>VZTG01007794.1:260431-645022 GCA_013397845.1 Melanocharis versteri | reverse complement strand
TTTCTTTTTCCCCCCAAGTTCACTGTATTGTTCTTACTCAGGCTTTTTTTTGTAAAGGTCTGTCTTATCAGTTTTTTAGAAGAGAATGAGAGCCAGATGCTAACATTCACAGCGTTAAATATCTGTCCATCAAGCAAGCCTTGGATTGTTTTTATTAATAGCCATTAAAGGCTATACATAGTAAGCATGCAGTTGTTGTACTTGCAGGGGAATACAGTAGTCTTGTGCACAAGGTGCCTCTGTGATGCACTTACCTTAGTGTGAAGTGGGTTGAAACCTTTCAATTTAGTTTTGACTCCTAAATAGAGATATTTATGCTTGCCTTAAATGCTCTGCTCTTGTGACCTCCCTCCCCCCGTTTTACGCCCCCAAAATCTTAATTATGAGTACCCTCAGGAGGTCTGTGGGGCCAGAATGGCTTGTCACATAGAAGTTAACTGTTTTTACACTTAACTGATGTGTAAAACATGAGTCTATGCCTTTTTACAGAAAAGTTAATTTTTTTGTTTCCAAGAATAACATTTAGTCATAGTATGTAATGTCTTCTTGCCAAACTTGAAAAATATTTCCCTATTAGAGGTAGAAACATCTTATTTGCAAGATAATTTCAGCTGTGCTTGTGGGTGGATGTGAATGTGAGATGAATCCTAAATATGGAAGAATTAAGTTCCGTTTCGGCAGGTACGTACTACTTGTTCTGTGGTACATGAGTTATTTTTTTGTGTGTCTCTGTGTGTAGTGTTTAAAACAGTTCCTCAGGGGCTCAGATTTGTAAATTAAACCAGTCCCAGCGATGGTATGAATTTGTAGTGAAGTAGGAAGGTGAATAAGGGAATTGGGATTCAGGGGAATATATTCTCCTTAGTTTTTGTACTGTCTCACACATACACTTCTGACAAATAAGATTTTCTCCCAGATAATCCTGCTGTACAGTTTTGTTTGGGAGAAAAATTGACGGCTTGTTTACTGGTATTAGTGTGCTGATTATAGAGCCCATATTGCAACATTAAAAAATATAAAGTTTAAAAAAGTTTGGCACTGAGTAGGAGATACAGCATCTGAAAACAAAAAACCATCCCTGGATAGAGGCCCCATCAGCATCTGCCATTCTGAAAACAGACTGGTCCCAAGAACTGAGGGAGTTGTAAGATGAGTGATTAAGACATCTACTGTGTCATCCATGGCCTGCAGATACTCTGTCTGAGCAGTACAGAAGAGTTAAATCTCCAAAAGCTTGTGTCACTTTTTTACTATACAGTAAATTTTTTTCCCTTGTTTTATAAACTGTTGAGGTTTCATGTGTGGTTTTTCTCAGTCTGCAGGTTCTGTGAAGGTTTGGGATTACTATCATGAGGCGATGTGTCCCTTTTCAAAATCTTGAATCACAAATCTTCAAGAGTCTAAATCTGTAGAGTTGGAGTTGGTAGTTTACTTATTGATGCAGTGTTACCCATTTTTCTTATAGGTATGAGGTTACATGCAGAGTACATTTTCCTGCCTGTTCCCCTGATTTGCTGCCCCAAGGGAGACATGGGACCTTGAAAAAGGGATTTGATTACATGAGTGAAGGAGAACCTGACCTTCAGATGGTTCACCCTTCTCAGCTGAGAGAGGAGAGATAACAGTTAAGGCAGATACTTGAGGGAAGAGAGATGTACAAATCCTGCTCATGGAGGCAAAACTTTTATGCTTAATTACTGTTTTATCTGAAAGAAGCTTGATGGTTTTGTCCCTGCTGTTTCATTCAGGAGCAGTAACTGATGTGGCGGACAGAGTAATAGGAAAGAAATCCTTACAAAAGCTTTCTAGAAGCTGACATTTCATTCTGGGATTTTTTTGTCTGGTAGCAGCTGGCTTGCCAGCTTGCAATCCTGAGTTCTGGGTGTCACAGCAACCATCTTGTTTCCAAAACCCATCCTTTTATTCTACCTCATCTCCTCTAGCCAGTGACGTGTTTCGTGAGGTACAGGGGTGCTCACAGTTGCTGCTAATAGCTGAGAAGTGAGACATTTCTGGGGTGCTAGCTGTTATCTAGACACAGATGATGCTTGAAATGAAACTTTGTGATGTTAAATCCAAGTGGTCATTAATCCCTGGGCTGTAATCCTCTTTGCCTCAGGTCACTATTGTTCAAGTGAAAATGAGCACATGAAACATGGTTTTGCAGGTGTACTTTTATGTGCCCTTCAGAGCTGTTTTGATGCCAGTTTAGACTACATCATGACACTTAATGTCTCGGTGTCTCTGGAGACTTGAAACCCTCATGGTTTCAAAAATGTGGTGGAACTATTTATGTCTGAGTATTTCTGTTCTGCCTGATAACAGCTCTCTCAACATGTGTTTGGGCCCAGGCTGTCAATCTAGTTGTCAATACAAGGATCAGCTATTATTAACTTTCTGAAACTATATACTCAAGCTTTTATAATAAACCGTGACTCAGACTTAAATCAGGTTATTGTTGCCATTGCCTGGCAGAATGATTTCCAAACCTGAGCCTGTCAAACATTGTGCTTCTCAGACAGCAGCTTGAAGAACAACATCAAAACAGCAGGATGAGAGTGTTAGAAAGTGTTAGACTCTTTCTTCTTGAAGTGCTGCAAGACTAATGCTCAAACACTTTTAACTCTTCCTGAATCTGAGGGCTTTCTTTTTCCACTTACTGGATCAATCACTTTTAGTTGGAGAAATAATGGAATGTTTTTATTTGGAAACAGAAAAATGGTATTGCTAATTAGTCCTGGTCTTTAAGGTGCCCGTAATGCTTTTTCTGGACTGATAAATTCCACTAAATCTGCAAGTGAGGACAGTCTTCTATAAAGTCACTCTTAAAAATATCATGTAGTACTGGACTGTGAGTAAAAACTTGTCACGCCATGCTTCATGCTTTCCTAGCTTGATAATGAATTACCAAGAACTATTGATCAAAAATGTTTTGTCTTTTTTTCAGCTAGCTGTGTGCTTCTTTAGCAGTAATTTGATGTAAACCATACTTCCATAGTCCACAAATGAAATATGTGCCTTTCTACTGCTAGTAATTCAGTTTGCCCTTTTGGGATTCTATCTATTTTTTATGAATTCTTAAAAACTAGTCTATTCTTTAAGTGCTTTTGGTACATCTCATTAAACCATGCCAGCCTAAATATATAGTCTGTACCTACTTACATTAATTTCTTTTTTCTATTTTTTTCCCTATTTTAAAATCCTAGTTCTTAATTCTTATTTAAAATAATGTGAAGCCCAAGGTAAAAGTAATTGTCTGACCTGTGTCATCAGGTATTTCTTCACATTCTCTGTTGGTTAGTAAAAGACTTTCCTACAGTAATGAATTTGTCTATTCTGCATCCTTCCACTTCTAGTTATTAATCTAACTTTCTTATTGTAGCATTTTATTTCCCTCGGTAGTTGTGACTCATAGTGTGCCCATGCCTTAGCCTCTCTGACTTTTGCATCTCTCCTGTTTGTACTTGTCTCTTTATACTCACCCATATCAATGTATCTTTGTATCTCTCCTTTTTTGACTTTTACGATCCTGAATGAGCTCTTGATGCGGCCTTATTGAGCTGCTGTTATATATCTTGACTTTCATCCCCAGAAGAACATTTTGCTGTTGGATCTTTTAATGCTACTCTCCTATAGAAAAGAGCAGCTTTTCATTTTTCCAGAGTTGCTTCCTATGGGATCACAAACTCCCTCACCACTTCCTCCCCTTCCTATTCATACTCATTGTTGCAGAATCGCTTCAATCTAAAATGCCTTTTATGCTTAGTCTGGCAACTATAGGCATTTGTTGCAAAGGGGGTTACGAATGTGATCGCTAATTTCGATATAATTGACAAACTAGGGTGACCAGAGTCTGAAGGAAACTTGAGCCCAGAAGCGTTTATGTTACTCAAAATCAGATTAAATATCTAGAAGGAGAGAAACTCTCATGCGTCAGGGACAAATGAACCCCTAAATGAATTGGTATAGAAGAGATAGATGGACCATTACTGTGATCAGATACAGCTATTTCTGTGCTTGGCTGATAACCTGAGAAGTGGCAGGTTGGTGTACAGTCTGTCAGAAAGAGGGAAGAAAATAATGTGTTCTTCCACTGTCTGTCAACATGTGTGTGTTTTGGGGATAAGGATTGAATAATCATAATAAACATCAGCATTGCAACTGGTCTTGATAGGAAATTATTTATGTATGTGAGCTGTGTACAGGATCAGATGCCAATATCTCTAATGGTGGTGTCCATGGAGAGGAGTTTATTCAAGGTTCATGGAATTATTTTAAATCTACCCTTGTAATATTTCATATGGCTTATAAATGAAATACATCCATAGAAAATACATATGTGTAGGGACAGATAACTGAAGATGCAGTAATTTTCATGTTCCAGTTTTTCTGCATTTGCCAGCAGGATTGGCTTCATGCTTATTGTCCATTCTTTGATATTTGTGTTACAATACTTGTAGACACATGACTACTTGAGCACAGAGAAACTGAGCTTCCTCAGTTGCTCCCATGTCTGTGTATGGCAAACAGGGATGGCAGCTTCAACCATAATGTTGCTCTGAAGTTCATTATTTTATCAAACTTTCTAATGTTGATAAAACGTAGTAACTGTCTTTCAGCTGCTTATTGGTTTGTGTTTCTGTGGTGGTTTTCATGTGGTTTTGTGTGTGGTTTTTTTTTTTTTTTTTGTTCTTTGGTTGTTTTTTTTTTTTTAACTGTTTAAGTCATGTTCCCAAATAGCTTTTTCTGTGTGTGGGTTTTCTGTGACTTGATATAAAGTAAATCACAGACTTCGGAAACTAGGGAACCACTTTCCACTGAAGCACTTTTATTATATTTTTGTTTGTTTTGTTTTGGGATTTCTGTTTGATATCCTTATCAAAGAAAAATGTTTTTCCTATGTTAAAGATATTGTCGTTGGTGTGAAGGCTGTCATAAGCATGATCTAGTGTGAAGCAGACAGACCACCCATTTTCAAAACGTTCCAGAGAACAAAAGATGTTCATACTGACAGATCACATGTTCTGTCATTGTAACACCAAACTATTAAGTAAAACTGTCCCTCAAGGCAAAGCATTTAATTTATTATGCTTTGAATGAGTATCTTGTTTATTAAGATGTACTAAGTAGCTAAATCCAGATTGTACTTCAAGCAAGGAAAATTGATTTATCACAGCTCTTTGTTATTGGGTGCTTTATATTTAGTGTAATTGTCTTTAGTTTTAGAGTAAGGAGGATATTTTGATGTATCAAGTCCTGCTCCAGAGTATGCATTTTGTTGTTTTTAATCTCGCTCACTCTAGAAGTTGTGGTGATGACTGACAGCGAATGCTCGCAGGAGTGAGCAAGACACATGAGCAGCGTGTGCACACTTGTCTTTATTGGAGCTCTTATATTGAATAAGGAAAAAACTTGGCGTTCTTAGGCACTGGATCTTCTTTTGGGGAATGAAAGTAGATGGGGTCATGCTGAATTCTGCTTAAGTAATCTCAGTAAAGGTCATCTGGTCAACATGGACTGTCATTGGAAGACATGACATGAGGTTTCTTGGTCTGACATTTGTTTCCCTAAATTGTCAGAAGAGATGGGGGGGTGTGGAGTGGGGGGGAGGGAGTAAACTGAAGAAGGTAAAGAAAGGAATTCTGTAAGGCATTGAAGTGTTTGAGAAATTATGTGCTTGTGAGTTATTGTGGAGGTGGGAGGCAAAAATGTTCTCCGTGTCAGCATCTATATCTGTACGTAGGATTTTGATCTAGCAGAAGGGACGAAAGCTCAGGGAGATGGTGGGCACACCAGAATTAGTGGTAACAGTTAAGAATCAAAAGAAAGTAAAATCCCAGCTCCAGATGGTCTAACCTTGTGCAGTGCTACTCAGTCATCTTGTGGGGACACATGGTGCTGATTAAGCTTAAAACTGCAAATAATGGTATAAATTAACTGGCTGGTTGTAGGCTGTTTATGATCCCTAGCTTAGCAAGATTTTGTTACCTCATCCAAAAAACATCAACTCAGACAATCATGTCTAAAGCTTTTGGGAAAAGTTTTAAGGAAAGCCAGTGGTAACATTGCTAACAATATCTCCTCCCCACTCCTAGATGCCTCCAATCTTCCCATTCTCTCTTTTTCTTGAGAGAGGAGAATTACTCCCTGTTACATGTACTGTAGCTCTTGGCATGCTGGAACTACTCGTGAGTTTTCATTCCATCTGTGGACTTGGTCTCTGTCCTCTACCTTCTTTGAATTTGTTTTGGGCATGGCTTTGTGATGAGCTGTGCCACTGAGATTTAGTAGTAAAACCTTCTCTGACAGGCTGTTAAGCTGAGAAAGCCGCAGCGATGCTGAGCCTCATTTCCTCCATCTGTGAAAAACTGAAAAAATTGCGGAATGAAATATTACCTGTCTTGTTTCACAGGAATTGCAAGCAGCCCAAGGAAGGCATGATCTTTAGCTGAGCACTTGAAGTATGTAGCACACCTGCCTCTGGCTTTAACCGACTTCTCTAAACCATGATACAACTGATGATGAGGGTTTGTATCTTTTGGTTTTAGAATAGGAACAAGGATTTTCTATGGAGAGATGATATTTAGAATCTCTGTTTTCTGACAGCTGATACAGCCACCTCAAAGATTGTTGTAGGATCTTTCTGAAACTTGGAACAAAGTTGACACTGTAGCTGTGCTGCGTGTTATGTGCTGGAGTCTGTTAATTCTGACCTGTATGTGCTGGGTGGGTATCTTGCTATGTAATCCCCCTAGACACCTGAATCAGGAATATGCCTGCCTGACCAGGAACATGTCTACAGCAATTGTGTGGAAATCAGGAACATACTCATTAGAGAATACTAGTAGGCTACAGCTTAGTTTTCCATTCAAGATGTTTCTCTGTAGCACATGTGTGTTTTATCTTTCTCATTTGCTCCTTTTTGGAGAGGGGGAGAGCAATAATCTTCAGAGACTCCTGAATCCAATTTATTTTTTCTCCTCCTCTTTTGAATGTCTTATTTCCCCACTCAATGCAGACACAGCCTTGCGGTCTAACTACAAAATAGATTGTAGTCAATTCTGCCATCTGCTGATGATCTCTTCTGGCTGCTTGCCAGCATGCTTGTAATGTGTGGCTAAATCCAAATCAGTTGAGGACATTAGTAGGATTCAGCCCATGCTATAGGTAAAGAGAGGCAAAATGTGGCCTGGCTTTTGATAAAACAGTTTTGCGCTACTAGAATTATTCTTCATGTTCTAAATCAGCATTCACAGCCAAGAACTGAGTTTCTGTTTACAGCTTTATTAACTATGTCATATTAATCTCTCAATTACTGCTGATTGCAAAAAGTGGAAGCCAACCAGTGTCTTGAATTTGAATGTCCTCAGTTGCTAGGAAATGCAGGCAGTGAGAAAGGATTTCACGTGTTGCAGGGTAGTTAAACCTTGCCTTTGTTTGTATTGGGACATACCAAGCTTGCTTCTATTGTAATTTGGATACAGATAAAATTTCAGCGATGTATTAATTGTCTGCAGATGATTTGGTGAGGGGGCTTCCAGAAACAGGGTATCTCACGCTGTTTGTGCTTTTGTGGGAAAAACTGAAAGAACAGAGTGGAACTGTATCCAGCTGTTGATTTGTATTTGCATTCCTAGTACTTGCCTTGCCCTGGGTCCCCAGTCCTTTTTTGAATGTATCCCAGCATCAAAAACTACCTTTCAGGCCAATCTCTTCCTAACCATTGAGCCACAAAGGCAACAAAAATGAGAGCAAACTTACAATGAGCTTGCAGCAGATAACTTACAGAACATGTTGCAAAGATACAATATTGAAACAATCTCTGAAGATATTCCTCTTTTATTTATTTTTATATTATTTTGTCCCATAAAAGAAACTGTTACTGTGGCAGCAGTAGGCAGGGTGCAAATGCTCTCGAATCAGCTATGTGCCATTGGTCCTCATTTTTTAGGACAGGCTGGTCACTGGAGGAAGGGAAAAGTGACTTCTGATGTATTGCACATCAGACTGAATTTGAAGTGTTTTGCATATTTTCTCAACAAGATACAGGTAGTTGATTGGAACAGAAGTTCTAGCTAGGCTGTGTTTCTGGTGTAATATCTTTTACATGGTATGGCTGAATATGAAACAGTTAGCAAAGAAATGATCACTGAAGTTTTTAAATCTTATGCATGCTGGGCAAGTAGGGTGTGAGAAGGATTTCAAATAAATGGGGAGTATGTGATATTTTAATAACAAATTGTTCCCAAAGAACATGCTTGTTGAGGAGTCCATCTATGTGAGCTGCTTAGAAAGTGATACCTTTTAGTCTTGAATTCCCATGTTTTGTCTGTTTGGCTGCCATGTTATTCTTTAAAGTATTGCTGATAACACCTGTCTTGGGACAGTTGAAGCTAGGACTGGAGAAATTCCTTGATGCTTTTCATGTCTTTTTTTACACACTGTGATTTCCCAGCAGAGCATCTGGAAACTCAGCGACACACCTGGAAGATTTTCTTTCCTCTGAGTTGCTCTACAAGCTGTACTGTGGCTTGGCCTCCATGTCTGCTAGGCATGTTTAGGTAAAAGTACCAAAGATTAGTGTAAATGCAGAAGAAAGGCTATAGAAAGATCTGAGTAAGCCTCAGATAATGACAAAATAATTTTTGAAATTTTAGCCTTCAATCCTGGGAGTACTTAAGTACCTACTTTATTTTATGCACCATGACTAACTGTACAAAATGCTGTGGGACTCTGAAGACCCTGATGCAGTGCAAGAGAGAGATGTTACATAGCTTCAATCTGCAGTATGATTTTGATCTGTTAAATGGCATTTACTTTGCAAACAGGCTCTCCATCTTCTTGCATCACACTATGCTGATCTCTTTGTGTATTAACTGAAATTCAGGGAACACCTGGTAGTTGAAATACAAAGAGGGCGAGTGTTTTTCCCCAACTGTGGTTTTCCAAATACGCTTTGTGCTTATTGCTTTCCAGTTCTAGATACTCCCCCTCTTTCCCTTTCTTGCCTGGAGGAGCAGAAAGTTAGGCATTTATTAACAACATTTCATATTCTCAGTCGAAAAGACCAGCTGTAAGTTGGGGTGAGGGAAGGGAGGGGAGAGAGGGAATGGGTATACTGAAGAGGTTCTTGGGCTCTGCAGTTATTTAAACTCTGGCTTGGATTACTGCCAGCCACTGGGGGTTGCAGTGCTGTGGGAGGAGAAAAGAGTAGGTATAGAGATTTATTTAGCTGTTAATTCAAGTGGCTTGTAAGCTTTTGAATGGTGAGCAATCAGCCCAGTAGGGGAGCTCTTCCACTGTGTCTTGTGATGTGCGCTTGCTATTAAGTGTTTATAACAGAATGAAAGCATGTTGTGTTAAAACACTGGGTACTTAATAAGCAGCATGCCCCTTGGCTAATCTAACAGACATCCTGTGTTTGGCTGGAGAAGTATAAGAGGTCAGCATGGCTTTTTTTTTTTTTTTCAAATTAGTTTCAGTTTAAATTCTTGTTGACCTCCATCTTCTTATGAAATAACTGAAAAGTCAAATCCACAAATTCAGCAGCTTTTCTTAAAACCTTAAGTGGTTCACTGGCCCAGGCATTGAGGAAGAGAGCATCAGTATCTCCTTACCAAGCAGTGTGCACAGGTTCTTGCCTGAGAGCAAGTATTTAGAAGGAATAGATGACATACACAAGGGGGTCAAGTGCAACCCCAGCAAGTTTGCAGATGACACCAAGCTGCGTGGTGCAGTTGATACTCTTGAAGGATGGACACCATCCAGAGGGATCTGGACAAGCTCGAGGAGTGGGCCCGTGGGAACTTCATGTGGTTTAACAACAGCAAGTGCAAGGTGCTGCACCTGGGTTGGGGGACCCCCTGGTGTCAACATGGGCTGGGGATGAACAGATCGAGAGCAGGCCTGCTGAGAAGGACTTGGGGGTTCTGGTGGATGAGAGGCTGGACACGAGCCAGCAATGTGCACTCACAGCCCAGAAACCCAACTGTATCCTGAGCTGCATCGAACAGAGTAGCCAGGAGGGCGAGGGAGGGGATTCTGCCCTTCTGCTCTGCTTTGGTGAGACCCCACCTGGAGTGATGCATCCAGCTCTGGGGTCTCCAGCTGAGAGAGTTGGGATTGTTCCGTCTCGAAAAGAAAAGGCTTAGGGGTGACCCAGTTACAGGCTTCCAGTACCTGAAGGGCATCTAGAAGAAAGACGGGAAGAGAGCCTTATTTACAAGGGCATGTAGTGACAAGACAAGGGGTAATGGCTTTCAACTGAGAGTAGGTTAAATTAGATATTGGGAAAAAAAATTTTATTGTGAGGGTAGTAAGGCACTGGAGGTTGCCCAGGGAAGTTGTGGATGCCCCATCCTTGGAGTTGTTCTAAGCCAGGCTGTATGAGGCTCTGAGCAAGCCAGTGTAGTAGAAGGTGTTCCTGTCCATGGCAGGAGAGTTGGAACAAGATGATCTTTAAGGTCCCTTACAACCCAACCTTTCTATGGTTCTATGATTTTTTTAAAGTGGCTTTTAACGAATTGGGATTTGTACCTTTGAATTATTTATTTATTTCTGGTTTTAAGTACAAACTTTTAAGTTTGCGTTATTCTCTTCTGTGTCTGTACTCTTCATTTGTGTTGGGAATATTGAGTTTGTTAGCTGTTTTATCAAAGCCAAGCTTGAAGTGTATGATCTAGGATGGTAAAAGGATGCATTAACTGAAGGCGGATGCATTAACTGAAGGTATTAAATCTTAGCCAAAGGTGTTTTATCTAAAATTTTAATTATGTGGTTGTGTTAACTGCATGTAAGTAAAATACTTCTAAAGTAGTCTGACCTAAACCACAATCTCTTCTTGGCTGTTGTCTATGGCTGTCAGTATAGGTGGTGGCAAGATATGTTTGGGATACAGGAGAGTTGTGATGTGCTTTCTGATGCATTTTAGTGTCAAAATGAGTACATCAAATGCTGTGTAATTGTAGACCCCCAAAGAGGGTTGATATATAAGTTTAGAAAGACAGAGCAACAGGAAGAGTTCTCCACCTAAGAACTTAAAAGGTACAACACTAGATGTGAATAAAGAGGTGGAAAATAGTGTGTGTATTTTTCCTGGTTTGTTTGTTTTGTCTGGCTAAATCTTGTGAACTCCTTCCTGCTATAAGTAAACTATAAAAAGCAAAGAATAGTGGTCAACTCATCATGCATCTCCTGTGCTCAGATGGGGAGTTTAAAAATATTTTTCTAGGCTTTTCATCAGTTGGCTGTAGGCACAAAGCAATTCTTTAGCTTCAAGACTGGTGTTTAAGGACTGTGGAGAAGAAAGGGGCAGCGTTCCTGGGGAAAAGGAAAGATCTGTTTCTGCAGAGGAGTGGTCCCAGTGCAAGCTGGTTTTACAGCTGAACAGCTGCCAGGACTTGTGCGTGTGGTGGGGGAGGAAATGGAGCCTGATGCCTCCTGACTCAAGATGGCAAATTTCAGTTTTGCTCTGGGAACTGGATGGCAAGTCCTGAAAATGTGCTAGGCCCTGCCGAGAGGGGCACCCTCATTTCTGAGACCATGGCTGCACCAGAATCTGTCACTTGGTGCAGGTAAGGACTGCATTTTTCCCAAATCTTTGGAAAGCACTACTCCTGCTTCAGTGAACACTGTGTGAAATCTGCTTTGGTTTAGATCAGATATATAAGAGAATGGCTTTCTCTTGCAGTCCTTCATTTTATTCCCCATGCACTTAATGTATTGTGTTCCTACTAAATGCCAGCAGCTGCTGATAATAGACAAGTGTCAAGCCTTCCACTGGTCCTTGTACAATGTGAAGGTGTGTTCAAGGCTCCCACACCAAGACACCAACCATACAGTAAAATACTTAACAACCTTCCAGCTGTGTTTTTAAAAGAAGTATCTGTTTCCATCGTATTGAACTGATTGTTTCGTAGAATTTAAAAAAAACCCAACAAACCAATCCGACTCTGTCTCAATACAGCTTTCCAAACAATAGTTACCAAGCCCAGTCCACCTTCTTTTATCTGTGATACTCAAATACCTTCTAAAAGTCATTGGTACGAGTCGTGTCTTGATGTTCTTTAGCCTCTGGAGAGGTTATTATTAAAAGTCTTTTCAGTAGATATGGCAGCAGCTGTTAAAGTTTGTTTTCCTTACAGGTTTCTTACCTGCAAGAAAGTCAGTCCAGCATTTCTGAACCAGAAGAATCTTGAGTGTTAATAGCAGGAGTTGTGAAATATGCAGCCAATCTCTGAAATAATTCCAGATCATGGCTGAACATATTGAACACTGTATGTAAACAACAATATTTTTCTTGGAGCTGGATCAAAGTTCTCTTTTCTTCTGTTTTAAATAGCTAAAGAATAAACAGGTTAGTGACTAGAAATTAACATTCATTTTAACAATTTCAGGTCTGCTTGATCAGCAACAGGCTTCTTTCTAGGCTTCACTTTTTTCATGCTGGGCTGCCAAACTGCAGGGTGTGCAGGTTCTGAAACTAAGTTTTCAAACTGGCAAGAGACAGTGTTCAGCAAATGTGATTCTGGACATCTACTTGCAGGTAAATATACTTTAAAATAAGCCAATAGACCTCAAACCTTACAGCTGATCTTTTGCTGTACTGAATAATTGGCTCCTTTTTATCTGTTGGTTCCTTGCTGATCCAAGATATTTTACTACTTAGTGATTAATTTTCTTTAACAACCTTTACTAGAAAACTTTCCTGCCAGTGTTTTTTAGAACTAGAAAAAAAAGGAGAAATTATTTGCAATTCATTCACTATTTACATGCTGAGGAACTTGAACAGATGGTAATAAAGGCCTTGCATGGTCTGTACTGAGTAGCATGTTATGCCTTGTGGCTTTCCTGTAGTCTTCTGCTATAGAATAGACAGTAATGGCATACACTTGGGTCCAGGAAACCAGTGCAAAGTGTTTTCCTGTGTGAGTGGAGACCTCCACATCTGACAGTGTTAGCAGGAGGTTTTCCCATGTTTATCTGTCTTCTCTCAGGTATCTGCAGTGCAGCCTCCAGATGCTGAGGCTCAGGATGAGCCTGTTGGTAGAACGGATGCTGCGAAAGTCACATAGTGCCTATGGCACTCCTATCACACACAGGGAATATTCTGAATTGGTATGGATAATGCCATGCAGAGACAGGATCAAAACTGGGACTAGGAGCTGGTGTAATGGGTGAAACCTGCAGTGGCCCCTGATGTAAAGGTCTGTGCATCAAATTCTGTTTCCCTATTAGTAAGGAATGGAAGTAGGACATGTGGTAGGTTAAACTGCACACACACAGTATCTTTGTTGTAAAGTTCATTCCATATTAAATACTGGATTTATCTGGACTTTTTATTACCTAACTCATTCTGGTATTGGCTTCCTCTTAAGAGAGATTGTTCTCCTAGTCAAATCCCAGGACCACCACAGCACCAATTCACATATCTGGTGGTTTTTTTTCTTTTTTCTTCCCCTCTCCTACTTCCCCTGTCAGCTTTTCCTTTTTTAAGGAAAACCAAACTATGCCAAACAAATGAAAGCAAACCACAGTTGGGTTTAGCCCTTCTTTCTGGGGCAAATCTGGCATGACTTCTGTCTTTGAGAAAACCTACATGTTCTGCAGAAAGTCTAGGTTATAGATTTATTTTCTTGTCAGCGAGATCTACCGTGGTATTGTAAACTGTTGGTAGTATATCTAGATCTAAATGATCAGTTGGCTGTTGATTATGCAGGAAAATATTTAGCTTCTCCTGTGTTAGGAACATTGGTATTGACTAATAAGCACAAATATTAGTTTGATGTGAAGATTTTATTTTAAAAACCCCCAAGCAAACAAAAAAAAACCCTAACCAAAACAAAAGCCCAAACAAGCAAAACCAATCTTTGTTCCTAAGTCATCCTCTGTTAGTACATATAGCACTGGGGAGCATCAGGAACTAGTTATTATCCCAGAAGCCCTGTTGGCATTTGAAAAAGCAAATCACTCTGGAACACTTACCATGCGTCTATTCCCTTTTTCTAAAGTAAATGAGGTGGTTTGGCTTTCATTATTAGATACAGGAAAAGGTCATAATTGAGGTGATAGAGATGGTTTTTAATGCGTTTTCTTCCACTACTACAGTTCTAGATAGGTCTTTAGAAAAAAGAAGAGGAATGCTCTAAGTCCATTGTAAGTACCCATGCACACACTCTATACTTGGAACAAATCCTGAAGATAAGTTTGACTTCCTGAAGGGAAGTATAGGGATCTGAGAGGTGATTTACAGAGCAGCCGTAAAATGAGCTTGAGTGGTTTAAGTGTACTGACAGTTGCTCCGGGATATCTGTGAGATGGTGGCAATGCCTTGTATGGAAAAGATCAAGTGTATTAAAAATGTGACTCATGGCATTCCGTAAGATATTCATATTTGTTTAGGAGAATTGCTGTTTGTAACCTCTTGAAGAGGGAATGACGAGAATAAAGTAGAAGAAAATAGAAATGTCTGGGGTTTTCTCTGAGTTGAACCTGTGAGTTTCGGGTATATTTTTTTTAAATCAGAGAGCATGCTGAAGGTATCATGTTTACAGACAATAAAAATACCCTGCATGGAGCTTTCTGTTTGATAATGAAGTACAGTTTTGTTCTTGTCAGTACCGACTGTTTTCAACATAACTACTGGGATGTGAGAAACAGGATAATAAAAAGTTGATTTGAAGTCAGTTATTGAAATTACGTTGTTTCCTCCTATGAAGTTCAAGAGTTCCGAGCATTCTTGAGAAAAGTGTAACAAGCAAGAGATGTTGTACGTAAGTGTGTTAAGAAATAGTAAACTTGAAAAAAGTTGCTTAACTGGTATTTTCAGGGATTCTTTTGCAGTTTTCTGATCATAGCTGGAAATGTTTATCAAGATTTGATTTCAGTCGTTCCTGCTTTAGTGGCTCAAAGCCTTTGAACCTACTTACTGTTCGTGTTTTCCTGTCCAAGCAGGATGGTCCACAAATGACCTTTTATTGCAGGTCTCCTGGCTTGCGCATCTCCAGGTTGCTTTGACTCCTCCTTCCAAGCTCTGAATCCCTCTTTTGTGTGTAACAGACGAGTTTCAGTTTGAGTTTTCGCTTGAGTCTTTCTTTACCTTTCATTCAGTATTCATGTGGGCAGCTTGACTGAGCCTCAAAACTGATTTGTGGGGGTGGAAATACATTGAGCTGATTGGGATATATCTGAGCTCCCCTGTTTGGGATAGCAAGCCTCAGAAAGGGGATGGTACCATGAGCCAAAATAATTCTCAGCAGAAGGTGCCTGTAGATGGGCTCTGTGTGCACGGTAGGAAAACTACTTAAACCTCAGTAAAGGATTCTACTGAGTTGCTATTGTAATGGCTTTGGTAGATTTAACCTTGAAATTTTGTGTCGGAGAATGTAAGGCTAATTTGTAGGATTGAAAGAGACTTCAATGACCCCTATCTTAACTCAGCTGTCAAAAAGACAGATTAACCCCTTTCCAAGATCTTTCTTATCATTCATCACTTCTGTTTTAGTCTGGGAGCTCAACTGCTCACTTTCTGTTGCCCACAAACATGCTGCTTGTGTATGATAAGGAGGCATTTGTTAAATCATTTTGGGAAACGAAAGCTTAGAGAGGTAAGCTAATTTTGGTAACCTTTTGGTTAGTTTTCTTCCCTTATTCCCAAAATTACAAGTCATTTACACTACACTAGCTTACTTCAGAAGCTACAGTAGTTCTTAGCATGAATGAAATATATGTCAAACTACATTAAATGTACTCTCTGGATATTGCAAGCCCAACGTGTATTCCTTCAGAAACTAAGTCTAATAATAAATCTAGGAATAGAAATAACTTGTAAAGTTCCTTGTAATAGATCTAGGGGTAGAAATAACTTGTTAAGTTCAAGCTAGTTGAGTGTCCTGCACTGGTCACTACAGGCTCTTGTAGGTTAGTTATTTGCATCTGAAGTGAAGAAAAAGAATTCTATTGTATGTAACTTTTCCTACTTCCTCTGTTTCTCCCTTGTTGGGAAAGAGCTGCATTCAAGAATGGTTCTTATTTTGGGGCTGAGAACTGCTTAGGTTTCTCAGGGAGCAGAAGTGGGTGGAGGTGGGTGTTTTGTTCTGTTGCTTTGATGTTTTTGATTGTTTTTTGAACATTGGTATTTTTTAGTACTGCGGAAATGTACATTTTCAGATTAATTTCTAGCAGCATATTAGCGATTCGTTTGGATCTACCTGTTTAGATCTACCTGTTACCATGTGCTGCTTCTTAGTTCATTTTAATAGTGTGTGTGAAGGTACAGTTTTACTTTGCTTCTCTGGTAAGGAGGCAAGCTGGGAGCTGCTTTGTTCTTCACTGTAGTGTGAGGCTGATTCTGAGCTAATAGAGAGGGAAGCTGGAAGAAGTAAAGTTTATGTAGAAAGTTTACCACATTAAAACCAGTGTAGGAAGAAAACAAAGTCTCAGAAACTTATAGCTGAGTATATTCGATTCGATGTTGAGTAGTGAGGGTATGGTTTGAGCAAATTACTTGCTATGATCATGCATTGCTCTTTTGATGCATCAGAATAGAAGCTCAGAAAGACAGTTTAGAAGAAGTGCGAGGTTATTCAAGTTTAAGAGGAAAGGTTCTGTCAAGAAAAATGGTTCTAAGAGCAGTTCAAGGAAAAAAACAAAGCACGAAGGATGAAATATTGCAGAATTATAATGCTGTAATTTTTAACCCATGCCACAGACTGCATTTCAATCTTTGTGCATAAATTTTAGTCCAGCAGTCTGCATATCATTTATGTAGACAGCTTTTCAGTCACCCAAGTAGATTTCATTATCGTGGAATAACATTCTCTGTTCATTCCATTCACTTCCAAATATTCCATTTTAAAGTTCCACTTAGCCTTACAGGTAAACTGCAAACCGTATGTTTCGTGATCTCTTGCACGCTTCATGCTATACTGATTTCTTTGGATCTGCTTGCACAGATAAGTACTTGGCTGCTTAGGGGCTGCTGTAGGTAAACCCAGAGCATTTCATGTTTCAGACCTCAGCCCTCTTCTGATGTACTTACTGGGACATGAAGTTTTGAAGTCAATAAGCATTCTGGACATAGGTTACAGAAAGAAAAAGTGAGAATTCCTGCTCTTAAGTTTGAGAATATTCTAGAAAAAACCCTGAAACCCTCTATTTTAGAGGGCATGATGTGTTCTAAGAGACTATTGGTACAGTAAAGATGCAAAACTACTGTGTTGAAAGGTCGACAGGCAAAATTGTCTGTGAAAATGGACGATCTGCAGGACTTGCATGGGACAAAACTTCTTCCCTGACTCTGTTATTGAAGGTCATAGGTTGTTGTTCAACGACTTTTGTGCAGTGTCCTCCCTTGTAACATGAATGAGAGAATAAATAATGTCAAGAGCTGTTGAACTGATGACTTATTTCCTTCTCCATAGTTCCAAGCAGTTGCTTTTGGGTTTGTTTTTATTTTTCATTGTTTCCCTTCTTTAATATTTGAATACATGAGCTTGTTCTGTTTATTAGCTCTTGAATCTGGAAAATAACCTGTGTCATAGAGGCCCCAACTTGTACCTGACACAAGTTTAAGAATAAAGGAGAAATATTCTGGGCTATTAACAGGAAACTGTTACTGGAAGGAGTTTTAAAGTAGAAAAAGTCTTTCCACAACTTGATTGTTATGATGTCAAGATCAAGAGTGGCCAAGCCTTCAAAAATCAAAAGACTCACATGATGAATACCAACTTGCATAATATGATACTTTAATTTTAAAAAGTACCTTGAAAATGTTGCATTTTATCAGTGTCTGTGTGAAGAGGAGGAGTGGGGATAGTGATCTGATTTTCTGGAAGTTTGGTACAGTGTCTCTAAAATAGCCCTTACCACCTCCTGCTAGTGCCACCATGTTGACACCACACAAGCCCTAACAAATGCTGTTCTCCCCTGCAGCCACACTGCTGCCCTCCCAGATCTTGCTGAGATCTTGGGAAGGATGAGTAGCAGCTGGTGGTTCCTTCTCTGGCAAATGACAGGGCTGAAGGGAATAATTTCCAGGTAATCTTCCCTGTCCTTTTCCCCCCATGCCTGCTCTGCTGAGTGGAAAAGAGGAATGTTCTCCCCTTCTGCAAGAAGGGAAAAATGCACTTCCCAAAGCCTTGATAAACAGTGGGGTCTGCTGGATAAAAGTTTCTCTATTGACTTGTTGTGTTTAATGTACTATGTATTGGGATGTCTTTTTGAGGGTAGAGTTAACAGTACGGGCACTTGAATGAATAAAATAGCTTTAAAGATCATAGGACAACTCTGCCAAAGAAGTGTGACAGCACATAGAAACACTGACGTATTTTGCAGTTACACCACAGGCTGTTCCTTGTCAGTGGCTTGCTCTGGTTTCATGATTAGGGGGCTATTAACTGATTGTATAGTGCCTTTTGAGGATTATCAGATCTTTGGTCTAACTTCCATTAAAAAACCAAACCTAAACATACCCCCAAACAAAAAAACCCCTCACACCTTCAAGTAATACTTTTTCTGTTTCACAAAGAAACAATTCTGTTCTATAATTGAACCATTTTAATTTAACTGCTACTTTAAAAGATACTTTTTGTGGCTTTTTTTTTTCACTTCCCTAGTTGAAAAGCAGTGTAATGAATGTAGCCAAGACAGTTTAACCAGGTTTCCTTGAGCAGTGAGATGATTCATTAATAAGTAGGCGGGCTAGAGAGTCAGAAAGCTTCTATGGGAATGGGCAAGGACCTGTAGAATACCAAGGCAAATCTTTGCTTGTTAACATCAGGTGTGAGAGAGAAAGAGAAGTCAGTTTCTGAGGAAGCAGTTCCACCTTAGGCTCTAGGTTTGTTTTTGCCTCTTACTCACTGGAGAGGATGATTAACCCAGTCTTAAAAGGACAGAAGTCATCAGATCTTGCAGAGAAGTGGTGTTTGTGTGAACGTGGACACTGTTCTGTCTTGCCTGGGAACCAGTGGAAGTCTCTGCCTGCCCTCCCCTATCGGGCTGCCCCCATATTGCCCCATGGCTTCTTTAGTGCCTGAACAAACCTGGTGCTTTAGAGTGTCTCGAGATAATCAGGCATCAGTAGTCTGCTCAGTGATTCCAGCCCACAAAGATAATTTAAAGGAACAAGAAAAATCAAAATAGCCATGTTTCCCTTGGAATATAAATTCTGAACCTCAATTTCCCATCAACTTGTGAGCATTGGTGTGCGCACGTGTAGATACGGCATGTGTGTCTTTGTGTATGTGTGTGTTTACAAAATTATCAAATAGATAAGAACAACAATAATATATATGTATTTGTAGTCTGAGCAGAATTACCCACAAATGGAAGATCTGGGGATTTATTTTCCCATTTGTTTGCCATTAGTGGGTATTTTCAAGAAAATACTGCATTCTAGTGAAAACCTAGCAGTTGGTTTTTCATATGCATGCACATAATCCACTCAAGCTATTCCCTATTCACCTCATCCAACTCAGTTCCCTCCTTCCATTTAGGAAATTCAGCATTCTCTAAAGCCCAGATAGGGGTTATCAATCATGTTCAATATTAGGTTACTTGCAGAAGAGAGTCATTACCTTTAATGTGTAATAACTGTGCCATGAAGATAATACAATAAAATCCAAGAAATGTAATTTAGAAAGGCTTCCTGCTCAAGCTGAAAAAAAAAAAGTTATAATCCCATCCTTAGGGTCACAGAAAATCTTGTTTATTTTATTCCTTCTACTTTGTTTGTGTCTTCTGGGGCTTCTTGCAGAGTAATGCATCATCTGCCTGGGATGGTTCTTGGTGTGGGTCTGCTGCATTCAGCTATTTCTGTAGAAACACCCAAGAATATTGGTGGTGTAGAACAGCTGCTGTGCAGCACAGAGAGCAACCGTTGTGTTGGACTGTGGTTGTAATGGTCCTGCTAAAAAATCCTATGATTTGATGGATTACAGGGAATAGGACTGTGCTGTACTTGTGACATAGGTGTGAGTGGTGCCCAAATGGAGGTTCTGGAAACTTGGAAAAATATAAGCAAGTTTTTTGTGGTCAAATATGCCCCCAGGGAAGCAAATGGCTGTTTTTTGGAGTGACTTCAGTGGGAGGGAGGGTCAGGACGTGGAGCTGCTGTTACTGCTTTGTACCTTTTCCTTTGGCTTTGTTCTCCAGCACTGACACACAACTGTGCCTGGCAGTCCCTCTGAAAGGGAACAAGGTAGTGTCAGCCTTAAAAGGTAGAAAAGTAATGAGGTAATAAATAGCAAGGAGGACTTCTATCTTGGGAAGAGCAGTGTAACCTGGTTATTTCAAGCAGCCTTTTGTGGGAGATTCCCAACTCTGACTAGATTTCTTAGTAACCATTTAACATAGTGGTTCAAAAAAATTTTTTTTTTTTTTAAATCTGGCAGTGGCAGATACAAGCTCTGCGGTTTTAGACTTGAACAGTGTTTCTCCACTGCTAGAGATGATGTGACTGGTAGATGTCTTTGAATGAGGGGATCATTCCTTTTTTTCTTTCCTCAGCACCTTGGATTAAAGTTCTGACTCAGTTGCCAGAATTCTTCCTTCATTTACTTTATTAGCAAACGTTTACCATTTCAAAATATTTGGCGAACTCTTCATTTTAATTTTATTTCACTGCTTTTTCTCTATTGGGTTCCTTCCCACAAGGCTATATGTTGTTCTACTTACTATAAGTCAAATTTCAGCAACTAACAGTTTCTGCTAGTTTAATAAATTCAGTTTTCAGTGTCGGAGTTTTCAAAAGGGAGAGGGTTTCTGTGAACTATTCTCTCTAGAATTAAAGATGGTAGCCTCCAGTGGGTGTCTTTGCTGTGATATATTTTGTTAAACTTTTAATGGGGTTCCTGCTATTTTCTGTTGGAATATGCTTCCTCCTGCTGTTGTCTCCGGTTGTACGTATCTTGGAGAGCAAAGCAGCCTTGACAGGTAAAGATGACCTTCTTTGGATTTACTCTTCATTCCCTTTAGGTGCGTACTTACAAGCAAGAAACCGTGCAAAGTAACAAAATCAGCTGACTGAACTGAAGTCCATTTAGATCTAAAATTATAACTAAGCAGTTGGAGTTTACAGTACTGGTTCTCTGTATTACTAGCAGAGGTGCTGGTCAATGTTTGGGAGGGAAATTGAAACAAGAACCAGAGTACTGCTGGGAAAATGCCATTGAGGGTTTTGCCCCAGAAGAGGACAGCAGAAAGCATGACAGCAGTCCAAGCTTCTGAGCTACTCCTGCGTGGAGGGTTTGGTCAGGTTATGTGGTACCAAGGGCCCTGAGGTGGGTCCCGCTGGGCAGGAGTGGACTGTTAGAAGCTTAGTAAAGCTTCTAACAGTGTTTTGCCACTTCAGCTCACTTAATATTCAACTCTGAAATGTCATGTTTCAGTAAGCAATATTAACAATTCTGCTTCTTTAACAGTCCGACGTCTGTACAGTGGTATGAGTTTATAATTTCACTGGATGGTTCTATGTGTAAATAGTTTGAAAGCAAACTGAAGGAATTTGGATTTTCTCTCAATAAGAAATAGCTCTTTTCACCAAAGCTCTGAAAAAAATAGCTATTAATTAAAAATAGAGGCAGCTGAATATACAGAAAGCTTTCTTCTTCCTTGTATTTCTTTCCATATGTGCAACCAAAACTCAAACTGAATGTGCTCATAACAATTCTCATGATACTGATGTTTCTTTGTCTCTGGACACTGAAATAATCCAGTAAATGTGCTCTCTGCTTAAGTGCAACTTTAATTTGAAAATCACATCCGTAGCGGTTCTCGGAAATCCTATTTGGAATCACTAAGCATGATTGCTCATGCTGGAAGTGCTTTAAAAATTCAGTCCAGTCAGATACCAGACACTATTTCAAGTGACTTTTCTGGCCAATCTTTGTTACACAGCACAGGTGAGAATTAGTCTCTGCACATCAAATATAGTCAACACACTATTCTGTGGAGCAGGAATTGTGACAAAGCACTATGGAATAAATTCTTGAAGAGAATCATAGTTGATATACACTTAAAACATGAGAAGTAGACTTGTCAGATTATATCTGTTGTGAATTAGTGTCTTGGCATGAATTAATACAAGAAAAGTATCTAGAGACTATTTTCTGGATCAAACTTGTTGATGCAGTGTCATATTCGATCTATTAAATATCTTTTTCTTAATACTGCGCCTATTGCTAGTCAACACTTGTCAGATGTTTCTTACTTTTGTAGCCTTAAAAATTTCTCTGAAACTCCAAGGGTCTAACTTTGTTTATCCCTGTAGTAAAATGTTGCATAAATGAGAGACTAAATCTGCATATATGCTTGTGGTTGGCTATCAGATTTTGCTTAACTGGAAACCGCATCTGAGTAAGAGCACTAGCCTTTGGAAAAATGTCAGCATGTGGTGAATCTGACCCCATACTGCAGGAGTGTGTGTATGGACAAATAAAGATAACTATTTTGCAGTAAATTAAACAGGGTTATGACTAAGTCTGCATTTCCTTTAAAGTTCTTACAAAACTTGTCCCAGATGCTTGGCTATATTCACTGCTCTCGCTTTTCACAAAACCAAGGCATCATAGCCTTAGTCACACACCACTTCAGTTTGTCCTGGGCATTGCCGGTGTGCCAGTTGGAGAAGATGCCATCCAACATATCCTGCAGCTGTCTGGAGTAGCATTGATTTGAAAGATAAAAGGCTTGAAAGCTGTCAACCATCAGAGGTAGCTCATCCTTCTCAGATTAAGTCTCTGCTGAACTTGGCTGGAGATCCCAGTGGCTGGGTGGCTGGTACTCAGGCACCCAACAATCCCACGTGCTTGAATGGGAAGCAAAAACCCATCAGTGAAGCTTCAGGTTGGTTAGAGGTGGTGTGAAAAAGTTCAATCTGAGGGTAAATCATGTGGCCAACCACACAACTCTCTGCATCATGATTTCTGGCTCATAGCATCTTTATGTGGAAGTTTTCTATAACCTGTAGGTTCTCCAAGAGTACTGAATGTAACCACAGACAGCAAATTTATATTAGAACTGCAATTTAGGAGTAATAGCTCTCACTTCAGTACCCCTCTTTTGAGAGTGTTAAGTTCTAAAGGGAGAGACACTGTTGGAATACCCTTGAAGTGTAGTGGCAACTGGTGATCTTTGCTCTATTGACACCCATTTTAGCTCTGATTATAGTTAGGGCTAGGAAACAGGATGGATATTCCCAGTGTAGATCTTAAATAATTAATGAGAAGAATGATTTGAAATGTGCTTTGCTGAAGAATGCCAGTCTGGGGACTTACCATTTTATGTTTTATTGGAGAATTTGCCCACTTTAGTTTGAAAAGTGGTTTTCAGTGTTTTCAGTTTTTAATATTGAAATGGCTTGTTACAAAAATTATTTTTATGGCGAACCTTATAAATAACTTTGCTTAAAGGGATGTGTCTCTTGTTTTCGTCAGGCTCCTGCCTTTTGCTACAAGACTGCATACCCCATAGTAGTGGATAGTGTGCCTTTTAAAAAAAATTTTTGTGGGATTTTACTTATTGTGTATAAACTCACATAAAAAACCCAAGATTCACGTAAAACTAGATAGCCTTTGTGTCCATATATGTATCTGTGAGGTTGTGTGCTTTCCTCTGAAATGGAAAGTGGGCTTTAAAGTGTATGCTCTGCTTTTCTAACTTGGCAGCAGGGTGTCAGGAGAGCCTGTGAAACTGGGGAATCAGTTTTTTCTCTGAAGGGAGAGTAGATCTTGGGCTCCTACTCCTTTGTTCTTTTAGTAGCAGCTTGCTTTTGTTTTGCTTTAGGAAAATGATTCTGTGGTCTGTTTACTGTGGCCAGAATCTCAAGCAGGGAGAGATGGTAAAACCATCTGGTCTGGTGCTCCAAAACACAGTTTGTTTGGGTTTGTGATAAAAAAATTCTAAAAATACACTTACTCAAAGAGGATACCTTTTACTTTGGACTCTTAATGGAACTGCAATGACTTGAGCAAAGCTAATTTATTTTCATAGTTTAGCCTTGTGTCTGCAACTTATGGTTTCTTTTAGCTTTGGAGTTGGTTGTGATAGTTTCGCACAATGCTAGTTAAAATCTGAACTGGGAATAGAGGCATCAGTAGTGTCATGAGACGTAGGCCAAACATAACTTAGCATTTATTTGGCTACCTTAGACTGAACTGGTTGCCTGATTTTTCTGTTGCTAGGTATCTGTGACTAGACTTCTGTCAAATATATATACACACACAAAGTGGTTCTGCTAAGCTGAGTTTATTATTTTTATGCAGATGTATGTAATGTATTAGTTCATTGTCTTAAGATCACAGGAGATCTTAAACATATGGAGCATGCTTAGTATGACAGCACAGTGTTAACAAATTCTTCTTTTGCTTTTGCTAGGTTTAAATTTGACAGTGGTTCCTGGGCTGTGGCTCACAGCATACTTGTTAGTAGTTAGAGGGGAGCAGTAGGGTTCTGTGGCAATGACTGTCTCCAGCTGCCACTCACATTAAGAGAAAGACACACACATGATGCGCTTGCCTAGTGTCAGTCTGTGGTTTCTGTCATCTCTGGACTATCACAGAATGATGGCTTGGAGAGATGTAGACTTTGTGCAATAGGAGGTGGTAGGGACTGTGTCTTCAAGTTCCTTCCAGTAGCCATGCACTGTTCTGTGAAAGCCTTTTGGAAGCCTTGAATTGCTGCATTTTATGTTTCTTAAAAAAAAAAGATAATAAAAAAAATCCCGTGAGTTTCATCACAAGATTTATTTGCGCCGTTAACTGCTGTGATGAAGGTGATCCCTGAAGTCTTCAGCACAAGCTTGGTAACAGATGACTTTGTCAGGGCAGTATATTGGATCTGTTATAAGCAAATGATATATGACTCGGTCAGATCATGTTTGTCTTGGATTTCTGTTCTCTTGTAGTGGAAATTTTGTTGCACAATCCTTCATGGGATTATTAAATAAGGACAGATACACCAGAAGTACGTGCAACACATGCACTAGTGTGCAACAAACATTAAAGGCCTAACTTTTCCTAATTTAAATCAAGATTTTCATTTAAATCTGTTGACAAAGGAGTTCTTAACAGTAAGACAGGAAAAGACTTGCTGTGTATTTTATGCTGCTTTTCGTAAAGCCCCGCAGTTCCTTTTAGGCTGATGGATCCATTTCTTCCAAAGAACGGGACAAGGACTGGTCCTGGGCTCCTTGCTCTCTGTTTCTCAGTAGTGGCTGTTTTGTATTGGATTTGGAATGGGCACTGCTTGGGTTCTTAGTTGCATATAAAAATACAAGAAAGCAAGAATGAAACACTAATTTTGTAATCGTCTTGGAAATCTTTCATTTTCTTTCTTTGTGTGGCTAGTCCAAGGAAAAACAGCAGGACCGTGTTTGTGAGCCAGGCAAATTGGGTTTGTTCTTTGAATTTGTGACAGAAATACTTACGTGTTGAACAAAAACAGTTACAGCATCTGACCTGCTTATGGATTCATCAGATTTTTTTTTTCATATGTGATGAAACAAAGCTTGGAGAAACAGATGGAAAATATCATGGGAACTGGAATGAATATAGCTTTTGGTAGAAACCAAAGTATTATTTGATTTAGTAGCCTTTCTTTTCTATTATTTTAATTCTCAGTATTGCATTCAGGGAACAAAATAAGTCTTCCTGTAGGTTATTCATCACCTGTAATTTTCCATAAGTGTTTCTCAAAGTCTCCTGGAGTCACTGTATTTGTTTCACATATCAAAGGAAGTGAGATCAAATCCTGTTATGGTGTTCTTTTCCATCAGGTTATCTGAGTTTTCGCATTTGAGAATGAACTTGCAGGGGGATGGGCAAAAAAAAAAGTAATATCCTATCAGCAGTTGTTTGGATCTTATAAAATTGCATCTTGCAAAGACAAAATAAGAGAAACCTTAGAGATATGAGAGACATCCCACAAATATGATGTACGTGTAAATGTGCTCCATATGAACGTTACCATTAGTGGGCTTAGGCAAAGAACCTTGCCTGTGCAATAGTGTGTAGGTCCTGACTCTAGTCCTCAAGCTGTCCATTAAAGAAGAAATTCTATTATTTCTGTAGCCATTGGAGAAGAAATTCTACTGTTCTGATAGAAGATAATAATTCTAATACAAGAAATTCCATTGTTTCTGTAGCCGTTGGAGGGCAAACTGGCCAAGCACAACCCCTCTGACCCGTGACTACCTGGGGACTGCTGATTTCCTTTCCCCTTCCCTATACAGTCAGAAATATTAAGTGATTTTTATTTTGAACAAACTTTTTGTGGGATAGTGCCATTTTCAGAGCAAACTTGATGTGGGAAGTGTTTGCACAACCTCCGTGGGGAAAATGTTTTCCTGGAGCCTGAGGTGCAACATTTGGGAAAATAAGAGATTCTTGAGAACAAAATGTGTTGTCAGAGTATTTGGTTAAGTGTATTTGTAACTCATAAGTTCAAAGCGAGACAGAGTGGCCATCACAGGGCTTCGGAGACAGTTTGCCATTTTAGAACCGTTTTGTTTGAGGGGTTTAAACTTTTCCATGGGCAACTGAGTATATTGCTTGGTGATTGAGACAGTGGTATTCTGTGTAAGAGTTTGATGGTAAGAAACAGCCTATGCCTTACACAAACATCGAGACTTTCGTGGGGTGAGGACACAGAAGATAGAAGCAAATACTCTATTTCATAGGCATGTATAACAAAAATTAAAGTATTCTGACTCTTTAAACTCTGGAGAGACATTCTCATTCAGTTTGATTAGCGGTGGCACAAAGACATTCTCTACAACAGCAGGCCAGATTTTGGTGTCTGAAACTTTGTAGTTTTGGCAATGGCATTCCCTGTGGAACCCACTGCTCTGTAAATGGGGTTGTGAGTGCTGCTCTTCTGCATTCGTCCTCCAAGTGTGTCTTGCATGGAAAAGTTTTGGATAGGCTTTTTTGGTGGGCACCTTATAGAGCAGATACTGATTGCAGAATCTCTCAGCAGGAAGCTGTGGGAGATGAGGTCTCAAAAAAGGGTGTGTATTGCATCAGCAAAGTAAGGTGACTATTTCACCATAGACCGAACTCTTTGGTTATTGGCAGCAGTGCGAATTTTATCACTGACTTGGAGTTGCTGTATTCTCTTGGAAGTCCCGTTCTTGAGAAGCACAGCAGCCGAGATTTGGCTCTGGCTCTGGCCACTCTTGTACTGTTCTTGTGGTTTTGAGAGAAGTCAAAGGGCTGGAAGAGAACACAAAGCAGAAATGTAGACATAATTTTAAGGGAGCTACTGCTGAATACTGAGATGTATGCAGAATGGTGGTGCTGCAGCTGAAATTGCAGTTTAAATATGGGAGTCTTGTTGACTTTTCTCAATGATTTGACAGCTGCCTGTTGCCCAAGAACTGGGGCAAGACCCTGCCTCTGGAGGCTGAGGCATATCCACAGGTGGCTGGTCTGTGTTCTACATGTGGTAGAGAACAGATTCTGTGACCTGTCTCTTGGTGCTGCTTGCAAAGTACCTACTTACCTCAAAGTTGATGGTAATTCACCTCTGTTTCTAAAAGTGAAGGTCTTTTGCTGGTTAAGTTTATGGGAAGAAATCCCAGAGACTGGCCTTTAGTTAAAATGAAAAACCTCCCAGCATTTTACAGCTCATCTTTTTGTTTCAGAGACATGTTTTTGTACCCATTTTTTTCTTGCGCTTGACAGACAGTCAGTAGCTGCCAGATGCTAATAAAATTGTAAGGGATGGAGATGCTGAAATGGCATCCCTTTGGTACAACTAGTGTATTCCAGGGGCAGCCATAAATGCAATCTATCAGAAGCAGGGAGCTGTTTCACTCCAGCACAGATGGTTTAATGTAGCTGGGAGAGAGGAGGGGAGAGGATAAACCCCACCTGAGGGCTGGCAGGGGACTTGTGAGCACTGCAGCCTTGCAGCTGGGATATAGGATGGGGCAACTTCAGAGATGTGACCTGTCACGAATAATGCACCTGGGTGGGATTTACAGCTCTGTATTTGTCTGCCCAGGTATATGACGTTCAGTGTAAATGGAAGCCTACTGAACTGCAGGAGACAATGTTTGGCTGTGCTGCTTGCTCAGTCTTCATAGAAAAAAGAAAAAAATCCAACTCCCTGAAAAACACCACCACCAAGCAGCTCCTCTTTTTGGCCATGTGCCAGGCATAACAACCAACCATGAGAGCAGCTTGGCACCAAGAACTGTTGGATTTTTAGTGTCTATGCAACCTGTACATTTTGAGGTTTCTTTACTATAATGTCTTCTGCACTCTGTAAGATAATTATTATACTAACTTAGTTGAAATAGAAACAAAACAAAAAGGAAAATTGATACAAGGACTCCTTTTAACGTGATTGCAAGAAGCAAGAACACTTCCTTTTTGTGCCTGAAAACATTCTTTTTAGCCTGCTTCTCTGCTGACCCACAGAGGACAAACTAAAAAACATCAACCAGGCTGCGAGCAACCTTTTCTGGTCTAATTCCTGAGACATTTCTTGTGGCTTCCTGTGGACTCCCTGGAGCCTGATCGCTCTGCAGAAATTGCTTCCCAAGTCAGGTGCAAAGTCTCTACTGCTGGAGAAGACAACTTAGAAACAAATAAGTTTTTGGAATTGAATGAAAGAGACTAGGCTGATGAGTTTCCATTTTTATTCCTGCTTTCCTACCACTTTTTCTCCAAATTTTTGCTCTTGTTATCACTACATTGATCTGGAATTTATGAACGATTTGCCTGACTCTCAGCCCACTGTGGTAGGTATTGCTGAAGCCAAGAGGAATGACTTGAGAAAAGGTGCAATAAGAGGAGGGACTGGTAGTTTTCCAGTGGGAACTATTTCTCTGCTTCTTTCTTGTGCCCTCTTCCATACCTCCCTCTTATTTTTGTCACCTAAAGACTTGTGTCTTTAAAGCCATATGGACAGCCACTCAACTCCAGTGACAGCTCGTCAAAGCACTTCACAGTGCTTTTTACAATTCACTAGATAAACCTCCTCAATTTTTCATTTCCATTTCAGAATTTCAATTGAGCTGCAGCTGAACTGCTGGAGGTTGTGGCCTACTTGACATCCTTTTATGCACCAGAGCCAGTCTACCCTCATTTAACTTTGCCACGCTTTATTTAGGCTGCAACCTAACCCTGTTAATCTCACACAACAGGCACGTTGTATTACCATTGTGTACTCCTGGATATTGCATTTTAGCTAGAGGTGACTCTGAGGTGCTGCAAAGAAAGCAGGGCTGTGGAGCAACGTGGCAAGACTGTGGATAAGTCCTCATATGGGATGGATGCATTGGCTGGTTGAAAGACTGTATTTTTATAATTTAATTTTAAATTTTTGTTTTTAAGTGTGTAGAGCAGTGTATCAAGTGCTCAAGTAGCAGAGCTACCATTATGACCAAATACAACTAACTTGTCAAGCTAAGAGCTGGAGGGTCCATTTGTTGTCTCCTGGTCTCCATCCTCTGGTTGGTTGGTTGGTTTGTTTGTTTTTTGGGGGGGTAGCAGAACTCTGTTGGAGAAGAGTCCAGGGCTGCAGGTATCATGGTGCTCATTAATAGAAGCTCTGCAAGTAAGACTGGGGGGCCGTGAGACCTTGGGTGCTGAGCTGGCAGTAAAACCATCCCTTAGGAAAGTGGTGCAAGTTGCTTCTTTCTGTCTTGTAGTACCTCTTCTTTACTCTTCTCAGCACTATTTAGGTTGCCCTGGTGCTACATTTAAAAAAATGGGGGAGATAATTTTAACTTCCTGACTTTCCTGATCTTGCTCTCTGTCCATGAAAACCTGAGGACGAGCAGAATCTTGGTTCTTAGTGTTGTTATGGGTCACCCTTCTGCTCCTTAATGCTGTTGTTCCTGCTCTAGTGTGGCAAAGATGATAGGCTTAGATTGTAGTGTGTCTGAAAGTGCTGTGCTCATATCCCTGTAGCTAAATATGCCAGTGCATATAGACAGTTTCAGTTTTAATTCCTTTTCATCAGGTATTCTGTGGTGACCCAATATTCAATAGCATACTTTCTTTCCCCCCGCCCAGTACATAGGATTCCCATGTTATTTCCCATCTGAGTATTACCTAGACCTGCTGTTTCTAAAATCAATTGCTGTACTTCGTCCAGATGTAGGCAGCACTGGGTTGTAGGCTGTGTATAAAGATGCTTATTAAATGCAATTTTTTTTCCCTGTTTCTAAATGTATTCCACTGTGAAGTTGAATTATTGGACAGCTGCATATAATCTGAGAAATTACACCTGAACTGTAGAAACAAAACGTGTAAGAGATTTAGGCCAAACTTCAGTTGTACAGCGTGTGCCCAGGTGGCCAAGGAGGCGAATGGCATCCTGGCCTGGATCAGCAATAGCGTGGCCAGCAGGACCAGGGCAGTGATTGTCCCCCTGCACTCAGCATTGGCGAGGCCACACCTGGAGTGCTGTGTCCAGTTCTGGGCCCCTCACTGCAAGAAGGACATTGAAGGGCTGGAGAGTGTCCAGAGAAGGGCAACGGAGCTGGTGGAGGGTCTGGGGCACAAGTCCTATGAGGAATGGCTGAGGGAGCTGAGGGGGTTTAGCCTGGAGAAAAGGAGCCTCGTGAGGAGTCTTGTCAGTCTTTATGACTGCATGAAAGGAGATTGTAGTGAGGTGGCAGTGGTCTCTCTTTCCTAGTAAGAAGTGACAGGACAAGAAGAAATGGCCTCAAGCTGTGCCGGTAAAGGTCTAGTTAGGATATTAGGAAAAGCTTATTCACAGAAAGGGTTGACAAGTAATGGAACAGGCTGCCCAGGGAAGTAGTTGAGTCGCCATCAAAGACAATTAAAGATGGCACCTAGGGGAGTGGTTCAGCGGTGGACTTGGCAGTGCTGGGTTAATCCTTGGACTCGATCTTAAAGGTGTTTTCCAACCGAGACGATTCTGTGATTCTAAACTCTCTGCTAATCTGTATCAGCACTGCAGCTGTCAGAAACAGGTTTGTGAGGGCAAACAGGTCATTAGTGAATTTCAGATCGGAAATTCACTAGTCTTTCTCTCTTCGTTTTGTAAGTAGGTGCTGAAGTCCCAGCAATTGTAAGGGCCCATCCTGTGAACGATGCTAAAGATGGAGCAGTTTCATTTTGCTGAAGAACCTTGATAAATTGTTAATCTGCTGCTCATGAGAACAGGAGTGAAAGAGATCCATTCAGGAAGATATATTGCTTTCAAGGATAAGCCCAAAGAAAATCAATCTACAGCCAGCAGAAAAGGCCACTTCCATGTTGGTTGGAACTCTGTTTATTGCAGGAGTTTTAACCACACTGGTCTGGAAATTGCTGTAAATTTTCAATGTTACAGTTATTTTTTGTTTGTTTTGTATATGCTAGTGTTGTTTGCTGTACTGCTTTTTGATTATCGTGAGGGTTTTTGCTCTATGGGAAGGTGTGTGTGTGAGTTGTTTGCATTTTTTTTTTTTCTTTTATGCTCTTATATAACATCTATATTGCTTGGTATTGTGCTTTCACATCCCAAGGAGCCATCATCATTTCATAAAGCAGATTTGTGTGACACTATTGTTCATTTCCGAATTCAGAAATCTATATCTAATTTTAACATATTTACAGTTTTTGCTGTATTTCTTTCATAAATTAAATGGCTTTTGTGTTAATGAACAGCAAATTAAGAAAGGACAAAGAACAAACATTCAATTCCCTGATTGTTCAGTATTAACAGAATAATCTTGAAAGCATCCTCCTACCCTAGCTGAAGACAGCTGATGCCTTTTTACAGGATTTGGAATTAATGGATTCAGTTCCTGACTCTGCAGAGGCTCTCAGTTTACCCAGTTGTGTTCTCTGGGTGTTTCTTGGGTATAAGTACACCTGCCACAGCAGTGATGGATTCATCCTCTCATGAGAGAGATGCTGCTCTTTTTCCTGTACCTGTCATTACTTAGACCAGAGGGGTGGGAATGCCTGACTGTGCTTTATTTACCAATATTTTACCAAAGGGACGTCCAAGGTTGATATCAATCTGTGGGATAATGGAAAAAAAATTACAAGTATGATGTTCTTCTGTCATCTCAGGGGTGCTGCAACACTTCTATTATTCGTGTTGTTTATTCCAAACACTTTAAAGGGTATGTTTCTTGGAATAGCCTCCTGGTTGTTTAGGAACTGGGTGAGCCAAGCCATAAACCATCCCATTATCCTTTGTTCTTCTGGGTAGCATGTGGAATTATTCTATAGTGCCTAAGCTGATTTAAGGGATGAGAGGTAACAGTAATCACATTTCTTTGGTACTTAAGGTAAGAGTATGTTGCCTGTTTGTGATTTGTATTTGACAGTACTGAATGATTCTTTAGAACATAAACATGTGCTTTGTATGGTGATCTCAAGAGCCCCTTTATCTTGGTGATGTTTTTCAAAGTGAAAAAATGGTCTGACAATTGTAAGGTAGGAGTCTAAACTGAAACAAAGTGTCATGGTCTGTGGACTTTTATCTGGTGCTAGACTGATTCATCAAGTGTAATCCATGCTTCTTTTCAAATTGCCTGTGGAAGAAAGAAGGGTAGTATTTCTTTGATGCTGTATTATCTTGTGACATTTTCTCACAATTTGTGAAATAAAGTACTTTTCCTTATATTACCTGTGACCTTCCCTCTGCATAGATACAATTTGGAGTGTTCATATGGAGTGTCCATACTTCTGGAAGAATGTAAGCAAAGCTGGTCAAAGCAAAGTCTTTGCCCTTGTGTTTAGGGAATTTCAGGATGGGTATTTGTATTAGGAATCCATGTAAATAAATCACCAGCAACAGTTTTGCTGTTTCAGTGGAGAAAATGACTTGGAATGTATTTCAATATTTTAGCCTTGCTTAATTACATGCAGAATTATGCTTAGTCAAACCTTTTGATGTATTTAGGGTATTTTTATAGTCAGTGGAGGAAGGCACAGCCCTCCAAAGGTGACTTTACCAACTCAGACACTCTTAAAGGTGATCTGTTTTCCTCCTCTAACTGTAATGTCTACTTAACCTGAAGTGAGGTCAGAGTATCATGATGTCAGATGCCACTTTATGATGCTATCTAAATGCTGTTCAGCTGTGAACTGAATTGAAATCTTTTGAGTCATATTGTCTCTTTTCATGCCTGATGTTACCTTTGGATATATTGCTGTGTCAATGAGGAGCTGTTAATACTCGTGGGTTTGTGTTTTTTGAGATATGTGTAATTGTCAGCTTTTCAGAATAGGTTAAAGTTGTGGTAACAGAACTATGAAAGTCACAAAATAATTCAACTTCACTAGTAACTGTGCCCTAAAGTCTGCCAAGTGTGTGGACTGCTATCATGTAAAGATCTGGTTCTCAGATTCCACATAGATTCCTAAGACAAAAAGTGTGCTTGCACCAGCAAAAAACAGTCCCAGGTATTTGTCTTTTAGTAGCACTAGCAAAATCTTATCTCTGAAGTAGCTGGACTTGTCATTGAGAGATCCCTAAATGAGGGATCCTGACCTTATCACAGATTCCGGGTCAGGAAGGCTAATATTTTCTATACTGAACTTTTTATGTGATGAATGAGCCTTCCCTTGGTCAATAAAGTTTCACCTTGCTGACTGTTTTGATTTTCTTTTCCATTTGCTTCAACTTCCTACATGAAGTCCATTCACACTGGCTTGCTGCATCCTGCTCATCATGTTGAGTTTCTGGTCTTAGATTAACAGCCTCCTTCGTAAATCTTATGTTGGATGGAGAAAAGTGGATATCTCATCAGCTCACTAAGGGAGTCTTGGTAGGAGGGGGAAAAAATAATATACCCCCTTTACTCACCTGAGTGCCAGTTGATCTGCCACCTGGGCAGGATCTGGCTTTCAGGTGGGATGTGATTGCTTCTAGCTTCTAGTTTTGTGTTTAGGATCATCTCCCTCTGTTCCCTGCTGGCTGGGCTTTGGTCACTTGTCAAACACAGTGATGATCTGTATGGTAACATACAGGAGAAGGACTTGCAGACTACCCTTGCTGGTCTGTGGGTTTGTGAGACATTTAACTTTAGGGAGATCAAAGCAGAGAACAAATTTATTTTTTCTTAATTACGAGTGCTAATCCAATAGAGGAAGTAGCAGAATTTGAGTGGTACCTGTTAGCTAGTCTGTACTGCATGGAACATAGCTTGGGGGACATAAATCTGTAACTTTGAGCTTTTGTGTCTACCTTAAAGATTTAAATTCGGCTTAAAAGGTGAAATGAATATGTGTGAAGATACATGCAATGCACAGAGCCTTCAGTCTGATGCATTTCTACTATTGCAGAAGCATTTCTGCTACTGCTCAAACATAGCTCCTTGGCGATGCAACCTGCTCTCCCCTCTGTGCAGTGACTTCCAGTGAAACAGTGTCAAACTTGGAGTGCTCAGTGACTGGGCTTAGCCTACCTGAACTATTAATTAAAATTGTGGAGTAGAAACTGAATATCCAAGGCTAGTCAGAGTGAAACTACCAAAGTGCGTACTTCTGATTGAAATATAGCCCTTGTGCACTTAGCTTGAGAGTGAGTCTCAGTAAAATTCATGGCAAATCTCCCTGTAGCTTGTTTCACATACAAAGTAATTTCTTTGATTTGGTTTTCTCTAGCCGAATATATTGTGATTTATGTGGTCGACGTCTGTTAGTCTAAGCACCTGGTATGTCAAAAAAAGTGTTCATACTCTATTTTATTTGCTTCTCCATCTGGAGAGAAGATGAAAACTAACAGTTTAATTTTAGAGCTGAAAGATGATTGCATACTGTGGTGGTGAGTGTAGTAGAATTTAGGCAGAGCAAAATGTCCAAATATCCACTTTCATAATGTCTGCTTGCTAGTGTTTGTGTTTCACTTCAGTCAACACCCTCCATCTATTAATGTTTCTGCAGCACACCTAAAAAATAAATTATCTGTTAAATCTTCTTTATGTGCACAGCTAAGCTGGCAGGATGTTGGTTAGAAGCTCTGTTAATAAAAGTCAAAATCTTGAGCGTTAGCTCTTTCAAAGTTAGACCTTTTCAAACTATGCCTCAGTTGAGAGGTTGATATTCATGAGCCGTTTTGAAGAAGTGGATGCTGAGGAAACAAACAACCAACTCGATGGTATTAATTTGCTCAGCTATTTGGTCAAAGGTTGCTTATGTAAGGAAAACATGGTCAAAGACAAGGTCCCAGAAACTTGCTTTTCTGTTTGTTCCTTTTGAAAGAGGAAAATAAAATGCTCCAAGTACCAGTTTTTTCCTCTTTTAAGCTTCTCTAATTTTAAATGAGAACACTGTTTTCTCAATTTTTTCAGAGACAGTGGAAAAGGGAGTTAATTCTCAGCACGCAATGATCTTCTAGCATTTCCTTCATGGTAACTGTTGTGTGCTTTATGTTTGCTGATAGTTGTTTGAAGTGCCATATACAAAGAAATCCTATGTTTTATGGAAGGGCTTTTTTAATTCACAAAAGGCTGGAAAGAAAGTAAAGTTGTTGCATGTCTCTGCAGTACTTACAGAAGAGTGGAGGAGTAAAGGAAGACTTTGGGACTGTGTGGGGAGGGAAAATGGAAAGATGCAGTCCTGAAATTCAGTACTAATGGAATTAGTGTGAGCAAGACCAGGCCCTGAGTGTTTTAAAGGATATAGAGCACTTTAAAGAGCTGAAGATCTGATCTTGTTTTCTGACTGCAGTGCAAGTTTTTTATCATTAGAGGCAAAAAGTCGGATTCCTTCTTGGTCTTGCAAGATTTAGTTTCTTTTGGTTAGTATTTTACATTAAAAAATCTAATGTGTTTCAAATTAGGGTAATTTGAGGTTTTGGATAGGAGCTCTCTAATAAACATAATCAAGAAAAGATGTTTCACAGAGTAAGTCACATAATATCTGGATTTGTTACTGTGTTTTACTTCCCCATCTCCCCCACCCAACCAATACCAGAAGAGTTTACATTTATTTTTAGCTTTATAGGGTTTCTATTTTATTTTTTTCTAGTCACCTACATATCACAGTGGTATCTTGACTTCTGAAAAGTTTCTGGTAGCTGGAAACCCTGGGGAGCTCAAAGGGGCAGGAGAGTGTTGGGGGGCTGGCAGGGAAGGGGGAGGGGGCCGGTTCAGCACCCACAGCTCTTCATCTGCATGGTGCCTCTGCTCTCCAAGAGCAGAATCGAGAGGGTGGTGTCGCAAACATCTTCTGGAAACTGAGTTTTGTACTGGCATCAAAGCCCAGTGGTCCAAGTCAGGGAGCTCCCCAGCTGTGAGCAGGGTGCCGAGGGTCTGTGGCGTGGCTACCCAGACCCCATGTTTGTTGGCCAAGCCTTTTTACAGCTCTGTGGTAGCTATGACACCCATTTCCCTCACATGGGGTTTTTCTGCACATAGGACTGCTGTGATACCACTTAAAATTATCATCTTGGCTGTTTCTTATACTATTTACTTCTGTTTTCAGACTTGTTTTAAAATGAAATGAACTTTGTTGAAGGCAAAGGGACAACGTTTCTGTAAGTTACTGCACATTATGAGCCATTATGACTCAAATGGCTCCCTCCCTGTGGAAGTCCCTTTACAGCCTTGTTTGGCTACATGAAGAATCACTGGGTTGCAGACTTTACCCTAAAAAATTCTATTTTAGACATTGCTCATAGTGACTTAGGCAACCTGTGTCAATCTCATGAGAGATGTACTAAAGCTGCAAATGAAATGCGACATAGGAATCACTTTCCCGAGATGAGACCTAAAGGCATTTTAATGTATTGAATCAAGAGTAGGCTTAAGACTTAAGGCAGTGTCCCAAATCTGTCAGCAGGACCATAGTTGCTTCCCACCCAGGCGGAGCATTTTATACAGGACTTCACAGCATTGTTTTGCACATTTGCTCCTGCTTTGGAGTGTGCCACAATGTATTTGACAGGAGGCTTGATCATATGAGCTCTGAGCCCAGTTTGTACATGTACAGCAGGTGATTCCTGCTCAGTCACTGTAAAGGAAGCCTGAGGATTCCCTCATCTGAGGAAGTGAGGGAGAATGACTTTCAATAGTGGTGGTTGCTGTGATGTGCAGTGAGTATGTACAAATATGGGGAATCTTTAGCAATCATGTCCCAGATGATGACTTGAACATCTGTTCTGCCAGGTACCATAGCCCACACAGATCTGGATTGCTCCAAAATAAATGAGGAAAAATGTCAGAAGCTTCCATCTGAACATGAGGAAACACTTTCACCATGCAGGTGACTGAGCACTGACTCAAGTTGCCCAAAGAGGTTGTGGAGTCCATTGGAGATGTTCAAAAGCTGTCTGGACCAGACCTGGTCCTAGGAAGTCTGTTTTAGGTGGTCCTACTTGAGCAGGGAGGATGTATTGAGATCACCTCCAGGGGTCCCTTCCAAACTCAGCTGTTCTGTGATTCTGTTGCTTTGCTTCTCTTACTCAAGAATCTACAAGTACTCTTGGATCAGCCAGAACTGGGGACCTGGGCAAGGAGAGTATAGGAAGTGCATGGTTTTGCAATTTCTGTTTGGGACTGATTTTGCAAGAAGGGGTCAGAATTATTTATTCATTGCATTGCAGATTTCCTTCTTGAAGTTCAATGTGATTGAGAGGAATAGCTTGTGCTGTCTTCAAACCTTTGAGGTTTCTTTTTGTATTGTCCTCTGAGAGCTGATTTTATATGCTATTAAATAGCAAAGGCACTTTTCTGTGTAGGTTTTTTAAAAATACCGACATGGACACGAGGAAACCAGCCATAACAAAGTTCAGTACAGAGACATTTCAGTGCTTATTTGTGTGTAAGAGGGCTGCAAACACCTTATGCATCTGATATGTCTGGCATTGCTGCCAAGTATAAGTGTGAAAGCAATTTTGTACAAAGCCTGGCTGGGAACAGGGGCAGAAGGTTGGGTGGGGAATGAGAGATTCACATCTGTTGTGGAAGATGGTATAGAATGTTCTAGCTGTGCAGGTATAATTCTCCCTAGAAATAAAATGAACTTAATAAGTAGTGGTGTAATCGATGTTTATTTAAAAAAAAAAAGCCATAAAAACTCAGAATGTATATGCACGTCAGATTTCGTTAGTTATATTTGCACTGGATACCAACTGATATCTCTGTAATCCTTCCCTTTCCATGTCCCTTAAGTTTTGCATAATAAATTCAGAAAATGCTACAGAAGTGGATGCCAAAAAAGGTCTCTGGTGAAATTTTGTGAGCATGCCAGAAAACATTCTACGGATGGTAACTTGGGAGAGTAAGTTAAATTACAATACTAAATGCAGGGTTTAGTTGAGAACATGAAAAGCATTTAAAATTAGGGGAGGGAGGGGGAGTTGAACTACCCAGTAACTCCAGACTGCCAGTCCCTTTGGTAATCAGTGGAGTCCTCAATGAGGACTCTGTAAGCATTAATAAAACAAAAAGATCCCAGTGTTCTAGTATCACATCTGGAAAAGCCTAGAAGACCTTACATGTAGCTTGTGTAGTGTTGATGATAAAATAATTTCAGACAGATACTGTGAGCTGGAGCCACGGTTCTGGTTATTAATATCAAACTCTACAAACGGTTGCAAAAATAGCCAAAATGCTTGTCAAATAATTAATAAATGTCAAATAATGTGCAACTATATATCCTCTATGCCAGCAGACCACTTTGGAAGCATACAGTGGCTCCACCCAATATGTTGAGAAGTCGTATGGCCGTGCTTTGGGAATCTGGCTTAAAACCACACTGGCACCTTTAATCACTGCTGACCTGCTCAGGTTCCTTCAGCCCTCTGACTCCCAATTTTATCTCCATCTCAGTGCAACTCTTCTGCTCCAGCACTAGAAATAGAAATAGTGAGATTTTATGCTAATTCCAGGACATTATGCTCCTTAGCTTGTGCCTCATCTCCTTCAGAGAAGAATAATCTCTGATGGGAACTGTCTGGGTCTGCCTGGATTAGAAGGAGGAAAGATTTGTATGAGAGATAAATAGAGTCTAATAATAAAATAGACCCAAGCTCTGGAAATGAAATTAAGAAAAATAAGGTAATGCAGCGGAAGGAGAGTTTTCTCACAATTGTTTTCTTTCTGGATATGTAGCTTTCAGCTATTCAGACAAAAATTAATTTAAACCTGTAAAATAACAACTCCTTGTTTCCCCCTTCCTTGCACTGTTTTCCTTGAAGCATCTTTCTCGGATGATGTTAACCCTATTGTCTTTGTTTGTTTGTTTAGTTGTTTTTTTAAAAATCTAAATCCAGATGTTGGCTTGTCTGTCAATAAATAACGATAATTAGATTCTTTCAGGTTGCATGAATTATGCATCTATGTAGATTTTAAAATGTGTTTACTTAATCAGTAGTTGCTGAAATTTGTAGAAAGTACTTTAAGAGGCCATTGGGTTACTCTGCTGATTGTAAATTATTTTTAAGAAGGTATGTCTAGATTTTCTTAAACTGGGTTTGATTTCTGAATCTAAGACCTGAATCAGTAGTAGAGAAACTTGGAGCTTGATTTAGAGCGTTACTCTGTAGATTAATTGTGGGAGGTGCCTGAGGGAAGAGGGTGATTAGCCATAGTGTATTTCAGGAGCAGTGTCATAGTGGCAGTGACTGTTTCTAGAACTACTAGCTTTGTTCATTCAGATGTGATTCCCATTTCCCTATTGATTATGCTGTGACTGGGCACACAAGAAGTCCTGTATTAGTCTGAAGTCATGATCAGTGTCTTTTAATCTTTTCAAAAGTTGGAAATCCATACTCCTCCCCACTGGTTAGAGAGCTTTTCATCTGAAACTGTAACTCGAGGTACGTTGTATTTTTGTTTAAGGCTGGCTAATGTTACCAGCCTCCACTGGAAGTTTTTTACCCTCCTTCTATTTTTTTTTTTTTTATTGTGTGTGTGGCTCACTTGGGGACTATTTGGAAAAAGATTTGTAATCTTAGCCTTCATCAGACCACACAAGTCAAGAGGCTGATCCCCTCTTGGGCTTGTCAGCAGTCAGCTTAATCAGGACAGAACGTGAGCTGTGGTGAGAATGGGTTAGACATGTTTTTAGCCCACACTTGTAGATCGGTGTCATGGGGGGCCAGCAACTCTGAGCTGTTTGGCAGTGAGGGCTCATTATGTGCCTGTCCCCTGTGGTCCCTCAGCAAGGGCTTGAGGCTTCTGTTCACAGTGAATGAATGTGGGGAGGGGAGTGCTTGGCCTCCTTCAGCTCTGAATGCTTTCATTGAGACCTTGGTGAGAACTCTTTCCAGCTGAGCCCTGTTGCATCCTTCACCATTTGAATTGCTTGTGACTTTGTGAGGGTGCAGAGGATGGGATACAGGCTGTGACAGCCTGGGGTTTCACAGTGTGAGTAATTTTGAATAAACCCAACAGTTCTGTACTGCAACAATGCCTACTTTTTGAGTTTGTGGTATTCTTTTTTTAATAGGTTACAACAACAGGAGGTTGTTAGCTGTACTGCAAAGCTCCCCTAATCTGTCTGTAAAGACATGTACTGCAATCGAGCATTTACCAGGCTGGAGAAGCGCAGTGGTGAATGTTACCATGTTGCTTGCTCCTGGCTGAGTGTTCAGAATCAGCAGTGGTCTCAGGGGGCTGACCATGGCCCACAGGATCATATTGTACTCTATACCAACTTCAGCTGGCTTCAGATTCATTAAGGTTTCTTCTATATCCACATCACCAGATGCCTGGCAGCCAAGTAGCCCATCAGGCTCTGGACCCATGCCAGTACCTTCCCTCAGGGCAGCCTTATATCATCCATTTTTTTTTTTTTAAGTCAGTGCTGGTGTAGTAGGTGCCTTCTGGATCACCTGGCACGGAAGCAGCCAAATTCAGGTTCTGCAAAAGCCATGGTGAGTGGAGTTGGAGCTCTCCTCTTGTCATGTAAAGCCACACTCAGCAGCCCGACAGCTTCCATCCTGACCACGGCTTCTTATCTTCTCCCCACATCTTCCTGCACTCACCAGCCCCTCAAAGCCAGACTCTATCACCTACTCTTGGCACAAAATACCAAAACCTGTGCAATTCCTGCTTCAGCAGATGCAGGCAGAGTCTGCTGAATTGGAGCTGAAGCATATGCTGAAGTATACACATTAGTTTATAGTTTGGGTAGAAAGTCACACACTGACATAGTGTAATGAAATTTAGCAGGTATGTTTGCAGCAGACTTAAGAAAAAGAAGCTGAGTGTTATAACACACTTCCTGCCATGTGTGTTGGCATGGCTAAACAGTGCAACTACCCCAAGACTGGAGAAAAGAGCTTTGCCTGGAGAAAAGGTGTCCTGTCCCACGGCCGTTTGTCCTCGTGCTGTATGTGAGGGAGCCGTGGCAAAGCTTCTCAGTTTGCACTGAGAGCTGTTGAGATTCCTGTTACTTTCATTAGCTTCTTCAGGATTTTTGATTTTTCTTTCTTCCCCTTTGCATTTCACAAATATTTATACTGTGATAATAAAACATAAGCTGATCTTGCAACTGGAGTGGAAATCTGCAAACAGCTTTGCTCATGAAATTATTCCCAGCTGAAAAGCTGAGGTGTGCTCCTGCTTCTTGCCCTGTGTCCTAGGTGGAATAAATGTTCTTTCATGGCTGCTCTAGTGCTTTTAGATTTGGCTGCATGGAGGTTCGGGGCATGTAAGCACCCTCAAAGGTAGATTTTAACTTTTCTGGTGCATTTTTGTTTGTTTTCATATGTTTGTAATATTTTTCTGCAAGAATAAAAGTGGTATCAATATATCTAAACTACTGTACATGAGAAATCTGTAGAGTATGATGAGATCAGAAGTGGTAAAATAAGTGTATATGCATATACAAATTTAACTTCCAAAGAGAAGTTTTTGATATATTACACCTCATTTTAGGTGTTCCAGGGATCACAGGCAGTAGTTATAAGTGATTTCATGTGCACAAAAGAAATTAAGCAGAACCATAATTAGACAATTTGATAACTAGATCATTAACAAGCTCTTAATATAACTGTGCTAATGGAAACAGCTATAAATACAAGACTATATCTAGTTCCTGTCCGGTATTACATCAAAGCAGAGGAGCTTTCACAAGCAAACATAACTCACGCTGAGATAGTGTAAAACTGTTAGAATTAAATTTCACTGGGTTGCACTGGGATTTTTCTTTTCTCAGTTTGCAGTATTAATAAAAACAAACCCAACTGCTTATAAAAAATAACGAATAATACTATGCACACCGAAAGTGGTAAGTAGAGTATCAATTAACCTGAGCTGGGATTAATGCATAGAGCGAGGTGGGGTGTCACAGCAGAGGGGCAGGAGAGGGGTTGAAGGGTATCTGCTGCATTTGGGAGCTGTGCACCTGAAAAGCCTAGCGAGCCTGAGGCTGGACTCCAAAAGGCTGTGCAAACCAGGAAAGGAGCATGGCCATTGTATTGCTGGCAGGAAAGGAACAGGATGGTGGTGCTTTTCCCTCTCTGAGGTAAAAAGGGGATTTCCAAGAGGCTTAGTCACTGAAAGGTAGTTTGATCTTGGGCACCATGGGAGTTTGCAGAATCCCAATGTGGAAGGAAGCAGAGCAGCCATTCTGTGGGTGAATGGCTTGGGGTGAGAAAGAGGCGATAATGATAACAGGCCAAATGTTACTGAGGGGGAAAGGTTTTTCAGATGGCGGTGAGACTGTGAGAGCCTGTATGGCTAGACAGCAGGGGACTTTGTCAACAGCTGGTATGTGGCCACTATTTCAAGCAGCAGCCCACTGCAGGCCTGGTATGTGCCAAGGAGGATGTTTCAGGTGCTGTCAAACCTCAGTGTTGCTTACAGGATGCTCCTATGCAACTTCTGTCCATCCAAAACACAGCGTAAAGTCTTTTGGGAAAGCAGGGTGGCATAAAACTCATTAATAGGAAAGTTGTGATCTTCCTTCTAGGTCAGCAGTTGTTTACCCCATCAATAGACCTTCAAATTGCTTGTGTCAGAAATTAGCAGAAAAAAACTCTTTCAAAGGTCTTTGCCTTGATTTCTCCTCTCTCCCTCCTTCATCCCCTTCCAGTCTCACCATCAGCTTCAAGTAGGTATTTTGTCTTTTTCTTCTGTAGTCTAAAGGATTGTACAGTCATCTTAGGACAGTTCTCAACATCTCAAGATCTCTTAGCTAACCCTCCAGCTTTCTCAATGCCTACCTGCTTGATCCTGGGTCCATTTCCATGAAGGAAAGATCTTCTAAAGAAGGTGTGTAACAGCTCTGTGAGTATTGAGATGCATGTTTAGTTCAGTTGAGATAAAAAGCTGATGGAAATCCCCGTCAATACTAGTGTGAGATGTGACTGCCACTGAGTGGTAGGAGCAGGCTTGTATGCAGCTTGCAGTGCTCTGAATGTACAAGGATTTGAGAACCAGTGCAGAGAGGAGACTCATTCCTATTTCCAAGTGACATATTCTTAGCAATGTTATCTGTCTAATGCAAAATTGAAACATAGAGAAGAGGCAAATAACATTTCAGTTTTTCATGTGCTTCTGACTGTGAATGTACATGGGAGAGACTTCATTGTTACTGTGAAGTGGCTGTTGTCTTCATGATCTCCTTTCCCAGTGGTTAGGAAAAATATTCATTCTCGTTTCCTAGATGGCATGCTGATAAGCTCCATCTGATTTGCATAAAGTGGGCAGAAATTTACTTCTACTTGCTAAGATTAAGATTTCTTGGGTTACTTGGTGTTTTCATGTTCAAGGACATGAAAGAAGGTCAGTTTAAAGTGTGAATTTCAAATGGCCCTGTTAAACTGCAACTTCTCAGATTTTGACTCTCCATAGTTAGTTCTGTACTAAGACTTGCAATGCTCTAATTCTAATCAATCCATGTCCTTGACGTTCCCAACTCCTCTCCAGTCAAGTTGAGATGGGCAGAAATCTGATAGTGGCAGAAAAGGAACTGAAAAAGAGAACCTGAATGAATGTTGCTTGAGGAGAGCATATTCAAGACGAATGAAAGGTAGCTTTGCTGCACCTCATTGGAACCTCAGTGTGAAGTGGACAAAATGGTAATACTCTTTCCAAAAGTCAAGTGAATTAAAACAAACAGAAGAACACAATAACCCAAAATGAAAAGGAAGATTGGACATGCAACGGCAAAGTTATTTAGCCATTGTAAAAGCCACCACTAACCTGTATGAATCTACTGACTTTTTCCCTTTTATTTTTTAATTTCTTCCTTCCCAAAACAGTGGTCTTGCATACAATTCAAAGAGGAGAGAAAAGCATAAGAGTGAGTGCAGAAATTGTTTAAAAAAGCAGGATACAAAAGTTAGCTGAAGAGGACCAAAATTTTTGGTTCTCTGATGCCTATCAATTGTAGATGTGCTGAAGCTGAACAGATTTGATTAAAATAATTTACGTATTGAATAGTTCTTTTGAGATTGCTAAGCCATTAAATAAGCCCCACAATAGTCTTTCTAATGATTGTTAGCTTAAAATAAAAGGTTCTCATGTTTGAAAAGCAGTTGCAAGTAGTTTTAGCTTGCCACAAACCTCTTTTAAATCAGAGGAACAGTAAGCATACAGGTATCACAAATACTGTCCCGACCCTCTCATTTGTGATATTTAGTTACTCCACTTCAGGTATGACAGTTTTTTAAGAAGTCACTGGTTACTGCATCAATTGTAGCTCAGTGCTGGCGTTTGTTAAGGAACTCTAATGCTTTCCTCTCAGGAAAAGCAAGCTAAACTTTGAAAATTTCGGGGTGTGTCAAGGGTTGCTACTGTAGTGTGGTTACTCAAAGAGGTTCAAGTGATCTGTTGATTATATGTTTATCAAAGCTTCTGATAATGGGGAGATTGGAAAGGATCAAAGAAAAACTTATTTATTCCAGTATTTTAACATGTCTGTCCCATGTAATCATAGGTCAGTCATGCTTCATGCTTATCACAGATGGGCTTGAAGGAATGGGTAGAAGGATATCAACTACACAGAATAATGTCTTTGTGAATGGCATCCGAGGGATTTTGTGGCAAAAAGGTATCATATCTGCCACTATAGTGAGGAGTGAGAGTAACATTTGGTTGATGAGGCTAACAGTTTGTAAGCTCATGAAAGCATCTAATCCTAACAATAGCTGGGTCAAATGTGTAGCTGGACCTCAGTTGAGTGAAGAGGCAGCAATAGCCACTGACTTCTCTGAGGTGACTGGAAACCTGAGCAAAAACACATCTGAAGTACATCTGGGCTCCATGCATGACACAAAATTGCTTATAGCAACGATGCAGGAAAGTACCAAGGGATCAAGGTGAACAATCAGTTGAACACAATCTCATAGTGTGCTCTGGTGGCTAAGAAAGCAAATGCAATCTTTCCACATCCTGTCAGGAAAGTAGAATGCAAAGAAGGGAGAATAGAGCTGCTGCTTTTTCCAGCATAAGGGTTGAGGTTTCTGCAATTCTGAGTTTGTTTCTATTCTTTGTTCTATTCAAAACGGTGCTGACAAATGCTGCCCTTTCAGCAACAGCTGAGTTTGTCTGCCACATAACTGTAGAAGAATCTTCCCTCCAGGAGACCCTGTGCATGCTGTGGCCAGAGATTTAGCAGAGCTCTAGACAACTGCATAGCAGAGCTCATTGGTCAAGACTTGGATTTGCACCACTGAATGTGTATTTAGATTTTCCTGCTGCTGTTTCATCTCTTCTTCCCAACCCAATTAAAAATCTGGCTGCTGTCTAGCTATTGAATGCTAACACAAACACCTGTGTGCCAGATGTGTACAGCTGTAAGTCCGTCAGTGCTGATCCATCAGCAAAGCCATGAGCCAATCCATGGAGCAATTAGAAAACACTTTTTGTTTTTTTTTTTCTCCGCCTTTTTCTGTCCCATTTTTAATCCTCCAATTTTCCCAGGGTTTTCTCTCTTCTGCTTCCTGCTGCTGCGAGTTTGTAAGGTGAGCCCTGCTCAGACTTTCTGTCTCTTTCAGATAAGAAAACAGCCTAAACCAAAGGAACACATTTTTCTGGCTGCAGAGTGGCTGGTTAATACTGACAAGTGTTAAATTATAGAAGTCCAAATGTCAGTTGTATGTGCCAGCTCAAGAAAAACACCTTGAAATACTAATGTTGTGAGGGCTACACCAGACAGGATTAAGACTTCATTTTTGAATTCTCCCTCTTTCTGAAAAGAACTGGTCTCCCAGATGTGGTTTGGAGATACTGATTGTAGGACGGGGTATACTCATTGCCTTTTTGAAATGAAAGGCTGAAGTCAGCAGCAGAATGTTCAGGTTTGACAGACAAGGATGCTTGTAGTTAAAGAGGTGGGGTATGATAATGCTGCTGAGGTTTTTACTGTAGTTGGTAAGACAGTGCTTTTACAAGGGCTTTCTGGAAACAGGCTGTTGTGAAAAGGCTCTTTCTTATTCCGCTATGCTTTCCTCATGACCACTGTCTCTCCTTTTGCCCAAGTTCCCCACTTACAGCTCCCCAGTTTCAGTCCTCTCTACTGTCCCCAGCATGGAGTAACAGTGGGGGATGTTCCTGCTGGGAAAAGGAGAGAGTTTCAGAAGAAAGAGGGTGAAATATGTTCTTCTCTAGCAGAGGAGATGGTTTCATTTGCTCAGCTGGGAGTGATAATGGACGGCTTATTTGGAGAAGATGTGTAGGGTGGGAGGGATGACTTCTGTGGCAGGGAGGGTAAGGAGTATGGTCTTGCGCAGAGAAGGTGTCAGTTGCTGTGTACAGAGCAATAGAACAAGGCAGGGCAGCTTGCTGCTCCCTTGGTCTTGCTCATGAGCAACTTTGGCTTTTACTTACCAGAAGACTGCTTGTGCTAGTGGAGATCCCACCAACTTAAATAATTCAGATAATTCAGTCTTTACTGACTGAAGTGAACTGATTTTTATCCAAGGGTTCCCAGCTCAGTTTGATGGTGCAGTGCTGCTAATTTAGAGTCATAGTGTATATCCTGTCATGCTTATCTGCAGAAAACCTCCCACTGACTTCAGTGTATTTGGACTTTGCTTTAACAGAAGTGGTGCCACTGTAACGGTGAGGAGCTGTTTCTCAACTGTTGGGGCTCTGGAATGCTGAAAACAGCAAATCTCTCAAATGTAGCCTAGAAGATCATAGCATATGTTTAAGTTAGGATGCATAGTCACTTGGAAAATAGCCCAAGGGCCTCTGAAAAGTAAATTACAAGTATAATCTCTTTATTGAGCTGGAAAGTACACCCTCAAGAGAGAAAGTAGAATGGAGAAGATTTTTTCTTTTTTCCTTTTTTCTTCCCCCCCCTTTTTTTTCCCCAAATAGAGGCCAACTATGGACTAACAGGATTGTGTTTAGAGTAGAGATGTTTGCAGAGTCATGGAATAACATGGGTTTTTTTATCAGGGTAAAGCTTCCCTCCTACTAAAGTTTCTTAATTCTTTTACACCCTGCCTGTGGAGTGGGAGAATCTGGAAAACACACTCCTTCCTGGGAAGAACTTTGATCATTGCTTTCCACTACCTCTCCCCTCACCTTGTGTGATGGATTACATACCAGCAGTCATGGCTGCACGGACCCTTTTCAGAAACAAAAGAATTCCATGAGTCTTCTGTGAGTGTCTTCAAGTGGAAGCTGGCCTCTGTGATTCAGTTAGTATTGACTGCTTTGCCTTTCTGTAAAGAGCAGTGAGTGAGATTGGTGTTGAAGAACTCCATGTGTTCAAGAAGGTCTTGAGATCCATTGTATATTTGAGTTTTCTCTGAGGTAATGACGTAAGGCTACAATGTCTAACTTGCATAGGCTGTCATTGACCAAATAAAATACATTTATGTATGAAATCCTAGTGAGTATGACCTATATTAGTATCTGCCTGCTGTATGCTTGCAAAAGACTAGAATGTGTGTGAGGTATTTGTATATGAATCTATGATCAACTAGATTCCATGTAACATGTAAAAGTGAAAATTGTTCATCTTATTTCTTGCCTGTCTCTGTGTCCACCAGTTGAGCTCATCCTGCTTTCATTGCATCTCCTGTGAGCTTTGTGTAAATGTATGTGTGAAACAGAGGGTGCTACATGCTGGAAGTGGTTGTTTGCTTTCTCTCTTGAGGAAGACGGGCTCTAAGCTGCGTGGCGGGAAAGGATTATTCTCTTTGTCATCTGCTTTCCTAGCAATGGAGTTAGAACACCGTGAACACTGTACAGCAAGGCACAGATTTATGAAGGGGTATGAAAGAGGTGGAGGATGCTTCTGCATTACCTTAAGTTATCATACAGTAATCATGCAGTTCCTCTTCCCCCATGAAGTCAGGACTGCATTTACCCTGGTAGAGCTGTCTGTGTACTTCAGGGTTTCTTAACTAGTGCCTGTTCTCTGTGTATGTTTTCACTGGGTAAAACAAGATTCCTCAGCGTACCTATGATAGGTCTCTAACACACAAAATTTCCTTCCATCTTGTGTCTTTCCCATGTGGGTTTTTAGTTCAGGAACAAAGATCAGGGGTTAGTTACTATCTTGGTGTTTACTTGACCTTGAGAACTCAAAGGTAACGTGAAAAGGCTTCCTGCAGTATAGCTCAGTGTGCACTCTGTTTAGTTTGCTGCTTGCCTCACGCATTTGTGCAATGGTCTGTGTTGTGGCTGATCCCCTGAAGCTTTCAGACCTCTTATATGCCTTCATTTGTTTATTATAGGAATAGGAGTTTACAGTAATGCTGTTTATACTAAAGTTGGGTGAACCATTGCAGCAAGAAGAGAAACCATCATGAACCTTTGCCCTGAACTCAAAGCAAACTCTTTCGTGATTTTTAAAGTTCTGTTTCAGTTTTCAGTGTCACTACGCTTTGTTCCATCAGGACTGGAAATCAGTGTCAAAATATAAATGGTATTTCCAGTGTCAGCCTCAGATTTCACAAGCAAATCTGCTCCTGTGCCAGGCAGCGCGGAGTTTCTTAGACCTCGCATGTTTCAGTAGAGACTAAAACCTTTTTCAACTCCTGCTGCTCAGTGCAGCTGGCTCAAAGTGCTTATCCAGTGAGGCCTGCCCATCACTTTTTAATGGGACAAGATGCTGGTTATTGAACTAATAAGCATTCCTGGGGAAACGTGTGCAGATGATCGCTTGCAGAGGAAATACTGAAACAGCAAGTGTTGTGTATCTGCTCTTTGAGCAAGAGTGTAGGGATTATTCAGCTTTGGCCTCTTCCTTGCTAAATATGTTGTAAGGCTGTCAGCCACTTCTGTGAAATTATAGTAGAGCTGCCTAGTGCAGAATAAGGAAGTAAACTCTCTAGGCTCTATCAGTTTTGTTTTGAGAACAAAATGTGACTAATGGCCTTCTGGAAGCTGAGTTTATCCAGATTTATTTGCTGTCCCATAGACTTTTCTGTTTCATATCCCCGACTTGGATCCGGTATTGAACTATCCATCTAGTAGATTCTGATAGATTAGTAGGACCAATCTTGGGAGTAATCAATTCAGGTTGCGCCTGTTTCTTCTTTCTGCTCCTGAGGAGGAACAGTCTGCCGCCTTCTCTCCCTCCCTCTCTCTCTCTGTTTATTGTTGTATCAGAGAACGATCTGATGTTTGTTTTAACACTGAGATGAAGCCGAATTCACTGCTGTCCAGCACTCTTTAAAGTTGGTGTGCTACTTGAATATTTATATCATGCTGACATTTGCTTACGTTAGAGAAGGCTATATTTCCTTGGAATATTTATCATAGTATCCAGGAATTTCCATGTTGAACTGCTGCTGGATCTGAATGTTGTATATAATTACCTGGGTCCAAGCCCGGTTGCCTAAGGGAAGTAAACTTTCAAAGAACAGCAACCACCTCTGTGGCACTTGCTAGCTGAAGGAAGAGCTGGCAAGGATTTTTCCCGCACTGGCATGGAGCAGCCTGGAAAGAAGACTCATAGCTCACTTCAGCTATACAGGCAGCTTTGTCTAGCTCATTATGGGGGAAATAGAGAATCATTTCCTGGCACACCTGGCATCATGGAGCGGATGCCTATATCTGATGTGATCTGTTGACCTAGTTATGGTCTGGGATGGAAAATGTGATTTGACATATTTTGCATCCTGTTTTTTCCCCCTGATTTCCACCAGTCCCTTTCCCGAAGGTTAAGGGGGAAGGGTTGGTGCAGAATCCAGTTCCTGCCTTCCTGACACACTTTGATGCTCTGACCCCCTTTGTGCGTAGAATAGAAATGACCAGCTTGAGGTTTGATCAGACCTCAGTCTCCTGTTGTTTCCCATCAGCTTATATGACTCTCCTGGGCTTCTGTGGCTGGAACTGCTCTTTTGCTGCTGTGCATAAAGAGGCACCGTGATTTATGAATCAATTAATCACTGCGTGCTGAGGAGCTGTTCACGGTAGTTAAACAGTGAAAATAAAATGCTTGAGTCTATAATAAAGACGGATCATAATGAATATGACCCTCTACCAATGAATTCTCTCCTTCCCTATATTATACCCCCTACCCACCTTCCTGGCACAGCCAAACTATCAAGACAAGAAATTTGTCTATCTCAATGCATGGGGTTCATCAAATTACTTAACTTGATAAGAGTGCTGTCTATTTGTGGGATATTTTTCCCTCACACACACATGCACTCTCTGATTTTAGTTTGCTGCTAAAGCTGTTAAAGCCACAAAGATGAAGAGAAAAAAAATTCTGATGCTCTTGATTTTAAAACTTTTTGACTACTCATAAGAAAATCCACCGCTAAGTCTCCAAAAATTAGGGAGGGGCAGGTGAAGTCGTCCTGCCTGATTTGTAAAACCGCAGAAATGTGGTGTGAAAATTCCAAGAAATATTTCCATCAAATAAGTGTCACTTTTCGCTCTGTGCAACGCACACATCATTGCTGTGAGTTTCTAAAACTGTGTGATATTGTAAGAACCAGGCAAGTTTGGTGACAAGCCTGCTTTGAGATTGCTGTTTGGCATCACAATTTGCACTTTGCAATTTGGGCCAGCATTCAGTGATGGTGGACACATCAGGGCGCATGTTGCCCTGTGGGCAGCACCACTGATGTTCAAATATCTACCCATGAGGTAAGGCCATGAGACAAGAGGCTTTAAACCTGATTATGTGGTTTTACACCAAAACTATGCTTTCAAAGAAGAAAATAATTCTTTACAGATTATTAACTCTATACATGTTGTATTTTTTAATGAAAATTTTTACTTTGATTTATGTTATCAGCAGACATCCAAAATAGTGGTAGAACATATAATTAACAAAGAGGAGGTTTGTTTTTGTTTTTCTTTTTTTTTTTTTTTGACTGAAAAGCATATTCTTGGTAAATGGCTTGATCAATTATCCAAATGTTTTGAATTCTGAAAAGGATTTTTGAGAGAGTTGTGGTACTTCTTTTTTTTTTTTTTTTACTGCTGTCTTTGAAGTGTTAAATTTTTGTTGCAGAGTATTTCCTGGGTTTTCTGAATACTAAAAGCTGGTGTTGATGAGTAGAGGGGTTTGTGAACCTTGCTACAAGTCCACTAGCTATAGTGGAGTTGCTCTTAATCTCACCTGAGTAACTAGGAGTAGATTTCATTCAAGCCAGAAATTAGGTGCAGTGGTGTGAAACAGGTTAATTCCTTTTCTCTGCCACGCATTGAAGCTTGCAGTGGAATTATAATATTTGCTACTTATCAGTAAAAGAATTTTTAGTTTCCAACACAATCTAGTTTCTCAGTTTTGTTCAGCTCTGCTGCTGGCATATGTTGACTATATCTAATGGCCTTTGTTTGCATTCTATGCTTATCTCATACATTTGCTTTTGAAATGCAGTAATAATGTTTCACTGTGGTGACCATGGTTAAACATTTCTCTCCTGTCTCTCCCCTTACCCTTCTCTGTTTGATTCTTAGGACCCAGGTTTCTCTTCAGTGATTCATGAGAAGCTTCAAGTTCCCAATACCATTCGTAAGGCGTGGAATGAGAAGGACAACAGATGTGATGTTTGTGCCACACACCTGAACCAGCTGAAGCAGGAGGCCATTCAGATGGTGCTGACCTTGGAGCAAGCTGCCAACTCAGAACATTACGATGCCTCGCCAGGCTCTCCCCCACCTCTCTCCAATGTCCCCACGTTGGTGAGTCCCCGGCACATGGGCAGCCTGCAGCCCAGGGACTGGGCATACGTGCCTGCTCCTTACGCTCCATCTAATTATACAGGCTTTGTTGCCAACAAACACAGTGGAAAACCCAACAGTCTAGGAATTGGAAATGGGGTGGAGAAAAAAAATGGCTCTCCTGGACACCAAGCCAAGGTCAGCTTTCAAATGGCCACCAGCCCCAGCAATGGTAACGTTCTCAACTCTGTGGCTATCCAGGCCCACCAGTACCTTGACGGCACCTGGTCTTTGTCAAGAACAAATGGAGTCACTCTCTACCCCTACCAAGTAAGTATTTTCAAATAACAGAACATGCTTGTTTCCTTCCCACTGAAGCTCGCGTGGGCATACTGACACTGTTTGCTCCTGTGGGGTAGAAGTTGAGCCACTTGTGTAAGTGAGCACTAGAACAAGGAGTGCTGTAAATCACTGTTTCCCTGACAGGGGATTGAGCTGGGGGAGACACAGATCAGAAGCAGTATTAAAGAGAATACCTTCTATTAATTCAGCTGTTATTAATAGCAGAACTGAGCTGTTGTTTTTCATGGCAGATAACTAATCATAAAGTATTTGCAATTATTTGCTCACACAGCCCTCACTCACTTTTGCTCAGAATACTCAGTTGGAAAAACAGCTGGGAGGCAGCCACACTTGTTTACTCCCAAGCGGAAAGTTGCACCTAGTGCACCAGTGATTTGTGAGCTGGTATTCAGGAAGGATCTAGATGATCTTTTATTCCATCCTCTGTGTGTATGATCATTTGAGTACACATAGCAGGCACTAACTTTTTGACATGTTTTAAGTTGCCTAGATTCTTGATGCCAGTGGATTCAATGGGTCCTGTAATCTCCAGATCCTAACAGTTCTGGGAGATTTTCATGTACTTCTCAGCATGTTCTTTCCTCCTCTTTGGTCTGCTGTTTTCTAGTACACCACACCTGTAAGTACCTGTAGAACCCATCCACACCAGAGGGCACAGAAGAAGCTTTGTTTTTGACAGGAGGTGGGCTTTCTGACATGCTTAAGGGCAGCTGGTGGGATTTTCAGCATGCCCAAGCACTTGCAGATTGTGACATAAGGCTGTTCTTCACGTGTTCTCACAAATGTCCCTGTTGGCTTCCTTAGGCATGTAAATAACTGTGGAAGTTTGTCTTTCTACTAAATTATGAACATATTGCAAGATAGATCCCTAAATTAATATTTAACTTTTATATGACTAACTGATATTACAGCCAGAAAAAAAGTGATGTTATTCATAAGCATTAAGATATTGTCATGCACCAAAGCAAACTAGGTAAAACCAGAAATGAAGTACAGTTATTTTATCTGGAAAATATGTGACTTTATGCTTTTGTGGATTTATGCTCTACTGAACCTAAATCACATTTGGGTAGGTCAGTATGTGATCATAGTTTTGATCTAAGAAAAAAAATCTGATCTATGTTTCAGCTAAGAAAAAAAAAACTAAACAAAGAATCCACCTTAACAAATCTGGATAACTGTTATTTGTATTGGGAAAATTAGTTCCATTTTATGGCATTCACAATCTTTTAAGTTCATCTTCTGTGAAAATGTGGGGTTTGTTTACTTTTTTATAATGTTTGCATTTCCTTGATTATTAATTTGGTCTCAAAAATATTCACTAAGAAGAATCTAATATTCAGAATTGTCCAGACTGATTCTGTAGTTTGGCTCCAGTTAAATTCAGGACTCTTCCCTACCCCTGACTTTCAATAACCTTGAAATAGAAAAGATTGCCTGCTCTCAAGACACCCCTCAGTCAAAAAAACCCCAGAGGCAACACAAAACCCAACCAAGAGCCCCAACTAACAGCAAAACAAACAAAAAATGATGAACAAAAAAAAAAAATCCCAAACGAGCCTAGCAATGCTGGTCTGTGTTAGAATATGTTGATCGTAAGTTTCATCTTTTTTCTGTAAGGTTCTACCCTAAAATGTTAAAATTCTCACTATACGCAAGTTGCCACATTTAATTCTCCAGCTGAGAAATAATACTGATGGCTTTTGTATTTAAGCACACTAAAAGGATTTTAGTGTGTGTTTACACAGTATCTGTTTCAGAGTGTGAATTAGTCAAGTAAGAAGAAAAACTTTGAAGAGTAATTTATTTGTAATTTCAGATAGTGGTAAGATGCAACCTTTGCTTTTTTTCTGCTTTTGTGTGCAGAAACCAATCTTGCTTGCTATACATTTTCAGGACATTTTAGATCTCTGTCCCATATAAATACATTTTTGTTATGCACTTACAGTTTCAAAACTCTGCTGGGGAAGAGCAAGAGGAAGATGAATCTGTTATCTCATCTTAATTAGAATCCTTCTTGATTTGGGGGTGAATTTAAAAAGTGGTGCTAGCCTACTTACTTGTGAATGTCTATATATTAATTAAGTTTTCTTGCCTTCCCTTAAGAACAACGATTAGAAAAACTTCATTTTGCATTAGCTAAGAGGAGTAGAAAATAATTTCTCGGGATAAAAAGCCTTGCACTTCACACAGAGAAGAGCAGTACCCTTCCACGTCGCAATCTTGTTAAATAGATGTCCAGGGAGAAGTCAGTCTCATGGCTCTAGACTTAATGGCACCTGTGGTAGACACCTCCCATTGTAAATCAGCTTTTGTTAGACAGTCTAGATAACTTGAAAGAAATGGTTGAGTACCTTGAAAACTGACTGTGATGTCTTCCTTACAGTATCATCAAAAAAAGAGAAAACATTTGTTTGAAAGTGACATTCTGAGACTCAGAATTGACTCTCTGCAATTTTAAGCACCGAAAAGTATTCCTACAGTTGTAAGTTGTAGGATGTTACTCCTTTCCTAGCATCTTCCCTTCCAGACTGCCTAAAATTAGAACCTTGTTATGGGCAGTTAATTACTACTTTTGTTTCAGTTCCAGGAGAAAAACAATTTAAAAAACCCCGTATATAAAAGAGAGTGTTGTGATATTATAAGGCTGAACTGCTGCGGTAGTTTAGGAGAAGTCTTAAATGAAATGCTGCTATTCAATTTTACAGAAAGAGCACTTGCTATCAGGAGTAAGTAAAACAAATGGGAATTTATACATTACAAGGTTTAGTAATATATTATATGTTTAAAATCTGAAAAAATGGAAGTGATACCAGATTTATCTGGCAGTGCATGTCAGATGTAAAAGGTTTCTAATAATTTCATGAGTACATTGTTGGAACTAGTCAGTGGAGTTTCCTAAGAACATCAGAGGAATAGCTACTCAGAAGTTTTTAGGCAAAACTGATCCTACCTGGAGATTAGGAGACGGTGCAGATGAGACCATCAGTCCCCACTGTCTCTGTTTTATGTGATTCCATATTCAAGGACTCCTTGAAACAGAAACAAAATTCTGGTTCTAAAGACCTGTGATGTCCCCTAGGCCTGACTCAAAAGGGGCTGAATCAAATCTGGGTGATTGGTGGTCCTTTTGAAAAATGGGGAATCAGAGGCAGGGAAATGGAATTGGTTGATCTTAAACAAAGAGCATGGCCCATTACAGCCCTTCCGTGAGAACGGGAATGCTGAAATGTTCAGGGTAAAACTGACCTCTTTCTGTTTAATACATGTAGAAAAATACCAGCCAAAATTTGGTAGAATTTGATTCTGTCTGCCAATAGTGTGCTATTTCCATGCTCGTTGGCAGGTAGCATTTGTATGCCCCGTGGATCAGACTGTTTTATCACTTGTAAAGGCTTCTGTGGATCTCCCTATCATTCAAGGGGATTTCAATCCTTCCCTGCTCAGAGAAAACTCATTTAAATTGTTGAGGTTTTACCTGAGAAGGGCTGTAATTATTTGTGCAGCTGCTGGTGTGAATTACAGGATACCACAGTGTTAAGTACACTCCTGATAGTTACCAATGATTACTGAACACTTCCAAAGAAAAAAAACCCTTTGGGCCTGGGGTACTAATATAGGAGTGAAAAGTCCAAACTTCTTGATGAAATTTTTGCTTCTTGTAATTTTTGTAGAGAATACAATATTAAATTCAATGTGTAACACTTTTATTACTTCATTATCCCAAGCTGATAAAGTAGCTAAAACGAAAACACCACATTAAAGAATAAGATATGAGTCCTTAGGAGTTCGGACTGATTCAGGATTTGCTTTCAAAGGGAAAGGAGTTGATAATAGTAACTAAGTTAAGCTGGTTGCACTTTTTCTAGAGTCAAAGCACTCCAGTTTTTACTAAAATGTTAAATTACCTGCTTGGTTCTCGTGTTGGGCATGCCTTTAAACAAAAAGCATGGTATTAGCTTCATTGTGGCGTGAGCTCCAGAACATAAAATGTAGGCATTTCCTTGGTCTTCTAGTTACCCTCCTGGATCTGCATGAGAATCTTTCATGTTTTGAAGTAGATAATTTCAAAAGCCAAACAAAAGGAAATTTAGCACAGTGTGTTTGGTAGATTTGAGTGACAGGAAGGTCAGAATGAACCCAAGAACTGGAGGAGGTCAACAGTCCCAGGAACAATTTAGGCTGTAAAAGGGAATGATGGGTAACAGAAAATGTGGAGGCTGATGTGGGTGAGCACCTCCTGCTCCTGACCTTGAGGCTGTGAAGTTTGATTTTGGTAAGCAACAAGACGGTGCACACAAGGATTTGAGTAGGGGCATTGTGAACAGAACATACTCACGGAAAAAGTGTTCCTTTCTCCCCTGCACTTAAAAAGACTCTTTTGACCAAAAGTTTGGAAAATGAGATCTTAAAACTACTGAGAGCCTCTTGGCCCCAGGCATAATGATCTCAAGCCTATTCAGAATTATAAAAGGCTTTGTTTGTGTACAAGTGATGAAAGCCTACAATATGTGCTTTCTGTTTCCTCTTTATGTACAACGTGTGTTTAGAAGAACAGTTCTCTGACAAAGTACCAGTTTGTTCTGGAGCTTTGCTGTGATGAATGATTTGTTTGGAGTTTACTTAGGTCATGGCTGTCTTGTAACACATCAGTTCATTCAGGCCCAGGCTTTTAAAAAGAAACTGGTAATGATTAGAGTTGGGTGCAAGATGGAGAGCCAATGCCTGTGTGGGAGGTATTGCCATCCAGGATTTGGATTGCAAGCTTTTTTCCAAATCTTTTCTATATAATTTATTTCTCTTCTGTTTGCTGCTGCTTCTGTTGCTTCTTAGTGTTCAGCAGGATAAAGATAAAATGTTAATGATTGCTACATTGGTGCCAGGGTAATTTAAGCTTCTAAAGCATTTAATGCAAGGTACAGAAATGAAGTTACTTGCTCCGTCTGCAGACTAACAGGTGTCTTCTGTAGTTATTCCATGCTTCCTAGAGCCAGACCTATTTTACCAAAGCATTTTAGCAACAAAAAAAAAAAAGGAGATTTGTATACTGACCTTTCTAGTATTGTGTTCTTACGCAACCACACACAATTCCCTGAGATACCAAATGCTGGAGGTATTTTGCCTTTGTGCAGTTAGGCATTGGTCCAGAATTTCTTGGATGGCTTATGTTTCAAAAGCAGTTTAGTCACCTTATGTATGAGATCCACATTTGAGTATGGTGGCTCCCTGAATGTAGTAAAAACCTTTTTGTTCCTATTACTGTGAGCTCATGAGTGATGATGCTGAGCAAATGTGTGCAAATTCTTGCACTGATTTTTTTTTTCATTCTGTGATCTGGACTCTTAACAAAGTGACTCCATAATCAGACTATACACTGAAAGTGCAAGAATTTTATTTACAAAGATTGTTTGACTGGGCCAAGAAACAGATTGTCAAACAAATTCATTGGCGCTGAAATTATATCCTTGCTTGATTATCTCTGTTGCCCTCTTCCCCCATGCATTAGTTGTTATCTCTGAAGTAGCTTTCCTCTGACTAAAAGCCTTTTTAAACCCAGTCACTAATAATTAGATATGACCCCACTAAAGTCAGCGTATGTCATTAGCTGACATTTTGCCATGATTGTTTGATCATCCAATTCGTATATTGCAGGAGTTGGCTATTTGTATTTCATTCCTCCTGTCTACCCCTTCAACTAACAGCCCAGTTGTATACTGCTTTTCTAATATCATCAAGAGGGGAAACTGGAGTCTATGTCAACTGTAGGAGAGGTTTATTTTTTTGCATTACTCTGGCACGATTTGATCTCTTACGGCATTTTTATGCATGGCTTAATGACCTTAGAATCATTACTTTTCCCCTTCGTGATACTGGGGTGACCAAGGGAAGGAGGAGGTAAAGGGTATCCCATGGACTGAAAAGAGCTAAATAGGCTTATCCTGTGAATATGAAAACCTCGTGACTCAATTGTGATGTGAGGAAGAAATCTGGACTATTATAGGAGTGAGTTAATCCTGTAAATTAGCAAAAGCCAGAAGATCACAATTAGTGAGGATTTGGCGTCTTGGTTTCCTTCCCTGCTTGTAGCTTAAGGATTTTGTCTACATGTGAGACTAGTTTCATTTCTTAAATAATAGCTCTGCTGATCGCTTGCAGTAATTGAAAAAAAAAATATGAAGTGAGAGGAGGTGTTTAAACAGTGAGAAAACTGATGTAGAGATGGGATAGAGAAGGGGGAAGGCAAACTGGTACATCGACACAAAATTGTCCTTTTATTTCCTAAGGTGGCACAGAACTAGAGAGAAAAATGGTCAGCTCCTGCTTTATTTCATAGTTCGAGAACTATGAGAGAGCTAATACAGCCAATTTGGAAGTAAGAGGAACTACACTTTTTATGCAATGTACAGCTTTTTGGAACTTATTAGAAAAAGTATTGAGGCCAAAAGCTTAGGAAAATTCATAAAAGGCTTATGTGTGTATGTGGGCAATAAGAAGGTCCCTTCTTTTTGATACTAGGATAAAAAAAGTAGGATATAAATTTCTATATCGAATAAGGCATTTGCTATCTAATAATCTATGGAGAAGGCTTCTTTAAGTACCTCCAGTATATAGGTAAGGACTAGAATTTCTGAAACTGCCACTGAATCTTCTGGCACAGGGGTAACTGGATTCCCTGGGAGGAGGATACTCAGTACTTAGATGAACTATGTGTGCCTTTGTTCTGGAAAGGCGTAACAGGTGCTGTGTATTGGAGGGAGGCCTGTGATAAACAGATCAGTGAAAAGTGCTCTTCCAAGTTTCTACTACATTTCCAGAGTTCAGTGTAAGTGTTGTACATCTCAGAATTATTTTAACTTTTAAAATTTTTTTTAAAATATTTTTTATTTCTTACTGAAGAGTGTGAAGATTCTAAAAGCTCTCTTGGGTTGATTCATTCATCTGAGCAACATGTTGGTCTTCACTTTTGCCTAAAGATTCAGTCTTGTGGCTGATACTCCTGTATTTTACTAATCGTTCAGCATCAGTTGCAAAAAGAGAGGAAAAAGAAATGTACTAAACCAAAGGCAACTCATTCTAATTGAGATCAGAAGGAAGGGATGACAAAGGAATCGGAAAGCAATTTTTTAAGAGCTTCCCTTTAAATTCCTAAGGGATATAACTCAAAAGAGACACAAATCAATGTACTGTCTCATTGACTAAGACGTTTGTTTCTCACAGTGCTTTACCTAAATGGGACATAGAATTAAGATTAGATTTAGAAACACCATGCTTTTGCAGAATCCTGTTCTAACTTTTGACTTCTTCTTAGAAAAGTATTTGAGACTTTACACCTGAAGAAGTATGCTACTATGCAAAAAATAAACTTAGAAAACCTTTTGCTTTGATACTATGCTGTGCATATGCGGAGTAAGGAATGCATGGCTAGAGACTCATGTAACTCTGAAATGTGATTCCACAGCTATCATGTAAAGCCATTGTTTTCTTTTCTCAAAAGTGCTTCTGAAATGGCATCAGAGAGGGAGCATCAACTTCCATGTTGGGATAGCTCTCTTTAATTCAGTGGATTTGAGTTAAAGTGGTTGGTTCTCCACTTATATTCCAGGGCATTGAGGACTTGAGAGGTGGGTGTTGTCAGATAGAATACATTTGAGACCAGACCCTCTTCTGTCTCACTCCAGGATAATGGCTTTGCAGCTGACGTGGCTACATTGGTGTAATACAGATAAGAGTGAGAGCAACATCAGCCCTGTAAGATCTGATCAGCCAGAGTGTGAGAACAGCTGTGCTGATGAGAGCAAATCTGGCATCTTGCACTCATAGGGGCTTCCAGCTCCCTTTTGGGTTGGTGAATGGGGAAGCTTTTTTTCCTCCGTACTCTTCTGGTCTCATCCTGCTCTGAAGAGTCTGTTGGAACTGCTCTTGACAAATGAAAGCAGATACCTGATTGTCCAGCTTCTTTTGAACTTTGAATGTGCCAGGATGTGTTTTATGAAGAAAAAGGAAGAATTGCATATGTGCAAGGGTGAGAAAAAGCCCCTCTCAGCTAATGAAAACATCTTTTAAATCTTCAGACTGCTCTGAGAAGAAATGAAATTCCACTTCACCTTTCACTTCCACATAACCTCTCAAGCAGAATTCAGAACTGCTCCAAAGGTCAAAGGCATGGTAGTGAGCTTTCATCTTCCAAGAGGCTGGTTGGTGCTCATTGTGGTTAATGTTGCTAGCAAATCTCAGCAGAAGGATCTGTAGCTCCTCCTTGTATGAGAGCACTGAAGTCACCATCACATCTGTCATTCAGGTATCTGAGGACTTGGGTTCTATACACCAGGAAGGTCACAGGTCTGACTGGTAGATGTGAGCTGCAACCAGTTCAAAGTCACAGTTGTGTGCATTGGTGTGCGAGTGAAATGTTTCTGTTGTGAGAGCTCTTTGAGTCAAATACGTGCATCTGTCAAGCTTTACTTCAAATTGATACTTTTTTAACTTGGGAAAGTGGCATGTATAGGTGTATATTAAATACCTGCTTAAATTTATGTAAAGGGTTTTGGCGAGTGGGAAGGGCAGAAAAAGAATTAAAAGTTGGAGCTCTGCTTGATGAAATAATTTCTGCTTCCCTGACTTCACTGTGGCTGCATGCTCAGTGTCACTGGATAGTTATAAAACACCTGTAATGTGAATCCTGCCATTTCTTTACATCAAGGCTATTAATAAAAGCAGAGTTTAGGCCTAGTTTTGTAAAAAAACCACACTTTTTTGAAGCGTATAGTGATATATTTTTTCCTGCAAAAGATAGCTGACAGATATGGTTTGTTATTGCTTTCCTTCCTGACAGGTTTCAGGCTGCTGGAGCTAGGCAGTGTAACTGGATTTAAACACAAATCGTAAGCACAATCATCTCTTTGTTTTATTCTTGTATATTTTCTCAGTTACTGCAGTGCAACATAGAAAATGGAAAATTAATTCAAGTGCTATTAAAGAAATTATACAGAGGGCATCACAAGAAAATGTATAGTAATGAGATACTATCAGTGCTTAGTTGATCAGTCTCTCTGATCCCTGAAGACTTTGTGTGAAGTTTGTTGCCAGTGTGCAGGAGGTAAAAAAGGATGTGACATGATCTGTAATTGTACGATACTGATGCATCATGGCAGCGATCAGAGACAGGACTGACAGGGAAAATGCACTCAGAAGGCTTTGTCTACATTCGGGCCAGTTTCTGTGAAAGTAATTTTGAAGAGTCTTGCGATGCTAGGTAGGTTTAACTGAGGTTCAGTTTGCGAGCTTGTGGAGATTTCTAATTTTTTTGGTTTTAAGTAATGTAAATAAAAAATAATACTGTTTGTGCTGTTCAGTAAATGACATAACAAGATACTGTTCAAGTGACTTACGAGAACAGTGCAGCAAAAGGTTCCTGGCTACCATGCTTCCTTGACAGATTACAAGAGCATCAGAGGGTGTCCTAAAGCTTATCTATTTTATTTTACTTTCAGATGTAAATGCTAAATGAGGGATCAAGTTGTTTTCACGCAGCTAAGTGCTTTGGAGGGAAAAATCTAGTTCTCATGTTACTGACTTCTCATTGTTTTCTGTCCTTAGTCAGTCATCATAAGGGTCTTTGCCTCTGTAATCCTAAATGCTGGGATATGCCATTTGCAGCCAGGATTTAGCAGTGATGATTATGATCATCCTGACTGTTGTCTTGCACTTCAGAACCTTTGTGAAGATCCTTTTAAACATTGCCAGAGCCCAACTTATCAAGATTTATTCCCATTTATGTAAAATTAGGTGAAATGCAGACACCTGACCTGCTTTAGATCAAGATTTCTGGAAAGGGGCTCGAGATAGGGGTGTTATGTATATGCAGATTATGAGATTTTTCCAATCTCAGTGATGTGGATTTCTCTGCTTCCTTTTCTATTCACTGCTCAATCGCCTTAATCATATATTGTGAATATTTGCTACTTCTCTCTGCCATCTCGGTGCTTTGTCTCTGAAGCAGGGACAGTTGGCACTGGTGCAACAGGCCATTACTTCTGTGGCCTCTAGGCATTTTATGATTCAGTGAATATGAATAATAAAGCACCTTATTCCTCCTGTGTTCTCCAGTAAAGGTGATTTCAAGTATGGCAGTGGAGGATTATTATGGCTTGGTTTCCTTTTGAGTGTGAGATCGGGGGGGTACATATTAGTTAGAAATGCTTAACAGAAATACTGGAAAACAACTTTTTGCTCCTCAGTATCCCGTTCTATCTGATGGAAAATTTTAAATGATTCATGATAAAAAAACCTCATTGGTAATGCTATTGCTGCTAGTATTCTTGTGCCCAATTTGAATACATTGAGTAGAAATGCCTCTTCATAATTTCTTGGAGAATCTGTGGATGCTACCACAGAAAGCCAAAGGACCTATCAGTAGCCACAATTCTACTACAGCAAGAGAATGGTTTGTGCTTAGGCCATTAGAGGATTTGCACCAAGACTTCTGAAATGTTGCATGGACATGGAGTAGGGAAAAATAAAATTTTACTGGGGAACATATAATGTAAACACACTTGAATTGGTAACTATGATATTTTGCTGACTTAAAAGTCCATATCTGTAAAATGATAAAAAAATACTTGGAGGGAGGAAACAAATTTTATTGTGCTATGCTTTGTGTGTTAAGAAGTGGATGTACAGGAAAGTTAAAGGATATGCCTTAGGTGGCTGCTATGCAGTCTGTGAAGAGTTGAGAGAATAACCTTTTCTTCTGTTACACCAGGACAAAAAGGGCCATCTTGTCATTTCGTATGTTGAGGTTAGATTTTTCTGTGCCTGCCTGAAAGAATCAATATCAGAGTGGATTATGAAACAGAAATCATAAGGGCTCAGAACAACTTGAAAAAACATTGGTAACAGAAGGGACTGACTAAAAATATCTTGCTGGTTGATTGTTTTTTTATCTTCAAATACAGCTTGAGCTGGAATTTTTATCAACTGCACAGAGTTCATACACTCTGCCTTTTACAACAAGCTGCTACTGTGCTTTCTGAAGAAAAGAAACTTGCAAATAAGGACTTTGCTTTAGTGGGATTCACTTGAAAGCATGCCCTTGGGAAAGAAAAAGACTGCAGAAGTTCCAAATTGACCTCTGAAGTTTTTAGGTTTTAGCATCATTGAAACATATTTTTTCAAAAAGCTCCTGAGTCCAGGATATATCTTTCTTGTTTACTCTGTCTTGATTTCTGACTTTATAAAAGTAATTCCAGGAAATACTAAAATCCTTTCATTCTCCTGCAGTGCTCTGTTTTTTCCTAGGGAACCTTACAGTAATGCTTTTCTGCTAGAAAATGGAGCTTCAAAACAGTAATATTTTTTTATTGGGAGTTTTATAATGTTCTATTCATGGTGGATAAAACTGAACCCTGTGTGAATGAACCCCACTGTCCACAGGGGACACTGCAGTAAGCATCAGCAGGCATTAGTTGGCCTGGTTCTTTGTTGCCCTGCATATGTAGTACCGCTCTACATTTTGGAGCTGGTTCATGCCCATCTTGTATTCCCTTTGTCCTAGAGTAAATGTCTGTGCAAGATGGCTCACGAAGTGCCTATAGTAAACCTTGAGAAGAGGCAGTGGAACCTTTTACTTCAGTTACACAGATTACAGCGCTATACTTGCCCTGACCTGTGGTCAGTGATCCTTCTTTTGACATGTTACTGTGGAGCAGCAAATCAGTCCACTATGCTCTATTAAAAAAGTAATTGAAATAGAATAAAGAGTTCCTTTCAAAAGTTAATTTAGAAGTAACTTCTGAAAATGTTACATTGCAAACCCACTAAATAAGTTGCAGGAGAAACATTCAAAACAGTTCATGTGCAAAGAAAAATTGTCTGTGCAGTAAGCCAAATTTAAAACTGAAGATAACAATGAGACATTTATTTCAGTTCAGAATAGTTTACTAGAGTTCAGGCATGATTTCAGATGGTGTGCCAGTTTGTTGTTGTTGTTATATTTGAATTTCATTAAATACATTTAATTAAATCTGTTGTAAATCTTTTTTATCCCCAAGGGGCCAGTTAGTATAATCCTTCTGTTTGCTTATAAAAAATATAAACCAATTGTTCCTGCACTAATTTTAATTACTGTTTATTTTTAGACAATAGTGAAGTGCATTTTGTCAGTTTAGTTTCTTGTGCAAAGTCCTTGAGGCAGTGAATTTTTGTTGTTGTTTGTGTCCTGTGTAGAAGAAACTTTATATTCATTGTCAGAGTGTTTAAAAAAAAGATGAAAAGAAGAGAAATAAGTAGAACAGTGCCATTTGAAGTTCATTTAGGCTGACTTTAAACAGAAAGAAATGTATGTAGTTGTAAAACTTGATAGTATACTTTCAGGCAGTAATAAAAACGAGCAAATTTTACTAGTAAAAATTAGGAAACAATAAGCCTATAAGGAGGCAAAAATTTAAAAAATTACAATAATCTTAGACAATTTACAAAGCACGAATCTACCTGAGATTGATGTAGTTCAAAGACAGGCAACCATTTATAACAAAAGCTGAAAGAGCATGCTGTGGATATGTACTGTGAACAAGTTTTGCTGTGGAGGTATACACACAGTGAAGCTGTGAGTCAAGAGTAAAGAATTGGTGGTATTTACTGTGTGCGCTGCCTTCCAGAGTTAAATGCATTAGGTAGCAAGGTGCATAAGACTTTGCATATGCCTGCCTTGTATTTGTCTTCTACAGCTCTTCTCCTAGACAGGAAATCAGACACAATCATTAAAGCTGCGTGGCGTCTACCCTTGGTTGGGTCTGAGTTCTGTTTTAGTGGAAAATAATTCCTGATGGATCAGGTTGTTATTTTTCCGCTCAAAATTCCCATGATAGGTTATACTGGTGGAATTGGAAAGAATAGCAGCTCTTGAGGAACGTTTGCCATTTGTTAGTGCTGCGTAGTGCTGAATGGATATTCAATTGCTCTCTCTCCTGCCTTTTGAGAAACAGCTGTAGAGCACATCCAGAGCAAAGCCTGTGCCCCTTCCTCTCTCTAATTAATTTTTCATAACTGTGCAATTTTGAGAATACGCGTGTCTGTAGTTAATATCTTCCAAATTGATAATTGTTTTTTTTAATTCCATCTGAGAAAAGTAAAGGAGTTATGTCTCAGCATTTTCTAAAAAAGAGTCATTTAAAATCAGTGATGAGAGCCAAATACTGTTCTTCATCAGAGCTTATTTAGCTGGCCAGTGGAGATGGGGATTGGTATTAATTACTCAGTCTGCAAGTGAATGTGCACAAAATTAAAGCTGAGAATGGACAGTTAGCACGTTTAAAGCTCTTAGTGTACAAAGGCCCTAAGGGGACACGTAGGAATGTCATCTTTGTACTGTAAAGCTGTCACAGTGAACACTGATTATGATGGTTCCTGCAAACCAAAATGCAAATTGCATATACTGGGGAAAGATCATTGTGTGCACTTGAATTAAATACTAGGTCAGCTTTGGATAATGTACAGTTGAGTTGGAGCCTGGAAAACTGTGCTTAGCTTGGATCCCTTCAAGGCTTGCGAATGAAAGCTGAAACATTGATTTGAATGGAAAACATGGTAGAAGTTGCAGCAAATGAGAGGAAACAAAACCATGATTAGCTTGGAAAATAGAAGTAGTCTAGGAGCGTATGTGAAAACTGAGCATGTTTAGTGCTGTGTGTGAAAGATCCATCCCATTCCAAGAAGAGTGCCATACCAAGTGTGTGTCCTGATGGTCACAAGTTGATCCCTTTGTGCCACTGAAAGGGAACCAGAACAGAGAGAGGCCCACTTATTAACGATTTACAGTATGCACTAACCAAACTTAATCTGATGTCCAGTTGAGGATGTGCTTCTCTTTTTTTTGCTTTCATTAGCTGAGAGGGCAATAAATCTAGAGCAAACAGAAGACAGTGTAGCATAACTGAGCACCTCGTCAGGCTATGGAATTCACCCCAGGAAGTGGCCTCCGAGTCAAATGCTTACAGTTGGGTAATTTTTATGACTGCTACAGCTGTAGCTGTGCAAACTGAGGTAATAGGGCAACCAAATGTATGACTTAAGGCATCCACCTTCAGAGCAGGAAGCAACTGTTTCTGTCCAGATACTGGTCTCATTTGAAGGCTCTTCTGGAACCTTTTGAATTCTTCTCATGTATTCCTGTTAAAAGTTATGACTGTTTCTGTAATAAAACAATTTTAAAACATTAGCAGGATGTTTTTATTATTAACATGAAAGAAAGATGTGCTCATGTATTGTGACAGAGATTAGAAAGACCAACCTTGTTAAATTTATAGAGGTCACTCCTGCTGATGCGTAACTTCTGCAGACCAGTCAAAGTTTTTTTCTTTAGCAAAAAAAGCTAAAGACTCCTCTGGAAATGAGACACTTTCATGGCTGCTCCCATGAGCACTGATTACTCGATATCAGCCGTTGCCCCATCTTCATGTTGGTACCATGAAGGAAGGAACATCTTCAAGGGATTATTTACAGAAGGGACGTAAGAGGGCACCTTAGATTGTTGTGGTATATTCCAGCACGAATATAATTAAACCTGTGCCAGCAGTTTATAAAAAAACCTGATACTCATGATTTCTTTCTGATGGGGAAGCCACTGGAATAGTACTAGTTTCCAAATAGGCACTTTCTAGAACCCTGAGGGTCAAACCCATGCACCTTTCCATGAGCAGGTAAGAGACCTATCAGATGTGTATTGATCTTATCCCCCCAAAAAGGTCTGATCTTGAGGTGATTATGTGTGTGGACTGAATTTGCATTGTGCCACGTTCTTATGCAGTAATCATTGCAGAAATCTCTAAGCCTGACATGTTTTTTTCCATACTGGAAATGAAGTATTTCTCTCTCCTTGTATTTTTGTGGTAGAATTTAACCATATGTGTTTATTTAAACAAAGACTAATGATTCCACCTACGTGTGGATAAACTAATTGTGGTTTTTATTCCTTATTCTCTTGCTAGCTACAGAAAGAGGTTCCTTTCTGGGTCAATAGTGCCATTTAAGTTAAGCCCACATGCTGTCACACTCTGGTTGCTTCTAGAGCTGTTCATGTCAACTGACAAGTGAAAGGTCAGTGTCTCGAAGATTGTTGTTTGTGATAAGGAAACAGCTACAGTAAGATTTGGACTTCTAGTGATGTCTTGACATTGCTGGCAGTTAGTAACTGATCAGAGAAAAGAAAGCTTGTTTTCATAACAAATGCATTACTCCTGCACTCAGTGAGTGCCTCAGCTTCAAAAATGCAGTCACTTCATTTAACTGCTGCCCCACGTGTACACGCGCACAGACAGGAGTCAGACATACTCCTTTTGATTGCTGCACTCGTTATTTTAGCACAATTTGTCTGGCTGCTGAGGACTCAAAAGGTAGCTGATGCAACAAAGGATTACAGTGAGAGTACTGAATCTGGATGTATGAAATCAACTTTAACTGAGTCACACAAAAGAGAGGCATTTTCTCTTGTAAAATGTTACTAATCTGATAGAGAATAAGTCATAGTGGAAAAAGATCCAATTAATTTCCAGCTGCACAGATTTATAATGCAGCAAGATATACAGGTAATTAAGAGAATTAACGACTTCATAAAAGTAGATATAAAAAAAAACTTCTGAAAGCCTCAGCTTTCCCACAGATTGCTATGTTGTGGCTGTCTTCTTGATGAGAAAGGACGCAGTTTTACTGTGTTGTTGCACAGTGCCTTTTTGCATTGCTGAGATGCTTAGAGACACAAAATTGAGACCAGAACCTCTCTTTGCTAGCTGATGTTCCTATTTTTCGTTTGCAGAGTTGGTATGGGAATATGCCAGATGGGAAACCTTACGTTGCTGTTCTGTTAGCAGAGGCTTGGCTGGTGGAGCTCTGCAAACGAGAGACGTATGTGCGCCTGGCTGATGGTGCTTTACCTGAAAGGGATGGCTCAGAGCCCTGCAGGAGTCTGCCTCTGGCATGTCTGCTTCACTGAGGGCCCTCTGGGGCAAGAAGGGCGTGCATACTAACACCCCAGGATGGCTATCCAGCCCGTAGCTTCCTTGGAGAGGAATAGGAAAGGCTGGCATAATCCTGAATGGACATCAGAAAACTTTGAGGGTATTGTAAAAGGTAGTTCTGATAGCTGTTGTGGTTTTGTAACAAGGTAGAGGCCTTACCTTTCAGAAAATAGTTTGATAAATTAAGAAGTAGCTAATAAATAAAATTTGCATGCTGTGTCACTCTGACTAAAGGAGCACCGCAGACTAGAATCTACTTCTGTACAGGGGCTGAGTTCACCTGAGGTAGATATTTGCTGTCCTGAATGCTTCAGATAATGAAATTTCCCCTCCTCTAATATTGTTTTCCTCTGTTTGCTTTTCTGCTTAATAAATATATCGAAATAAAGTGAGGGAGCAAGGAGGCGGCTTGATCAGTACTGTTTCAGACTCAGTACTGATTTCTTTTGCTGTATATACAGTACTATGATGTACATACAGGATAGGTCAATGAAGGGAGAGAAGTGGATGTTGTCTACTTTGACTTCAGCAAGGCTTTTGACACTATCTCACATAACATCCTTGTAGATAAGCCAGGAAATGTGGGCTAGATACATGGACAATGAGGTAGACCAAGAACTGGCTGAATGGCAGAGCTAAGCGTGTTGTGATCAGTGAAGTAGAATCCAGCTGGAGGCCTGTAGTCACTGGCATTCCCCAGGGATCAATACTTTTTCCAATTTCATTCAACTTGTTTATCAGTGGGATAGGAGGCACCCTCAGCCAGTTTGCTGATGACACTGAACTGGGAGGTGGCTGATACACCTGAAGGCTCTGCTGCCCTTCAGTGGGACCTTGATCAGCTGGAGAGTTGGGCAGAGAGAAACCTGGTGGGGTTCAACAAGGGCAAGTGCAGGGTCCTGCACCTGGGGAGGAATAACCCCAAGTGCCAGCACAGGCTGGGGACTGACCTGCTGGAGAGCAGCTCTGTGGAGAAGGACCTGGGGGTCCTGGTGGGTGACAAGTTGTCCATGAGCCAGCAGTGCCCTTGTGTCCAGGAGGGCCAATGGTGTCCTGGAGATCACCGGGAAGAGCGTGGCCAGCAGGTCAAGGGAGATGATCCTGCCCCTCTACTCAGCCCTGGTGAGGCCACCTCTGGAATACTGTGTCCAGTTCTGGGCTCCTCAGCACAAGAAAGACAAGGAGCTGCTGGAGAGGGTCCAACGGAGGCCACAAAGACAATGTGGGGTCTGGAGCATTTCTCTTATGAGGGGAGACTGCAGGAGCTGGTCCTGTTCAGTCTGGAGGAGAGAAGCCTGAGAGGGGATCTCATTAATGCACATAAATATTGCAAAGGAGGATGCCAAGAGGATGGTGCCAGATTCTTTTCAGTGGTGCCCAGGGAGAGGATGAGGAGCAATGGCCATAAACTAAAACACAAGGAGTTCCACCTCAACATGAGGAAGAACTGCTTCACATTGAGGGTTGTAGAGCACTGGAATAGGCTTCCCAGGGAAATTGTGGAGTCTGCCTCTCTGAAGATCCTTTACCCTCCTTTTAGCCCTACTTAAGACTCTCTAACAGCTTTATATCTTTCTTATATTGTGGCACCCAAAGCTGCACCAGCACAGAGTAGAGAGCGACAGTCCCCTCCCTCGCTTGGCTGGCAATGCTGTGCCTAACGCCCACCTGGACACGCTTGGCCCTCCTGGCTGTCAGGGCACTGCTGACTCATATTCAACCTGACACTGATCAGGACACCCAGATCCCTTTCCATGGCACTGCTCTCCAGCATCTCCTTCCCCAGTCTGTCCGTTCATCTGGGGTTACCCTGTCCCAGTCGCAGAACCTGGCACTTTCCCTTGTTGAACTTAATACGGTTGGTGATTGCCCAGGCCTCTAGTTTGTCAAGGTGTCTCCGCAGGGCCTCTCTTACTTCAAGGGAGTCAACAGCTCCTCACAGTTTTGTATTATCAGCAAACACACTTAATATTCCTTTGAGTCCTGTGTCCAAGTTATTTATGAACATATTGGGGAACCCTCTAATGGCAGGTCCCCAATCTGATGTCACCCCATCCCCTATAACCCTTTGCACCCAGCCCATGAGCCAGTTGCTCACCCATCTCATGATGTGTTTATCCAGCTTTGTGCTGGACATTTTGTCCAGAAGGATCCTATGAGAGCCAGTATCAAAATCTTTACTGAAATCCAATAGGGTTAATTCAACTGGCTTCTCTTGATCAGCTAGGCAGGTTACCTTGTCATAAAAAGAAATCAAGTTTGATAAAGCAGGACCTTCCCCTCACAGAGCCATGCTGGCTGTGACCAATGACTGTGCTGTCCTTCGTGTGTTTTGGAATAACTCCCAGTATAATCTTCCTCGTGATTTTACCAGGTGCTGAAGTGAGACTGACGGGCTTGTAGTCACCAGGGTCATTCCTCTTACCCTTCTTGAAAATTGGGACAGTGTTTGCAAGCTTTCAGTCAATCAGAACCTCTCTGGATTTCCAAGACTGTGCAGCAATCATTGTGAGACATCTCGTGATGATGTCAGCCATCCCCTTGAAACAGTACTCTTGGATAAATCCCACCAGGCCGGGGATCCATTTGGAAAAAATCCCTGTTTTGTAAGGCAGAACTCCTAAGTGTAAGAATTGGAGGAAAATGTCTTAAGGAAAAGGAATCCACCATTATTTGGATGTCTGATCAGCCTCTAAGTATCTGATCTTGAGACATTCAGTGATTTGTGGCAAAATATTTCATTTAATGAGCTCTTGAGTGTGACATGAAACTAAATAGCAGCGTAGCAGCTTTGATGGGAAGATGTGCCCATGCCTGTAAAAATTTGGATTTTATCTGTGCTGAGGAGTGCACTGGATCTGTGTTAATAATAATAGTGATAATGATGATAATCATCATCATTATCATCTGTTTTGTAGAGGGACATGGGAGGTGGCTGCAACAGTTAAAGGTCATCTTCCTTTTGGACAGCAGGAAGCTGGAGGTTGCAATTAAACTCTACATGCTGTCATGGTAACTAAGTTATGTTTAAATAAAAGTAGTTTATGCTAAATCTCGACTCCGATGAAATACAAAGCATAATCAGCATTCTTGCCATGCCAGTGATTCCCCCTTTGAAAAGCCTCACTCTTTCTGAGGTGCCTTGTTTTGTGTTTACACACAATCTCTGCTGTTACAGTAGCCCCTATTGCTAGATCAATATATCCGATTTTGTGTGCAAGTTTGCGTAAAGTAGGAGCAAATTGTGCCCAAAGATACTCTCTGGAGTTTCAGTATTCACAATGAACAGCACGTGTCCTTCGCTAAGCAGCTGCAGTAGGTCTGCATCCAAGAAAGACTTTGAATGCAGCAGACATTATGTGTGTCCTTTGTCAGCCTCTTCCTCATAGAACACATTCTTTTGACAAGGAAAGGGCTGTCAGGATCTGCTGTCTTGCTCTTGTTCAGGGCCTGTGTCAATAGTTGCAGTGGTCTCTGGCTATAGAGCAGCTCAGTATTTTACAGGGAGAGAAAATGGTCATAATCAAATGGCAGAATGCTGTAGGATTATGTCATTAGCTACAGGAACTTGCTTACTGATTCCAAATTATTTTTTTCTAAAGGTGAACTTTGTCCTGAATAATTCTTTAAATGTGTCTTCTGTTGTAGTGAGTGATTTGTGAGAGATGCAGAGTGTGTCCTTGGTACTCTGTGGTGTCTTAAAAGATAAATGACTTTGGAAATCTCCACCACTTTTAAGTTGTTCTGATTGAATGGTGCAATTGTTCCTTTTTGCCCTGCGAAGGATGTGTTAATAATTTGATAGTTGTGTGGGCAGCACAAGATTCCTCTTTTTCTCTACCCCTCTGCCCTTAAAATCCAACTTCAGTTTAATGGTAGTTGAGTAAACACTCTACCAGATTTACCTCAAAACATTTGAAGCTGTATTTAACAAGGATATTTGAAACTGACCCATTATTATTTATCTTTCCTATTTTCACATGCTAACCTCTCCCCACAACATGGTAAAGTTATGAAAATGAAATCTAATAAATATCAAATTATCCACATTTGTGTTTTTTTTTTTTTTAAATACTGAGTACAACGAATTCCAGCTGTTATCTTGTCCTTTGAATGCTACCAAACATAAATTTATGCTGCACTTTTTTGTCACTGCACAGAACTTAATGCAGAAGTTCCATGTTAGGCAAAAGGGATGAAGTCATTATTACCAGAAGGACTCAGAGAAAATTGCTAGCTTGTGGGAAGAGGACCTACTACTTCCTGATAAATTCCCATGGTGAGGAATGCCTTTTCCAGGTGAGGTAGAATTCCAATATTTTCTTCATTAACCTCCCTTCTGAAGAGACTCAAGAAGTGTCAGCTCCTGCTCTGTTTGTTTTCTGGTGCTGCTTCCTATAGGCAAGTTACTGTAATTCCACTGACAGTTTTAGTGGCTGGGAAGCTGGTGGCTGACAGAAAACTTCAGGTTTTTATCTCATTCTGCAGCCTACTGCACTATCACATCAGACACTGAACTCTTAACGCACTAAAGAAAGTGCACAAATTCTTTCAGTTTTCAAAATTAGTTTGTAAGTTAGAGTCTTGCCTCAATGTTTGTAGGTCAAGCCCAGGAAGAACAGGGCTGTTTAGTTCTCAAGAAAGATTTGATTTTCTATGCATGTGTCAGAAGAAAGACCACATGCAGGGTGTACTGTGAGTTGCATCCCCCACTGCTTGTTTCATCACTCCCATACACCAGAAACCAGCCTCCTGAAGCCAAACGGGAAGAGTAACTTTATCTTGTTATGACTGAGGAGAAGCTGATGAGCCACAAGGAGCTGGTTGGAAGGTAAAAGATTAATAGTGTAGAACAGCCAGAATGCCGGATTGTGCATATTGGAAAACTTGGTATTAAGCTGTTAATCTCATATTATAAACAGGTTTATATGAATTTATGATGTTTTTGGTATGCAGAGCTTTGAGAGATGTCCTTTAGAGCTTCCCTCAGCTCATCCTTAAAATGGGAGTCTTTAAGAAGAAACTTTTTCATGGCTAATGTAGGCATTTATTGTCTAAAATAACCCAGGAAGTAATTTAGTCAATATTTATTGGGCAGAAAATTCAGTGCTGCTCTGAATAAAAAGTGGATTGCCAAAGAAGTCATTCATGAGTGTATGTATGTTTATGAAAGAGAGCTTTCTACCTTCAGTTTCTTCTTGCTGGTGAGCTTCTCTCCTGAGGTTAGGAATTCCGGACACTGAGAATTGCTTTATAGTGAACTTGAATACAGATTTATATTTTGAATTTAGCTTCAGAGATGGATATATTTCACACATTTCTGTGCATCCAGTTCACTCATCAGTTACTGGTGTTAGCTAGATTGTGAGGTGTTCCTGAATGCTTCACTACGTCCAGAGCAATGGATATTTCCCATCTTTCATAAATGCTAGCTTTCATTTGTAAGGTAATTTCAGTTGGGAGTCCTCAGTTAGGAGCTTTAAAAACATTAATGAGCTTGGCTGTAAAACGCCCTTATGTAAATATAATTAACCTCATACTGGTTGATGGCAAATCTTATGCACAGAGAGACTCTGTAATTGGAATGGGAAGAGAATCTAGCCCGGCTGACACCTGTGGTTTAACTGCAGAGCCATCTTTTTCCGATGAAGTACAGTATTTAAATAATGATTTATCTCCAGCTCTCGCTGTATAGAGTCAGAAAGCAGTGAAAGAGGAGGTTAATGGCTGCCTTGCATTTATGAGACAGAAGAAAAAAATGGAGCCTTGGGAGGGACATCTGTCTTGTTCCATGTGCGCTTAAAAGGTTTTTATTGAGGCATGAAAAGTTGCATTGATTCATGCTTTGTCTTTTTGTTGCTTATCCAGGCAGTGATGTACTGCCAACAATTCTATAGAAGAATTTCTCAAAATATGTCCTATTAACTGATCCTAAACCTCATGTATATGCTATGTGGGTACTCACAGAAAAGAAAGAGAATTTAGGAATCAAGTCTTTTCCCCCTTAAGTACAGAAACAGCATCTACTAAGTGAGATGGTGACACTAAAGAGGCAGATTTGCATGAACCGTGCTTGCCAGGCGTTAGTGTGGAAAAAGAGAAAGGTAAAAAAAAATCACCTGAGTTTTTTAATGCTCAAAGGGTAATTTTCAGCTATGTCTTTTGAACTGGAATGGGGAAAAAAAACATTTCTCCAAGTGCTTTGAAAATGTCTCTTCTATGAGTATTTATCCTTAAATACATTATATATCCTGGGTGATTTACTTAAGTTTGTATATGTATGAACTTCAGAAAGCAAGGCCAGAAGAAAAAGGGCTAATTTGGTACTGTGACTGGAGCATAGAGTAAATGAGATGGTAAGATTGCCTCCAAATCCCACTCTTCAGTTTGGTTTAATAGTTTGAACAGTTTCTACACTCTTAATCTATGAGGCAAAAGAAAGAAATGCAAAATAACTGACTTGAAATCAGTAGTCTTTGGATATGTGAATATTCTGGGCTCCTTTCTACCCCTTGCTGTACATATATATATTGGACTCTGGGAATAAATGAGGATTTATTAGTCAAATGTTGTGGGCACACATCTTGGTGTCTAGTGAGGTACTCAGCCTGTGGCTTGACCCACATGTACGAATTTGTGCAGTATAAACAATACTCTGGAAAGTACTGGATGCATGAAAGGCTTACAGCCTGGCACTGAATTTGTCATAGCACCACCCTTCCCTTTCATTTCCACTGGCTGCATGACCAAAAGGATTTAAGGAAAAGATAGCAACAGAGTGACTTGAACATGCTCAGACAAAACCTGTTAGAGGTTACGAGTGTTGCAGTATCACAAGATACTTCTGTGGGCCTTTACCTGTGTAACACAAAGTAGTGTTGCAGGCTTCCCAGATTAGGAATTAGAGAATGTCTGAAATTCAGGTTAATATTTCAGCTTTCATTACTTCTGGAGATATTTCACGGTTGAAAAAATCCGACAGTGGCAGAAAGTAAAAGGTGCTAAAAGTGGAGATGAATTTTAGGTTAGGAGATCCTGAACTGTGGCTAGGCCAGTTCTTATTCCATCTTGATTTTTCTATCTCTTAGGTATGTTCCCATTTTGGTATCCCTGTAATACACTCTTGACTAAGAAGTGTCCCTGCTGAGGAAAAGAGTAAATCAATGGAGTGCAAAGATGGACATTATGTACATTTGGAATTTAGTTCTGAGTGAGTTCCTGCTAAGAAACAGATTTTTTTGCCTAGGAAGTGTGCCAGCATCAGTAAGGAAACCAGGCAGTGTTGCTGGACCCTCAGGATCAAGAGTGTACTTAACAAGCCCAGCATGCTGTTTTATGAGTGTCCATCCAGGGCATTTCTAGGAGGGGACTCGGGAATGCTGCTTTTTGCAGATGTTATGTCAATGTAAGAATAGCTCCCTGTTTTCTGCAACAAAGCAAGGGGTGTGATTGAACAGGAAGGAGAGCTGCTGCCTGTCCAGCAGGCACTGGTGGTCTGTACCATACCAGTGTTTCGGAACATGCAGTTTGAGCAGCTGACCAGCCCCGTAGTACTTGGACTGTTGTGTAGGACTCGTGACAAAACAGCAATATTACTGAAACCCCTACAATTATATAGAACAACCCCGTTCTGCATCTGCCCACAGTATCTGTGATTACTAAAATAAGTATTACTTTTCTCACTTCTCTCTGTTCTATTTGTGGTACTCCACACAAAAACAGAATTTCTGAAGTTATTTGATTATTTCCACCTTCTTCATTTCCTTTGTAGTTTACAATAAGAAAATGTGACCTAAATAGCAGGCTTTCTAAGATCTTCACCCCCATTTATTAAAAAGCATTAACATTCTATTTGCTGACTAATATCTATTTATCTCTGAGTGCATAGGTGAGGAGTAGTGGTTTATATATATATCTTTCTAAAGGAATCGCATGTCTCTTTGGTAAGTGATTATTTTGGAGTGCTTGTGTTTAAGAACTAGTTTTTCTAAAAACTCAGAAACCAAGCATCTAGACAGTTTCTGGGAAGCTTGAGAATAATACTTTTCAGGCAATGTGTACAATCAGCTTGAGGCATTTTATTGCTCTGTGCCGTTCATGTTGGACTTGTGGATGTGGACAAGGATCATTGGAAAGTCTCTACAATTGCAGAAACCATGTCGCCAATGTGACACGGCTTTTATGTTGTCCCGAACACCAAGACACGCAAATACTTTCCTGTTTTGCAATTGTCTGAAATGCCTCTCTCAAGCCTCACCATCTCACAACTTCAGGGGATCTGCTGATGCCAACAGAAGTGTATTGCACTGGCTGTGGGAATTCTTGTTTGGAGCTGCTAATCTTTATTTGGCAGAAGATGGGGAGGTTATGATTGCAGTTGAGATAAGTTAACTCAGCAACTTCTTAACTGCTGTCCATTTGCCACGGGAGTAGCACTTCCTTGTGACGTGGTCAGCAATCATAATTAATGATGATCCATCCTGATTTCAGAGATATGAATTGGATGAACTAAGATGAGGTTAGTTTTATATACACACTCTTCTCTGAAGGGAGATCTGTCTGTTTAGCAGCTCCCGACATGGAAGGTGAGGAATTTGGTTTTGGGATAATTTAAGGGGACAGAGCAGAATCTTGTGCTAGTTCATTGCAAAGATAAATAGCTGAGTGATCAAATATTATGTAATATTTAAGGAAATACTGTTTAGTGAATTCAAGTGTGTTGGATGCCCCAGGTGGACATATATAGGGTAGCAGGACACTGAAGAACTGTCTCCCTGCACGCTGGAAATGTAAGGAGGTATCCTGGGAGATAGCCTAAATTCCTGCATTCTGCCAGTGCTATGAGATGATTTAAGTCCAGGATCTCAGCTATAGCCTTACAAGAGCACTGCTCATTCAGTGTAGTGAATCCTGTAAATTGGAATGGCTCAGCGTGGGATTAACATGATGGGGGCACTTTCAGCAATTTTACTTTTTCCTCGTAAAAATAGAGAAGCTAGTTTAGCATTCCTGTTCTTGAAGTATTACAGTTGATTGGTCTAAAAGTATGTAAAATAAGGATAAACACTTAGATTATCTTCTTAGCCATAGCAGAATGGATAGCAATTCTCTATGAGAGAAACAGAGGTTGCGTGACAGTTGGCCTGAAAAATGTCATATCATGTCTTTCTTCCCTCCCAAATACAAATCAGTTCTTCAACTTTGCTTTTTATAACTGAAATGTTTAACAGGTGAAATAAAGCAAGCCTGAGTGGAAAAAGAACTTCAAGATGATTTCAAATACTTTTTTTGATGTGCTTCACAAAGATGTTTTGTTGTTTTTGTGGTGATACGTAGAGGTATGAAATTGAACAGGTGAGAGACTACCTCTTGGATAACCTGAGAGGGTTCTTTTTAGGCATATGTTGCAATTTTGTGACATGCATAGGTGAACAGAAGCTATTTGTGGTGGAAATCAGGGAAGGAGGAAAGGGAATTTGTTAGGAATTGCATGAAATATGGGAGATGACATTATATCATTGTAAATTCATGCAGAAGTCAAGAAACTGAATTCAAAGTATTGAGGAGTTGCTTCAGTAGAGCTGACCCAGCTGTCTCTGAAGTCAAAGATCTTTCAGTTGATTTGAGGAGAGCTGGGTCAAGTCTGATGAAACTCCTATTCGTTTCAGACAATGAAAGGCTGAGATGAGACTTCCTAACAGGAAAAAATGTTAGATGAGCCATCAGAAGCATGAAATCTCATGATGTTTGAAACATTTTAAGAAAGGCAATGAAAGTGAATAGTAATAATCCCAATTTTGCAGAGAGATGATAAATTGTCTGAGTTCCCAAGGGACTCCCTCCTATGCTGTGTGTTGAGTTTGCTGGAGAAAGGTCAACAAAAATGCTTAATACACTAGAGAGGTGTTATTTTACGAAGACAAAAAAATGTTATTATTTTAATTTTTTTCCCCCTGAAGTAAAATATACGTATTTTGCACAAATCTAAGCTGTCTTCCTTGTATCTTGAGGTAAGACCAAGCAAGGATTATGGTTTACTCTTTCTTTTCTGTATGGATGGAAAACCGTATACATTATTGACATTTTTGGTGATGGGATAAATTTATCCCATTAGTTTTAATGCAGACAAGGTTAGAGCTGAGTTTAAGTACTGTAGATTAGCATGAAAGCAGCAATAAGCTTGCTCACAGAGCAGCAAAGAGGGAGTGAATGAAATGCCTCTCTCTTACTCCATCTGCATTGCTGGATTAGGAGGGGACAGCCAGTGAGTTTTAGCTGATGACACTTCTGGTTTTTTTCTGTCTTCAGATATCTCAGCTTATGACAGAGACTAGTCGAGAGGGCCTGACTGAAGCAGCCTTGAACCGCTACAATGCAGATAAACCCTCCCTGTACAGCTTCCCTGCTTCCCAGAGTACATATGTTGCCAGTGAAGTATCCACAGGCACCTCGGTGGCAGCATCATTTTTTGCCAGGTAAGAGAGATTTCTCAGACTTTCTTTTGCTGGACACGTAATTTCTTTCAAAGGAGACAACTCTGTGGTGAAGAAGTGGGGTTGACAGGCTACAGTACACGCCAAAACGTGGCTGTAGATACAGATCTGTCACAAATTGGCAGGAATTACCATGAAAATGTTGTTTAATCCACCTACATGCATTTATCTGTAAAATGGGGTGGTACTTCTACCTTCTTTTGTAAAATATCTCTTTAATGCTTGATTTGGGTTAAAATGTGGTTGCACTCCCAGAATAGCTTGACTTTGTGATCTTTTTAGAGGGGTGTATCCCTGAATGAGAAGGGCCCATCCAAGTAATTTCCTGAGACAGGCAATTAACTATAGAGCTGGCTGGAGGTGGCTAGTTCAGTTTGGTAGCAATCTTCAGACTTCTTTATTGAATTTTACTTCCATTAAAAGGGAAATTGTCAAGACTTCACTTTCAGACTGAAACATTAAGGTTTCTGATTTCAGTTTCAGTCCCCGTCATTCCACTAAATTGACCTGAGGGTCTAAATTCAGCCTTGGAACATGCTTTATGTTGAATACTCAGACATCGTTAAAAAATCTCGATGAGGTAAAGCTTCATTTAAAAAATCTTATGGCTATCTTGATTAATTTGTTAGTAAAATTTTTTGTTAAATGGGCATATCAGCTAATAAGTGAAATATCAATTATCACCAACAAAAATATTTTTTGTGCAGAAATATGCTCTTTGCAGAGCATAATCTCTTTAGCCCCATTGAATCCTTATTTAACAAAAGACATTGAAATAATCCTTGTCCTTTAATGCTTTTTATTAATTAGAAGATTGACTTGGGAAGAGTTGTGAAAGTAATGAAATAACAGGAGAATAAGCCATTAGTATAGCACTTCAATCCAATCCAGTGAGAGATCTTGATTTCAAGACATGGAGTGAACTTTGAGCGAGCGCCTCAAGCATTTTCCGATCAGCTTCCTTCCCTTGAGAGAGCCAAACTATTACTAATTCCACACGATTCTATTTTATTTCAAAGGTAAATGGAAAACGTATAAAGTTGTTGGACTCTGTAAAACTGGAAAAAAGATTTTCCTCTCCTATTTTTCCTCACCGACATGAGGGCTGCACATGTTTGGTCAGTGTCAGATGGCAAGCGAGTCGTGTAAAAGGGTTAAGCATAGCATTTTAGAAGATCCAGTTGTTTGGGGAAACTCTGCCATTTTTTCTTTACAGATGAGGTGCTGCAATAGCAAATGTGAATGATGACAGTGGTCTTGGTTTGCTGCCCTTTTCTGTTTAACTGCAGGCAATTTAAATTAAAATTGCTGAATGTACACACATGGTAATATCTAGCTGGAGTGCAGATTGGGATTAGCACATATTTTAGCATGAATTGATTTATGAAGATGACTTAACTCATTTCTTCCTCATTGTTTCATTGTCTATGCTGAGAGAATTAATTTGCTCTTAATATACTCTGCTGAAATGTAGGAAACTAATTAAATTTACTCAAAATCCCTAGTGTAAATCATAGCATTTTAAGTGGAACTCTGTTAGCTTCTAGCTGATGTTGTGAATTCTGGGGTGTGCTTGGTCCAGCAGAGATCTCATGTTTAGACTGTTTATTTTTAAACTGTACTTAGCAAGACAAAAGCATCCGGTTTAGTTTGTGGTATTGCACAATTAGATTAATATCACTTAGGTAAGTCAGTTTTGCCCTGGATTTCATGCTACATCATCTGCTGGCAATTTAAGCAGCAAATTCAAGTCAGTTGTTCACTGCTAACTTTTAACAAGAAAATCCACAGGTTGTTTTCCAAATCTGAATCACTGATTTTTATTTTGCATCTTATGTGTCTATTTGCACTTCTGTCAAGTTGGGGTAAGAAGCGTAGGGACCTACATGTACTTGTATTATAAAAATGCAGAGTAGAAGGCAGTGGTTGTCTAACTCATTAAGATGGTGCACTGCTTACGATGTGAAACAGTCCTTTGCACCAGGCCTATGAGTTCTAAACTTACGCTTTTTATGGTTTTCAGTGGCACATAGAGTAGTGACTACCAGCTATATCTGTTTTTTTTGAATGTGTGTCACATACAGTGTTTTCACATTGAGCAAGTAAGAAATTATTATAATGCCAGAGAAATTTGCCAATGCGAAGCTGAAGTTCAGAGTTGAAGAGTAGAACCAATTCTTTTGAAATTTGAATAATGACCCACAGTATTTCACTCTAACTTCCCTAACGAGCAAAGCAAACCTCAGATGAGGCTCAGATATAAGTCATCCGTCATCAGGAAAGAACCCAATTAACTAAAATACTATAGTACGGAGGAAATGTCAAGGCATCCATGGAACTTTTGGTTGTAATTACTTCAGAAATATCAGGCGTGGAATACTGGGAGCTCATAATTTTTCTGTTCTCAGGCACTGCTAGTTCAACAGTGACAGTCACTTGACTGGCCTGTAGCTGGCATTGAGCCATGGAGAAGTATCCTAAGGCCACAGTGACTCTCAGTGTTTTTTAAAACCGGGAGACTTATCAGATGTCTCAATAATTGACTGTTACATTTCATGATCTATAGCTGACAGATTTCCAAACCAGCTAAAAGGGCTGCAACTTCTGTGAATTGTCATTTGTTGGGATATTGCTGCAAGGGAACTTATGACACTCCAGGATTCCCATGGGACAGTATGCGAATGCTTTAAAGGAACAAACACTGAAAACTGTCCAAAGTGCTCAGCTAGTAGGCTTATGAATATTAGATGATACAGGTATGAATAATGAATTTCTAATGGTGATTCTGACACAGAAACTGAATTCAATCAATTGTGCTTTTAGTGACAAGCACCAAATTTGCCTTTCTCTTTAGGGCTATCACTCATTTTTGTCTCAGATATGCTTCAATCATGCTAATTTAGCATCATCTTGCTTCTTACTAGTACACATTCATGATGAGAATAATTCATTTAGTGAATGTGAAATAATGCTAAGATGCTTTGCACAAAATGAATCATTTACAGAGCATTTTAGAATTTTTTTGCATGACTTAACTCCTGCCTCCAGTTTGGATCTTTGTCCTAAGAAGCACAGCATCTTTGGGCCATCGCAGCCTCAGGTGTGCCAGCCTCTTGCCTTGTGTCCTCCAAGCATGATGTAGCAGTGTGCCACCCTAGTTAAGGGATGAGTAGATTCCTTGCTGATACTGCCAAAGAACTGAGGGAAGTGCCTTCTGTCGCTTGTTTCCCTGGTGTCCCTGTGAAGCTTTATCAGGCCAAGGGGCATAGTAATTTTCTTCCTATCTGTGCTGCTTTCTACATGGAGGAAACTTCTGGGACTCTGACTTCAGCTTTGGCCTGACTACTCTGCAAATAATCCCACCCTTCTGAATAAAACTTCTCTCTTGTGACTGGGCTGTAGAATTTCAATAGTCTCTCTGAGGGTGATAGCATGATGCAGGATCTAGAAGTCAAAACTGGACCAGAGCCTTTCTATTGTCTGTGACAATCCATTAAAGTTTTGGGATCTTGGTGCTGTTCCTTGTTTGCCCCATCACAGTAAGCTTGCTTTATTGGAGAGGAAGAACTTTGCATCAGAACAAAAGAGAGACATAAAAGCCCTTTTCACTTGAGATGTAAAAAAAGGGTAAAAAACTTTTGAAGAGGAGATATTTTTGAATGTTAGTCTTTAAAGCTGTTTCCTGTTGCTAGTCAGGAATTGTAACAGTCTATTTGGAACAAAAGCCTGCCTCAGTCTGAAATCAGATATAGTCATATTTGGATTAATTGAACCTAATGGGAATATAGATAATCTTGAAAGTAGCCTGAAAAATCTGTTCTAGGGATCATTTTCCATGTCTTTATGCAACTAAACACTAAAGAGGGCCACACAGTGCTACTGTTGTAGATGTTGTAAGGCATGTTTTTCAGACAAAATGTCCAAATTTTTTTAAAGCTCTTACATTCAGACAAAATCAGAATAGAAAATCTTAGTTGCATGTATAATGCATTCACAGCTACTCAGTGTGGGATAAGCTCTACACACGGTTACCTTAATTCTTGGAAAAACTCCTGGTGACCCTTTCCCCACTCATTCCCCATCCCTGTGTGGCATGGCAGCGGGGGAGGAGGAGGGGAGGCAGTGCACTACTGCCAATGGGTACAGTGAATGTTGGGTTCAAAATGCTGCTGAATGTTCCACAGGTTTCCCTTCCATTCCGGAGAATCCTTTTTGAATATTTTTTAAAATTCTCATGCATCTTGTACGAACTACAAAACTGATATGAAGACGGTATTTGCTGGGCCCTCTTGTTAAAGCTGCTATGCTGTTTTGATGACTTAGCACTCCAGAAACCCTGGAATCTCATGCCTCCCTGTTTTTTGCATACGTGTGGGAAACTTCATTTAATCACACAACTTTTGATGTTTGCTGTTTTTCCTCATAGTTAGTCTATACAATCTTTGTGTATATGTCTGTTTTAAAGCTCAAAGGAATCTGGAAACACCAGGGCTTTCCCTTAAAGATTAATCTGTATTGTAGTAGAGTTTTAATGTCCTGGCTTGAGTTTTTTGGAGGTCTGGGGCAAGGATACAAAAATAAAATTTTCCTGGCATTGCAGAAGAGAACTTGTCAGAACATGCACAGGAAAAACAGGTAAGAAACACAGGCAGCAACTAGTGGAGAAGGAAACGGGTTGGAGAGGCTATTCTGGTACCACAGAGCCCAGCTTTGGCTTGTGGAGGTCCACAGCAGACACACTGGCTTTGTGTGGGTAGTCTGGCTGTAATTGGTGTAGCTGAAGTGTTCCACTGGCAGATGTGAGAGCCAGGTCAGGAATCTGCTGTCGATCCTCCTGCGACAGGTGCAGGTGCACATCAGGCTGTGCAGGCACACCCAGGGCACTGGAGCTGCAGAGGCCTCAGAGACCTCTCAGGAAAGAGCCTGTGAACATTTTCAGACAGTGAAAGCTGCTTGTCTGTGCCTTTCTAAAGAATATTTTTGTCTGAACAGCGGATGATTCAGATAATAGCGTTTCTTCATGCTGAAGATTGGTGGATCCAGTTGCTCTTCCAAGCCATGCAGTGGTTCTCTAGTTTGGGCACTGCTTGGGAAGTTCTTGATATTAAATAGTTTTCACCTCGACATCCTTAAGAGAAAATTATTTCCTGAGACTTGAGTGAAAACATGTTTTGGTTTCTTGCAGTCTAAACTATGCAGAATCTAACAGGATTTTCTTTCATTAGATGAACAAACTAAATTTAACAGTTGAATTGTGGTCAGATTCTTGGACATTTTGAAGAACTATATATTAATAACTCTAGTCAGAATTTCTACTCTTTTCCATCATCCTTTGAATATACCGCATAAGAAATACATATAAAGAATGTTAAGATAACAGATCCACAGACTATCTTTCAGCAGGAATGCTGGCAGCGAGTTTGGAAACATCTGTAAATCATTTTCACAAATATTTCTACCTTCAAAGCCTGTCTTGGGCTGGCTAGTGAGGGAAATTTTAATCACAATGATCTCAGTCTTCCTAAAAGACCATGAAACATTTAAAATAGGCACCTAGGTTTGAGTGCACAGCTTCAGTGGCTGATTTTTCATACTTGCTCAACATTCCTCAGTAATGTAGGAGATCTATGTTCATAGTCACTGCTTTTCTGTGCTTCCTGTTGCTGTGAGAGCCCTAACTAACAGGCTGTTTTTGCTTTCTGTTATTGGTGTTATTTCATGTGTATAAATTAAATGCCAGTCAGAAGGGAATTGTGACTCTCCTGAAGTGAAAGCAAGCTGGCAGTTGAGGCATAAGGAATACTCTTTTTCTATGTTCAGTGTAAACAAAATGAAAATATCTTGGTGAGAAAGACTATGTGAGTTACATGCAAGAATAGTCAGTCTGTAGTAGTGGAGACTATGATCTGTTATGCAGTGAAAAAATTAGGACTTAAGTGCCACATCTGGAAGAAGGAAAGCAAAGGTATGTCAGTGATCTCTAATTCTGTGTGGTGGTTCTATCTTGGGTCCCAAACACTTTCCAGTGATTTTTTTTTTCTTCAAAGCTGACACATTTCCCATGGCACTTTTATTTGCATCAGTTCATGTCATTTGGTTTAAAAAAAAAATAAAAAAAGCTTAACAGCAAGATTCCAGATTAGGTTCATTTCTAACAAGAATTGTGTAGGGCATGTGTCTGAAACAATTGTGTCTGAATCTTTGGATATTGCATGCTGCCATTGTTTAAACAAAAGCTTAAGAAATTGTATACATTCTTTAAACCTGGGTTGGAAACCTAGTTGGGATATGTTTAAGTTGCCACTGGGCTGTGAACAGAGTTAATTAGAATCTTTATGCCAGTTACATCCACTATATGTTGGTTGCAGATTATCACCTTGCATTCACAGCTTAAAATACAGATAATGGACCTTGATTTTTAAATAGAGTTTGGGGAGTGACCCATGGAGCTATAAAAAGAAATAAGCTAAAACTACTCTAGATTATCGTAGAATACTATACTTGCAGAGGCGTGCCATCTGCTTAGCCTCAAAGCATGTAACTGATGAAAAGGATGTAAATCCTCCTCGTGTTCCTAGTATCAAAGTAATCCACTTAAGGTAAACAACTCTGGATGTTTGAAGTTAACAAATGTAGTTTTCTGGTCTAAGCATGTTTAAAAAATATAATTATTTAGAAGAATCTAAAGGAAAAGATTACTATCCAGGAACAAATTATTTACCACTGAACAGAGAAATTAAAATTCCAGTCTGTGAAAGGTATGTTACTTTGATGTTATGTCTTTATTGAAATATGCTACACCTGCTTCTATGCGGTGCACAAGGCGAGTGTTTTCTGACCTGCACTTGCTCCACGTATGGTTTGTTTGGTATTGATGGTGATGGTAATAACTAAATAATGTTGTTACTGAAATAGTCATCAAGATTTGCAGTTTCTTGTGTAACTAGCCTTTCACAGTTTTGAGAAAATTTGCCCCTTTCCTCCCTTCTTCTTTGTAAAGTTTTGAGATACAGTGTTTCTCTGTGATGCAATGAATATCTGGTTCTGTAAAGCAAAGGACACATACCATGGAATTTTTTCTGCTTAAGAGATTATCTTAAAATGGATGTCTTGCCTCCTACGTATAATTCATTATATTATTTTTTCTGGTATATATTGCCTAAAAACCAGAATCTCAGATTTTTTTCTGATTCCTGTAGGAATCCCTGGTGTTAAGTTATAAATTTTTGTCTCTGTAAATCTGTATTTCGCATAATTCTAATTTTTACAGTCTTACATACACAAATATGAACTTGTGTCTGGAATTCATTTGCTGTATTAATTTTTATATGATCAGTTGTGTTCAGTTTTTAAATTAAAAATTGCATCTGTGAATACAATGCATTTATATGCACTTTTCCCTCCTTTTTTTGTCTGCTTATTTTCTCCAGTACAAATCCATGAAATTACGTGATAACCAAAGACCCATTTACCTAGTAAGCAAACACCCTCTGTCTCTCTCAGATCCTAGAGTCAACAGCTGATTATATTACAATAAAAAGGGCCAGTAATGCAAACACCTGCTTAATCTGCTTCATGCAATGTAAATGCTCTGTAGGAGCTCTAAGTGTTGTGTAGCTTCCATCAAGGCTGAAGGAGGTAACCAAGATGCTTCCTGTCTTCAGTAGTTAGCAATGGCCCTTGTCCCATGTTCTGAGATGTTCCCTCAGCCTAAAGTTTGCCTTGTCTGTCTGTACCCCACTGATTGCTGCTGTTACAGATAAGAGGCTTTAGACCTGCAAATGGCTGTGCTGGCCCAATCTTGCTGCAACTCTCGTGTCTTAGGTGCTGTGTACCAATAAATGCTTTGCATGCAGGAAAGAGTATGGGATGCTGATGATCTGGCACCCAGGCCCTGATTATTTTAGTGGTTTGTTAAAGAAGGAGGCAATTTTTCATGGATTTGTGTTCCTAATTCTTCTAGGTCATTTCAAGCATTCACTATAAAAGTACCTAGGTGTATAGAAGGTGTATTGAATTCCTGCTGCTCTCCATACACTTTGCTAAAATAGAGGTAACTTCTTTTCTATGTCTTGTCACGTCTTGTGATTTCCTGCTGATTTCAAGAGATTGAAAAGGGGGAGCCTAATTAAGCATAGGTTTGGTCTTCTAATTTCTAACAGGGCTTCTTGAGTGCCAGAATACTTGCTACTTGAACATCCGCTCCCTGCGTTGATTTAGAAAAACTTGGAAGGAACTAAGGCTATTTCCTTTCCTCAACATTGCCTTTCCCTGAAACCTGACATATACATTGAGAAAAATTACTAGCAGCATATGCAGTAATCCCTCAGCACCTGTTACCAAAGATTCCTGGTGTTCAATCTTGCTTTTTAGTCTTAGGGCAGTGGAAATGAAAATGGTCAGCATTAATCTTTTGACTTTTAGTATAGTTGTGACTGCCAACTACAGTATAGGAAACCTCATGTTGATTTACTGTTCTGCATATTTCTTGCTTTCCTTAAACCTTGACATGAGAGTTCTGATTTACAGTGTCTCTGTCTTGATTTGTGGGGAGAGAAAGATTAATTGATGTAGTTGCACTGTCTATAGCAGAAAATTATATGCACCACCAGTTGTTTTTTTTTTCTCTGTTTTTAAAAACATCAAAATAACCTTTGCTCAAAGAGATCATAAATCCATAGTAACGAGACTTTTTCCTAAACACCTGGAAGTTCAGAGTGGCAAACTTTTATTCTGATTACTGCTTTCCCATTACAAGAAGTACTGTTATAGTGCTGCCCCAGCAACCTTGAAATTCAGCTGTGCTTTACCTTGTCTGTAGCATTCTCCATCACGTGCTCAGTCAGTGTTTTCTTAACCCTGAGAACAATCTGTTCAACTGCTGAATGACTGACTTTTCCTTACAATTACCAAGGAATACAGGCCATTTTCGTTTTCCTTGCTCATAAAATAAAAACCCAACAAGAATATATTCAGCACAAGAATATGTGCTGAAATGTTGAAGTATTTGTTTATTGCCAAATAATCTAATATTAGGTAGACAACTGCTGGTTGGGCTTGTATATATTCACCCCTGTGATGTGCTTATAAAATATAACACCACAGTACACCTTTATACATGACAGGTTCATATACAGGTGGTTCACAGCAAATAGAGATTTAGAATGTCACCTCTGTGCTCAGCTGTAAATTGAACATGATGCCCATCTTACAACAGCTGTCCATTGGCATATTACAGTCAAACTCTTGGTCTCTTCTGAGTTACTTAAGTTCAGGAATACATGAATGCATTGCATGCAGGAGAGGGACTCCAGAGCTTTTTACCACACATCTTGATTTGACAATACTGGTTGCCTTTCAGGAGACATACCTGTTAAAGGACAAAACAAGAAATGAATGTACACATTCATAAGTAATTACAGGAACATTGCAACTAACAGCCACAATTTTCCCTGTGAACGCATTTCTTGAGATTTTGTGAGTTTGAGATGTAGCTGTAGGGATTTTTGTATGACTGGGGAATTCTAGAGGCTTTTCCTTCAAGTGTATTTTCTGTTTTTAATAAAGAGTTTTCAATGATATCTTCAATTGAATTGTTGACAGGGTCTGCCTCTTCAGCTGTCTATTTTCAGGAAATCAATAGAGACTTAATTTCTTTAATATCTCTGTTCTTCTGGTCAAAATGGGCAATGGATTCAAATCTCCTCTTACGGTATAGTCAGAGATTCATGTAGATCATATAATAGCTCATTTTTTTGCATAACCAGGCTAAAAAACTACTGCTGCTAACTAGTGATGTGATCTTTGGTTTTATCATCCCAATGGTCATGAGAGAAAGGAACCAAGATAGTTACCCTATTGTGAGAATTACAGCAAAAATCTCTTTGAATCTAAGAAAGAATGCTGAGTAAGTGAAAACTGTGGAAATCTAGGCAAAGACAGAAAATACAACATTAACAGAAATTATCGTTGTTTCTTTTCTGAATACCTCTTTGTATGTCCTTTCCCTGCAGCAGCATCAACCTTTTATTAAGACAGAACTACTGTAATGAGCCATGTTATGTTGTGGGAATATCTGATTAGTTGTGCAAAGTGAGAGGCATTTGAGTTACGTCCAACTACTTATTTCTAAAATCTGCAAGATAGCACTGTTCAGAGATTCCCAAGGGCCTCTTGGCCTCTAGTTCAGGTCATTTAATTAGCCTTAGGCTTTCTGTTTGAAACTTGCTTATTCTGATTTATTTTGGTTCTCTCAATAGGATTTGTGCTCCAAAGCTAGCATTTCTGTCAGCCTCAACTATTACCTGCCATGAGTGAGATGCAAACCAGGAGACAAAAAAAAATAAATTTGGATTTCTGAGTTTTGAGTCTTTAGATATCATGTATTTAGACTGTAGGTTTTTTGGTTTGGTTTGGTTTTGGGGTGGTTTGTTTGTTTGTTTGTTTAGTTTGTTTGTTTTTGGGTTTGGCTTTTTTTTCCCCATTTGTCTCTGAATGCATGAAGGTCAGAAGTGGACTTGCATAATGAAAGCTGAAAAAAGTATTCCTATGATTCCACAAGTTGAAGAGAAACATTTTATATTACAGAAGTCATGAAATAATGTTGAGGGCTGATAGAAATAAGAACGCGTGTATCTTTTCCATCAAGCAATGCATAGGGATGGGACCAGAAGGAAGGAAAACAGAACTCTGAAGAGGAAATAGAAGTATTTCACTAAATCATGAAATTCTGGAAACACCACTGTGGTAATATGCCACTATTTAAGGCATACTACCTTTATTACCTATTTAAGAGTTTAGTAGAACTGTCCTAGTCCCCATAAACCATACTGGACATGCCATTGATGCAGAGCAAAGAGAAAAATTCCTATGATGGGATACAATTAATAAAAAAAAATATTGCCAATGAGTTTAGGATTATGGAAAACGTGTTGGTAATACTGGCTTGAAATGTTACTCCTGAGGTGATTGCATGTTCAGTTAATAAAGTACAACTGATACAATGCAACCTGTGTATATGTCACTGAGCTGTTTGGGTTAACACCCTGTGAGTTCTTGAATAATACATTACAGCAATATGAAACAAATTTGGAATGCATTAAATAGAGTAAAGTAGATTAAATTCTGTATTATGTTAAATGACTCTGCTCCTGTTGGGATTTGGTGGAGATACAGAATTCCATAAAGCACTAACTGGACAAACATTGTTAAACCTTTCAAATGGTGTTGGGAAGATGGCTGGTAACAGTGTCAAATATAATGCCATAAGTCCGACAGTAAAGAATGTAGACCATGCTTATGGAAAAGGGACCAGTGGACTGAGAAGTGGCTATTGGGAAAGATATGTGTCATGATTTTAGTTGCATATGAGCTCACGGTGGGACACTGTGGCCAGGAGGCCTAATGCATCTCTCAAGTATCTGTAAGAAGAACATATGAAAAGAGGTTGTGAAGAATTAGTTCTGCATTAGAAGTAGATATGGCCGCAGATAAAATACTCTGTTTAATTCTGCTGTCCACAGTCAAGAAAGATGTTAAAAAAATGGAGAAGGCTCTGAGAATAGGCACTCAGATGATTAACAGTTTAGAAACCATGCCTTCCAACAGCTTGACTTTAGTTTATCAAAGAGATTTACAGAGAGATGTGTTGACAGTATGCAGGGAGCCTCTGCAGGGAATAGAAACGTGATACTGGAGGACTTCAGTCTAGCAGACAAAAGCATGTCAGGATGTAATGGCAGGAAGTTGCATCTAGACAAATTCTGAATGGTAATGAAATGTGCATGTTTAGGAAGTACGTTTAGGAAAGGGCAATGACCTGCTGAAATGAACAAGGGTAGCAAACAACAAATAGTTGTCTTTTAGAGTCTGTTTTTTAAATTAGAATTGATATTTGAAAAAAACCCCAAACCTGAAGTTAACCACGCTTTGTGTGGGCTCTAAGAGGTTTAATGTAGGGAAGATCCATTGCTTTTGCTATGTGGGAAGCTGCATTAGAGAGTCATAATAGTCTCACTTAACAATCTGGGAAGACATACTTGTGTCTAAAGGTGCAGCAACAAGGAAAAGTGTTTCTTCTGCTCTTTCAGACAGCAACACTGTAACAAAACATGAGAAAAAATTGCCATGAAGAAAGGAGTAAACTATTCTCTTTTTAAATTTGTCTAGGAATGATTTAAAAGTAAGTATTCTAATTGTAAGGGATTTTTTTTTGTAGATGAACGTCAGAGGGTTTTGCTTGCTTGTTTCTATTAAACTGCCATTATCTGTGATTTTCGTTTTTGCCCTTTTATGCAACAAGATGTGGAAACCTTTGTTTTTTTCATAGCTTCTCTGGGCACACATCTGCTGTAGTGGTGCATTGTTTTCCTGTTCCTTTGAAATTCTATCCGTTTCTTGTCAGTTACAGAAAGTACATCAGTGTATATATCATTAGGGGATAAAAAAGAGAAAGCCTTCCAAAAGTTGTTATAAAGGCTTTGCTTCTCCCTTTGCCTCTTGGGTTGAGTATGTCAGTCAAAAAAGGTGATGGTTGTTTCACTCCTGACACAAGTATATGCGTAAAAATCATGTGAGTGAGGGAAAAGAGCATCCTAATATTTTGACATATAAATGAAGAGTAGAATTTAGCAGCAAAAGCTGAAATAAAAACATACTGTATCTGAAGGCAAATGCTTTGGGGCAAATGTCTATGCTTGAAAATTATTGGATTGAAAAAAAAAGGCAAATTAAAAAAACCCTACCAAAAAAATCCCAGCTGTTCCACTTGATGGCTCATAAAATCTGAATAAAGTCCTTCAAGGGCTTTTTTATAGGAAGATAGTATTTTTTGTATGCATAGTTATGGTAGCATCTGGTTCCCATCTTTGGGAATTCAGAGACTCCACAGGCACAACATGCTGTCTGCTGCAGAGAAGCTCTACAACACAGATAAATGCTTCAGACAAGTGTGCAGTATGTAATGTAATGTAATTGTCTGCAAGCTGGAAAGATGTTGGGGAGGAGGCAAAACCTCAATCAGTAAATTTTGATTAACATAAGACATAGAAGCAACTCCTGCATAAAATTTCCTTTGTTCACCTGTGAAGAGTGGACTGATAAGCTGGCAACACCTGAGTCAATAAGATTAATCAGTCAAAGGTAAGCTAGGCATACCTAAGGCAAGAAGGGCCAGAGAGTTTTCACAGAGGCTGTGTCCTTCACAGAGGATTCAGACAAGGGGATCACTAGACTAATTGTCCACAAATATGAACAGGAAATACAAAGGGCCTTTAATGAATAATCTCATTGAATTTAGTATCAATGTGAAAGGAAAGCAGAGTTTTTCTCAGGTATTTCTGGCTCATCACATTTGTTCTTCTAATGCCTTCTTTCTAAAAACAGGACCTGTGTGTAAGCAGTAGTCATGCATTATGTGAAATTGTAAGAGTAAATAATTAAATAAATAAGAGTTTGTTATGCATTGTTGACATCTAGTATCACAGAAAGCAAAATCTTCAGGATGTCTTGAACTTAGGCACAGCACCGATTTTTTTGTTATATTGCGCGCAGCACATTGTTTTCACTTAATGAGTAGTAGGAATGAGAAAATAGAATATGTAACAATTTTGCTTCTCATATGGCTGGTGATGGATTCAACCTCAAGAAGAGTCAAAACCAATATGCCTTTGAGTTACAGCTCTGTGCTTGAATGAAGCTGCCCTTCATTCCAGGACACAACTTATACACACACACACACACATCTATCTATCTATCTATCTATCTATCTATCTATCTATCTATCTATCTATCTATCTATCTCTATGCACAGATACATATATATAGATACCGAGGAGGTGATAGCAGATATCTCTTGTGCCTCAGGTAACCACACTCTACTGTATGAATGTGCTGGACCTGGATAGTGTACAAGAGGTTTGTGCACTTCTTCAGGAAGCTGAAGAACTGGGTTCTAGGCATCCCTGAACCTGAAAGGAGTAAAAAACGACAGCTTACACAGCCCAAAAGCATGTCTTTAAATAATACACAGGGTGCTTTCTCTTGTCTTTACCATAATGTCAGCTGAGGATGCTTCACTGTGGAGGGAGGAGTGCAGGATCCACTGCCGCTGGCAGTGAGTGAGAGGGATCAAGCCCTTCCTTAGATGTGGAGAGCAGCATTCAGCAGGTGCTGTAGCTTCAATGCTCTTCCTCCAGCAGCCACATCTGAAAGAAAAGAGAGGTGCCAGCTCTTATTTGTGACTCTGTGACTACACCCAGAAAGAAATTTGGGGCTGTGACTCCCTTTTCCACACAGGTGCCTAGTTTTGAGCTACAGAAGAGCTGTGGTGTAGGAAAAAGACATGGTTTCAGAAATGTCTGTCTTCAGTGCTCCCTATAGGTCAGTTTATATGTTTGCAGCACGTGAAGCTGGGGTGGCATTAAGCCAAGTGCCTTAATCTTCCTATATTCTGTGCATAGAAATTAGGTACCCAACTGAGGTTTTAACTCTCCCATTAATAGAGTTGCTACGAAATTGTCGTGCGTAAGGATGGCACGGACCTAGGCTGAAGTTGACACCTGGATGTGAAGAGTACGTACAGACTGAAAGTTTCAGGTTTGGCTTGCACTAAAAATGACAAAACAATGTATTCATAAAAGAAAGAATTCAAGATTGCTGAAGAGGTCAGGTTTCTAAGAGCAGTGAGATGGAGATAATTCAGAACCCCTTTTCAAATAATTCAGTACCATTTTCAAAAACGACTGAAGTGCTTATGAGCTTAAGTTACAGTGACTGCCACTGGAATCTAGATACCTGCAGACCTAAGTAACTTCTGAAATGGTACCTGTGAAACAATTACAACTTTTTCAATAACTTCAGGAGACAGCTCTTATAGCTGTGTTCTGACTCAGATTTATCTCTGGTTTTGCCATAAAGCACTGTTCTTGAATTTTGGAAATTTTGTTTATATTTAATTCCAAACAAATCAGTACACTTAAACCCCAAACACATTATACATTATGTTAGCTCCAAGGGACAATATCCTAAATGAAAACAGATCCTTTTCTTTTTCTTCATGCCAGCTCTTTGTTTAGCAGTATGGCAATTGTACATACATATTCCAGATGTTCATGGAAACCAAATTCCTCTTTAATTTACAGCAGAATCTGGTTTTATCTCTTGCTGGCTTTGTATTTGTCAAACAAATGTTTAAAACCTTATACTAAAATATCTATAGCAGTATTTTGCATGTTTCTTAGAAGCTAAGATTTGTAAAATCACAGAACGATTCTGATTGGAAGGAATACCTGGAGGTCATCTTGTCTAATTCCCTGCTCAGAGCAGTTCCAGTTACATCAGGTTACTCAGGGCTGTGTTTCATGGAGCTTTCTATCTCTGGATGGACTTTCTAAGATTCTGAGGCCAGGTTCCAGTGGCTGGCTGTGCTTGTGGTGGAGAAAGGTGCTCTTTATGTATAATTTGGCTTTCCCATGTTGCAATTTGTGTCTTTTGCCTCCCGTTCTGTCTTTTTGCATGTCCAAGAGGGAGTCTGTCCCTATCTTCTCTAAACCCTCTCCTCAGTTGTAGACAACACCAAGAGCTCCCCTTCACCTACTCAAGATGGAGTAAATCCTGTTGTTGCGACATCTCTTCCCACGTTGCGTGCTCCAGCCCCTGACCATCCTGGGTGTTTATCTTAGTGGACAAAGAGGTCATTGTCTTATTGGAGAGAAGATCATGGAAATGTGCCTTCGACAAAGTACAGTTCAGAAATATAAACTGCTTATATGGGAGCTCTGGCTGCTGTGCAGTTTAACTCATGCTGGGACTGGGCTTAAAAATCATGCTCCAAATCTGAATTTTGAGATTCGGGTTTTAATCTCTGACCCTGGCTTTATTTTCCATTGCTTTTACCTGAGCAATACATAGTTAGGAGAGACTGAATTTATTAAATATTTGGTACGAAGAAGCGTGATTTCAGATGTAGTAATTTCTATAGCTAGTGTTTTATTTGCTCTTTTAGTAGTGAATATGGGCAATACTGTGGAACACCCATGGCAGATCATTCATATTTGCTTTGCAAAGTCCTTGGCTGGAAGTCAAACAGCCCTGACAGCTGAGCCTCTGTTTCACATGCTCAGGAAGTATTAAATATTGATGTTTCTTGGAAAAAGCCATTATTGCAGATTGAGCCGATTTGGGCACCACATGACTGTGTAGGCTGCAAAAGGATTTTTCCCTGGAGAGCTTTTCCATGCGGGCTGCTGCTGTGGGCTACAGGGGATGAAGGCTCAGCTAATGCCAGGTCTTGTCAGGTGCTGCCAGGGGTGGGTGGCAGGGCCGGGTGGCCAGGGCCAGTCCCACAGCACAGGCAGGAGCAGCTCTGGGCATTGGGCTCCTCCCTGGGGACAGGCTGAGGCCGGGAAGGCTCAGCTCTGCGGGACCCAGGGCAGGGCTGTGGGGAGCTGGAGCCTGGACCTGCCGTGGGTGTGAGGCTGGAAAGGGCTGCAAAACACCAGAGCAAGCTGTGAAAAGGCTTCTCCCGTGTGAGCTCGTACCTATGGGCCATGGCGCTGGCGGAGCTAAAGTTTAACAAAGCCCAGGATTAGGATTAGAAGGTGTAAGCCTATAGCTGCATCTGTCATGGGGTTGCAAAGAGGCTGCAAAGTCATGGAGCAGTCTGCACAAAGACTTCTCCCTCAATGATTTGCAGAGGAATTTGTCTGAGTATCACGTTAATACAGAGGGAGGAATTGCGGCATTGCCTGCAAAACTCACCGTACTGTAAGCGTCTACCAGATTCTCTGAGCACATCCTAACCTTGTGCTTGTAGCTCATGGGAAACACACCATTAAACAGACCTGTCTGAACTGTATTTTTTTGCTGGACTGCTCAGTTTGTCCAGCACTCTTTATATTTGCACTGGAACTAGTATATTTTCAAACTTTTTTTGACTCCCATTGTGGAGGGTCGTCAGAGATGAATACAGGAGTGACACTCATCTCCCTGAACCTTATTGCATTGACAGCTAACTAGCACTGCTTTGTTTTTCTTATGTCTTCAGCTACTAGTGAAAGGGGGAATAGAGAAGAATTAGGAAATTCAGCCCAGGCACAATTCATTTTGCATACAAGCCACAGAAAAACAGCAGCAAATGCTAATTATGTTTTTTAAGTTGAGCTCTGTTTATGTGTCTGTTTGCAAACAGAAAATTCCCTCCACACCCATGTAGTTGAAGACACAAAGATAGTACTGGAGCATGCAAATACGTACTTGTCTACAAATTGTCTTCAGACTTTCCTCCTTAGTATGGGTATCAGAATAGGAGTTTAACTTGCTTGGTCAGTCTCTCTTGGCTAGTTAGATCTGCTGCATTTTAGTCAACATCTGCCATGGCAAGCACAGGAAAGAAAATAAATGCAAAATGGTACAGTGCTCACAGAGTGTCTCTGTTCACTCTCAGTTCTCTTGTTCTCTTCTTCCTTACGTCTTTTAGGACAAATTGTGTTTGTGCTCACCCTTGCCTTGATGCAGGACACTGGAATCTCCCTCGTGTGCTGTGAGGCTTCACGCTCTTGTTTTCCAACTTCCCACTCACTTCTGCAAGGAGCTCTGTGTTATGCCAAGTGGGTCTGAGTTGCTGTGTCAGGACTGGACAGGGAGCTTAAAGGTTGATGGTGTTTGGTTTTGACCTGCAGCTTCTACGACTGAGTTCTTTACTGTGTTTTTCAAACTTCTCTACCATTTCGAAAGCACACTGTTGCTCATGGTGATCCAGTTATGCTCTCTGCAAAACAGCAGCATATTGAAATTAATAAAGATTAATTAATAAAGAATTAAAAGAAGGCAATGTAATTAATGCCAATCAACATGAACCTGTGGAAAATAGCACTTGTCAAAATGACTTGTAATCTCATCAAAAAGAAATATCAAGTAGAGTTGATTAAATATAATTGCATTGATGTGAAATTTGGTAGTTGATGACTCTTAAGTCTACTGGGTGTATAAAGACAGGGAAAGTCTAGGAAATAAAGAAAGGCTCAGAGTTGAAATAACGCCTTTACTCTGAAGAGAGTTAACCATTACAGACTGAAGACTGGTAAAAGCTTATTAATGGTGATTTCTAGAAATGTGCAATGCAGATCTGTTATATGAGAGCAACCACGGTGACCAATTGCACAAAAAAAAGAGGAAAAAAATCATATAGCTACATATTTGGTTGCTGCCACTTTTTATTTACATGGTATAGTACCTTCCACTACCAATGCACCATTTAAGTCTGTGGAAAGACATTGGTCAGAGTATGATGTGGTGTTCAAGCTTCATCTCTTTGAGAACAGGTAAAAGAAGTGTTTTGCCTTAGTTTAAACTCAAGTGAAACTGAGCTGGGAGAATCATGAAGGTTCCTTTAGGACACAGCTCCTTCCTTTCTATGCCCTTATTCTAGGTCAGATTTTAGGGTTTGTAATTTCCTTCTGACTAGCTTCCTAAATCGTGTTTTAGTATCCCTTAATCATCTCAGTTGCACCAAGGGGAAAAGTAGCTATTGAAATAATCCCCTTCTTCCACCTTCGTATCCAGTCCTTGCCTACCTAGTGTGGTGCAAAAGGGTCAATTCTGACGATTTTTTTTCTGACTTAAACTCCTTTCTCAACAGAAGTAGTACAGAATCCTGTCTTTGCATTAGTGTGAAGACCTGCCAAGAACAAACAGGATAATTGGTCTGCACAAATTGAAGACTGTCTTAGTGTGGCAAGAGGAATCTGAAACACAAACTATAATGTTTAAAAATACATAGTGATAAGCTTGCTGTGTTGTTTTGTTCTGTGTGATTGCCTTCTACTAAAGGCTTCTGAGGAAAAGGAATAAGCCAGGTATGCTCTTGGCTGTGCTTTCAGTCTTTTGGCAAGCTCAGCACCTCAGTGCCACACCACTCAGGATGGTGGGTGTTTATGTTTTTTTACCCCCACTGTGATAATATGTATGCCTTTTACTCATCTGGAATATGAACAACCTCATTCAAAAGTTCAGAGGGAAAAAATATACTTGCCTGTCAAACATTTTGTCAGATTTTGAAGCTAGAAATAATGCAAAGCCTTTCTTTATTTCTCTTTTTAATGAATCTGATGGACTAAGCATCTCAGAAGTATCAGGCCTATATTTAACAAGGCTCTTCTGCTCCTCTCGTTTTTCCACATGTTGTCCTCCACTTTGTCTCCCTCTGGTCCATACCTGCATTATCTAGTGATCACAGATTATTTGTGACAGTACATGGATAAATATTGGAGAGTGATCCAGTTCCCACTGAGACCAATATAAGTGTTTAATATGATGGAAGCTGGGTCAGGTTCTTTGTAAGGTGTCTGATAACTGCTGGGTGATATTTATCACTTTTAAAGTAACAGCAACGGATATTGCACTGCTTTGGAAAAGATAACCTTAGCTCAGGTCTTCATCTTCTTTCTGGAATAAGTTTACCTGTGTAGAAAGAATGCCTTAGCTCTACAGAAACTTTTAAAAAGAACACTCTGTGAGGCATAGTTGATAATTAACTGGATGCCAGACAAGGTAGTTTAGATAATAAAATAATAAGAACTCATACTCATTAACTTTATACTCCTATTAAAATCAAATTTATTTTGTCTCTTTCTTTTTCTTTTTGGCATTTAGATTATAAATTGTACACAATGTCATGGGCCACTGGACAGTCATCTGAGTGCAGCTTGCTCTGAATAAATGATGCTGAACAGCATTAGGCAAGCCTTGTTCCTTTAGAGAGATAATTTTTAATTTAAATTTTGTTTGAACTAAAAACCAGGAAAGGAACTAATTAAAATTATTAAGAGGTATTTCAGTTGGCATAATCTGTCCGTAAGAAAGAGGAAAAAAAATCTATCTGCCACAGAATATTCTGGCACCATTTGTACTGAAAGCCTTTGTGTTATGATCTTGAGTGACAACTGGAGGGGAAGGAGTTATCTAATCAGTAATATCGAATCAATACTTTTATGCACAAAGGCATTCTGAATAGCATTAGGGGAGCTCCTTTCTCTGTTCAATAAATGTTAGCTCAGTGTTTTCTTAATGCATGGTTTTCATCGCATATATTTAATGCTGTTGACACACTTCTCTTTGCTGTTCTTCTGCTCCTCCTAAGTGTCCCTGAACCAGTGGCCATGGTAACTCTTACTCGCTGCATGTTCGGTTACCTCCAACACTGCCTTACTAGGGCTGGTTGCTAATGAGCATTGTTTTCTGGTTCATTTGTACAAGGTCATTCTTAATTTCCTTCTGGTTCTAATGCCAGCTCAGCATTGAAGAATCTCAGCACTAACATCCCTAGGGTGTTGGGTTTTTTTGGTCTGGGAGAAAAAAATGGAATATATACATATTTAAATATAAATAGTACTTTGTTTAGCATTTAGCTGATGTGTCATCTTGCCAGTTTGTTATTTATTTATTCATCCTGTAATTGTTGAAATATGAAATGTTACCAATTTGTGGCTCTGCACTGTGTGTCTGGGTCCTTCCCGTATACATTCTAGTTCTGCAGACAAGATCTTAAAAATGCCATGGATTTATTGCTGTCTCTCTGCCTGTGGTCTGGTATATGGTGCATGGAGAGTTATTTGCATATGATTATATAGTTCTGCCCTTGTTGTTAATACATTAATTGTGTGTCATTGTTCTGCTGACTGGCAGAGCCCTATCTGGCTCCAGCTCTTTCTGAGGGCTGATTGGGCAGCACTGTCTGTACCAGCCTGGCTTTCACAGAGCCTCCCCTGCAGCGGCGAGGGGACTGGCTGAGCAGCAAGAAACCATGGCCAGAACTGCTGAATGGCTGAACACTGCTTCTTAGAAATGTGCTATCTCGGAATCAAGACCGAAAACATTAAGTCCCATTTTAAGGCCCATTGACATTATGGAACCCATAAAGCCATGTGAGAGGGAGTTTCTTTGGCCCGAACATTCCAGTTTTCTTCACTCAGGAAGCATAGAGCTCTGTGCACACCTGTTGCACCAAAGCAGGAGGCACAAGGCTGCTCACCTACACCGTAGCTCCCTTTGGCACTGAAAAAGTGAGTCACAAATGACGCCGTTTTCTTTCAGCTTGAGCAGTGTAGGTTAGCAGTGGGAGGATTATAATCTTGTGAATTTGAAAGCAGAGGTAATTTGCTCATGATAACTGGAGGATAGTAAAAGAGCTGCCTCTTTTACCAGCATTTCAGAATGAAAACCGCCGGAGGGTTTTGGATGATATAGAAGGGAATGAAATGGTGCTTGTAACACCTTGCTAACTTGTCCATTTGTTGTACAGGATATTTGTTTGAAAGTTATTTACTGGGCTTCCTTCTCCAGGCACTTCAGTGCCAACTCAAAAATTACTTACGTAGTCATTTAAAGGAATAAGTAACCACTTTGGGAAATTCAGTTTCTAAACAGTATTGCAAGTAGTTGGGACTTGCTGAATCATCTAGTTATGACAGGGTCATGGAACTAATTAATAATTCTGTCACAAATGACACATCAGCTGAAGAAAGCAGCACTGGGAAACTGGTTACAGGTTAAATATTTCTTATGCTTAAACATGCAGTAATATGAAGTGATCAGGCTCAGTTGTCACTACTTTGCGAGAAGTAGAAGTGGTGTTTCTGGAGCGAAGAGAAAGGCAAATGAAGGGTAATGTTAACACTTATTTTATTGCATCTGAAGGGAAAGCTGCAATTATATAATAAATCCTCTAAATTTTCAATTTAATTAACAGTGCAAACTGATTCATGCTTCTTTGCATGTCCCATGGTGGCATGTATGCTGTATGCACTCAGTGTTACGTTTAGTCAGGGGTGTTGCACTTTACAGCCAAACAGACTGTGCACAAGAGAGTTAAACTTGATTGGTTTGTGAAGTTACTGCAAAAAAATGTCTAATACTCTTGACAAAGAGAGGGACATGTTTCAATGTATGCATAACGTCCGTTAAAAAAAAACCCCAACTATTAAAAACATGTCATGCTTGTAAGGATGGACGATGTCTGTGATGGAATGTCTGAAGTAGTGATCTCAGTTTTTAGAGAATAGGCACAAAATGGAAAAAAGTCCATCCAGTGCTGCTACTTTGTGCTGTCTTCTGTCCATAGATGGTGATGGAATACTTCCACAATGTACTAGTGTTGGCACACCACCCCATTCCAACCACCGTCAAAATAATCAGAAGAAACATTTGACTCCTTGTCAAGTGATGGTTTGGAAAAAATCTTCCCTCTGTCCAGAGGGTGTCTAAAGATTGGTTTTAAATGCCTACAGAAAACCCACAAATATGTGAAGGGCCAAGCCATAAATAATAAAAGCTGTGTTTTTTTCAGAGTAATGAATCTTTTGAAGACAGAAAGCAATTGCAGAATAGTGGGTTGTAAGTACAAAGTAGCGCGTTTGTTTCTCTTTGTAATGGTTGCTGTCTTAGCACTGAGCGGTGCTAGCAGGAAACTATTGCCTGGGTTTAGTTAGGTCTGGTGGTGAGCAGAAGTTGATCAAGCACCAAAGCCAGTGCTAGAGAACAGGAGGAAGTGGGGGGCTGGAGTCAGGGGAAGAAAAAAAATAATGCTTAAAGCCTGCAGTGAGAGCTGCTGAGGGCAGTTGTCTGTCATGAAATGCCCAGTGTCAGGGCAATTGCTATGGGTTAATTTTGCTAGGGGGCCTCCTTGGATTGAGGCCCAGCTACTGCTGCCAGTCACAGCCACACCTTGGTTGTGTTAGGCATTGGAGAAGCATCTTCTCTCCAGGAGCATAGGTTGACTATGATCCAGAAGTAGCCATTAAGGATAAGTATATTATTCATTCACTCAAAGGGATAGTAAGAAAGGAGATAAAACATTAAAAGGTCTCTAACTGTGTTCTTCCTGAGATCTTCTTTCCTTGCAAATCTTTTAAAGTTAGCAGCTTATCCTCCTACTCATAAGACACAGTCCAAGCTGCTGCACTGTTCACATGATGATGGTGGGATCTTGCTTAGGCACCTACTGCCATTTGTCTCTAGCTCTCTCTGCATATCAAAGTCTTTCATACATTGACTTCCACTGCATCCTACATTCTGGATTTTCTGAAGAAGGGAACCTGCATCTGAGGAGACTGGCATTTTTTCAGTAGGTAGCTCTTCTTTTCTCTTGTTTTACTAAAGAGACTGATGTTCTTTCTGATAGTACCTTATCTTCGGTGGTTTTCCCCCCTGCTTCTTGCACCTTACTGTTTCCCCTGATTTAATTCTGTAGGGTCAGATTAGTTGCTGTCTTCATCTACCTCTAGTGTAAAGCTGATGTAGATAAAAAGAACAGTGATCTGTCCCCCTTGTTCTTTGCAGGACAGCTATGGAGAAATATGTTTCCTGTAGTAGTGCGCTCTGTACAAGAGAGAAAGTGACTTTAAAGACTGAACAGAGGGCTCTTGATAGCTTGAAGAGTTTGAACTCTTGTATTGCCCTAATTTTGGGTGCTTTAACCAGATAACCCAACTAATTTTAATGTAGCTTTTAAAAATAAGTGAAATATGCTGTACTACATATTTAATACCTCTCTCCAAGACAGCTGTCAGGTTCTTAAGGCAATTCAACAGTGACAACAAATCATTCTATCAGCCTGCTGCAAGGTGGTGCCATTAGATCTGTGTTGCTGGAATTGTACATGAGCTAAAGTAGTTGAATTCCTGTGTGAGCTCACGTCTTTAGTTTCCATTGAACAGATAGGGACATGTATGTGCTGCCTCTGTGCGTGTCATTTCTTGTGGCTCTTAAGTTTTGCGCTGGAGTATCCGTGCTCATGGTGTTCCCACTCTCGACGTGGCATTAGCATGTATCAGAGGTAGTGGAATAAAAATCAGTTGCTTTTATGATATTCTTTTGGTGACTCAGACTCTGCATGAATCAGGCACTATGTATTTCATATACCTCAGTCTACTGAAGCACGGACTTTAAACCAAGCACTTGCTGGAGTTTGTAGTTGGACTTTAAAATGTTGAACATGTACCTCAGTGATTTCTGGACCAGGATCTTTCAATATGAAAAGTATTTCTTTTGGGTAGGGAGGAGAGCACCAAGTGAAAAAGCACATGAAGCAATGGATTCACAAATATTTGTTTTTGTTTTGGTAAACTTGTTTTAAAGCCACCCAGAACCAGGTGAAAAACATCAGGTAGATGGTGCAAATCTTTGAAATGACATCAAGCCATTCTGCCATTTCATGTTTGTTTAAGGTATGTGAAGAAGTAACTTGGCTTTATAGACTATTTTAATTAGATTGAGTATAATCTGTGCTCCCAGCATTCACGGAAATGCCAGCATGAGCTCTCTAGGTAGTGATTTAGCTAGGTCAGGAGAAATTCGGTTGTATGCTTTTCTCCCAGTTAGAGCAAATTGTACTGCTGAATAAAGGGGAAATACGCAGACATGGTAGAGCCATGACTGTAATCTTTGAGAATTAGAGAAAGAAGTAAATATGGAGGCTCAATTCTGAAGTATGTCATAGGAAAAAATGACTTGATGAGCTGACTCAAACTTTTGCACTGTTCACTTGTTCCCAGTCAGGACTGCAGGCTGTTCTGGTGGTACACAACCACACAAGAAGCTGGATATGTAGCAAAGCCCAGGGCAGTACATCTGCTGAGCTTATTGGCATGGGCTCTACAGTGACACCACAAGAGGCAGCAGGAGCGATACAGGGGTAAAAGGATGCTGATAAATCAGCAACATGATGCTTGTGGAATGAGGAAACATCTGTGAAGCTTTTCTGTAAAAAAAAAACAAAACACCAAACTGTGAGAAAACCAATACCATCTTGGATATTTGCTGACATTATGAACTTTCACACCATTTTGTTTTTTCTTTGGTGTGGGTTATAGTCTGCTGCTATCCCAGTAGGGGTATTTAACAAGTCCTAGAAAAAGTGAACTGTGTTTGTGGAAGCTGCTGTGCATGTTTGGTAGGATGTTAGGATGGAGAGGCAGAACAATCAACTTGTAGAGACATAGCATTAGGCAAAACCAAAGTGAAGATAAATACATTTTCTGTTTTTGATACAGTGTGAATCTTTTTACTGGCAAGCTCAGCTGTTGAATGCCTTTCCTTTTACTTCCAGGATGTCTGCTTTTGACCATGAAGGCTTCAGAACCATCTCTGTAATACACTGTAAGACACAGTGTCTGCAAAGTCAGTGCTAAGAAATTGGTAATCCTCTCTGAATTGCAGTCCTACTGTGTTTGTGGTTAGCACAGCACTCTTGCTTTACATTTTTTCCTTTGTAATATATGCTCCACTGCATTTTTAAAAAATGTTGCAAAAGCTTTGAAGATGGATAACGCAATTTCTTTTCCACAACACCACAAGCCTGCATTGTGAATGGGAGAGGCAATGAAGTATTCCAGCAGGAAACACCTTTAGTGGATAAATGGACAAGAGGTCTGTTCAAGTGTATTTCTAAGAGTTGTCCAGAAGAAGGAGCTTGATAATGCCATAGTACTGAGACTGTATCAATACCCTACAGGGCTCTCTAGTTCTGGTTGTTTGCAGTGGCTGTTTCACCCAGAAGCCTCATAAAAGGCCAATTGATTCTGAATAAGACTGTGAGAAAATGCCTGTACTGCCACATAGGTTTTATGGTACTCAGCCCTGAGTGTTCAGCAGGGAGCCTGTGTGGGCCAGGACAGAAACTCCCAGAGAGGTTGCTGAAGGTTGGGTTGGCAGTTTCAAACACCAGAACCAAAACAGTCAGGTGCAATTTTTTCCTATTACAAGGCTATATAGAAATTTTATTCACAATTTATTTAAAACATAACTTAAAGACTGCAGTTCAATTTGTAAAGTCAGAAGCTAAAATGAGAATACTTGATCATTTTGTCAAATTACATGAACACGTCAATTATTAATATACTTGGAACAGAGATGCCGACATAGAAAAATATACTTGTACACTAACTGAATTATTCCCTTCTGAGTTCTTTTTGGTGGGAAATTATACAAGATGTAATGAAGTCTTGGAGTGGAAATCAAAGAAATGTCACCCTCTGTGATTGGGTGTAATGGCACCAAGGGAGCCTGAAAGTGTTGTCTCAATTTATCATTTCCAAAAGAAGCACCTTGGATTTGAAATGAAGCAGGAAAGCCTTCAGAAACATTCTTTCAACAGCTACATTTCAGCATTTGTAATTCTCATAGTGTACTTGAATTCCTTTAAAATATCCTTTTGGTTGCATTGACTCACTGCTGGTCAAACCTACTTTTCCAACTAAAAAAGGAAACTAAAAATTCCCTTCCCTGTTCTCTTCAACTCTCCACCATATAAAAACCACTGACCAAAAATGTTCGTTCTTCCTTAAGAGTTTTTTCTGATGGAGACCCATAGAATAAATGTCAGCATGCATGCCTCTCTATTCTTGCCTTCTCAGTATTTTCTTATGCTAATATACCTCATATCTCATTGTGCCCTACTTTTCACTGGTACTTTTCCATCCATAACATTTTAAATTCTTCATTCATCTAGTTTGTACTTCATCATTTCCTATCAGCTACTAAGGTGAGGAGAGTGAGCTTTCAATCACAGTCAGAAGATTGGCTTTTCCCCCTGCTTCCCTCCTGCCTTCACTTGTGCTGCTCTTTATAAAAACCAACTAAAATATGAAGCTTAAATGACTCATTTTTCTGCAAACTTTCCAGTGCTCTTGTGCACATTCTCCTCTTAGATTGCTGCTGGGGAGAGCTGGGGTATTTGTTTCATTCATTAAAAAGTCCTGAAAAATTTCATGGAGGGCTGTCTCCTATTCATAACCTTCTTAAGGCTCATGGGATTTATTAGGGTAATGCCTCTCTGCTATAGAATTCAGTTACTTACATAAATATTTTTTGAACTCCCCTATGACCCATATGATGTTTAGAATAATTTCTATAGAGTTTGTTTAATTTCTTTCAAACTTTATTGGTTTTATCCTTATTATATTTGATGGGAATTTCCCATGAGAAGAGGGAAAAAACCCCAATGAAGCATGACTTGAAAAAATACCCTCTAGTTGTATACATTCTTTGTAGAAGAGACGTAGAACTGTGTCCTTAATTGGTAACATAATAAATTGATGTATGTGCCTGCATTCTCTTAGGCTTATACTGTATTTGGGAAAAAAACGTGAAATTACAAATGTTTTTCAAAATATAAAAAGCTTACTAAAAGACTGAGTAAAAACTTTTCTTTAAAAAAAAAATTATTATTGTAACATTGAGATATCTGCACCATTTTTCTGTCCTTTCTCTACTTTCTGAGCTTCAGATTTGCATGGTATTAAATATGCCACAGTATAAATAACACATACTTCATAAGATAAAACTTTATATCAGAGTAAGTGAAAGACAAGATAACAGTGCAGACCATAGCACTGTACCATGGGTATGACTTACTCTTTTCTATACGTTTCAATATAAATATAAATGTAGCGAGTACCTTTTCGAAAAGTGGTGAGTTTTGTTATCTGTTGCACTTTCTTCTGAAATTCTGAAAGCACACCAACAGTGCCCTGTCAAGCTTGAAGCTATTATTGACTTTTTAAATTTAATCAGTGCTTTGGATTGTGGATGGGAGCATAAAAGAAAAGTTTGTCATATGGTCTCTCCATCCTTTAAAACAAATACAGTCTGTCCTCCTGTACTGGTGTTTTATATTGCACTTCTGTTGTACATTCAAGTAATATATGACCAAGCTATGGCTCTGGAGCTGCAAATGGAGTGTTTTCTGTTAAAATATTTTACACATATTTGTCCATCCCAGACAGTGGTATCTGCGGTGCAATAGTGCTTTTCATTGATCTAGGATAGGATAATATTTCAGATATAGCACCAATATAAAAATATAGTTTGTTTGGTTTTGCTTGCTTTTTAAGAGACCTTATCTAGGGTTGTTTTAACTTTGTTTATGTCTTGGCCATTGTGCAAAATCAGCCATTAAACTGTTCATGTGAGCTGAAGAAGAGGTTTGAACTGTAAGCACGGTTTTCCCAGATCAGGTTTAGAATTTGCAAGGCAAACCACAGCATCAGTTCCTGTGATTCAAGACTCCTTAAAGCTGTCAGGGCATTCAACAGTTTTTGATACCTTATAGGAACATATCTAGTAGAGGAAAACACAAACTTCTCCTGTCTATCCGTGTTTTCTGATTATGTCGAGACTCCAAACTTTGTGCTTCTCAACATAATTATGCAACACATAAGTGGTGTTTTCGTGTAATTTACAGTTCCTTCAAGTAATAAAGTTGGACTTCATGGCCGATTAATCTGGAAGGAAAATGAGGGAATTTGCAGAACACTTAACATCATAAAACTTTGCCAAATCTACAAGTATAGGAGAACATTTAGATTTAAGAACATAGAAGATACTAATGCAGTAAAAATGCAAAGGGCAGTTTTGTATGCATCCTATATGGAACAGCCAGGCAGAGAAAGATCAGCAGTTCAATTTACACACCTTCTCTAATGGAAGGTGACTTTTTAACAAAGAGAAATGCAATGACTGTAAGACTAGCAATATTTTAATGTGGGTCAAATGGGAGACTAAAATGAAAATATGCCTGTATCTCTGCTGGTTGAAGTTCTTTTGTCTTGGTCTTTTCACAGGGTTTTGTTTCTGTCGCCTACATGTTAACCCTCAGTACTGTGGTACCACTGAGGATGTGTGCTATATTGCACTACTTGCATTTTCAACCTCATTATTCTTGCATGATTGGAGAAGCCAGAAATTGAATTGGAAACCTCAAGGGCCTCTGAAGTGAAAAGTCAGGCAGAGATGCTAAGGTTAACACTATTAGCTCTGTCTGCTTAATTCAAAGTTCAGTAGCAGATTATCTTTTACTTTAGCAGTGTCAAAACCTTCATTAGAAATGAAACTCTGTTGAAGATGAGCATGTGGCAAACAGTCTGTGAAGCTTAACTAAGGCCTGTTTATCTGGGGCAACCACTGGAGAGAATAAGAGAGAATTGCTGTGGCTGGTGTTATGCTGCTTGAATGAACTTGAGTTGGTACTTCTGTGGAGCTGTTGAAATGAGTCTGTGAGGAGGTGGGGGTAAAGGGAGGGAAATGGTCTTCAAGAAATTATGTTTTTAAGTTGCTGGCATTTACTTTTTCCTTAAAACAAAGAATTTAAAGACTGGACAAAAACAACAGGAGTCCAATTCAGACCCAGTGTCCAAATGCAAACACTGGGATCAAGGTCAATCATGTTCTGTGACTGTGGATGGGATTATGTGATTTTCCTCACTACAGGGATGCTATGTCTCTTTGGAACCCTTGTTTTAAAAACCAGCTGCCCAGACCCCCAGTACCATATTTATAGGTGGCAGCTAGTGAGCTTCATCTTACCTGTTCAGATACGTTACCACCTTAAAAACAAACAAGAAAACAGTCCGAAAACCAACGAACCAAAACCCCAACAAAACCCAAACCACCCTGAACGTTAACGGTGAGAACGAAGGAGTGCAGTCTGTTGGAGCTTGATGCGGTGGAGCCTTCCCAAGCCTCAGTGAGCAACTCATCCCACTGTGCATGCAGAGGCTTGCAGACAGGCTGGCTCTGTTAGCTCTGATAGCCACAGCATTTGCTTTTCCACCCTCAGCTGCCGATTTACTCCAGTGCTTTTTCATCAGATAACTTATTTAAATAATGCTAACAGACAGGTGGGGAGCAGTCACTAAGAAAGCCGTAGTGGCTTAGATGGGCAAAGGGAGATTTTAAGATATTTAAAGAAGGCAGATTATAGTTAAAATCATTAACCACTGAATTCATAGGAGGTGTACTGCCAGACAATTTTCATCATGTTTTTTTTTAGTGTCTCTTCTATCTGTGGTAGATCTCTGGTATATATTAGCAACAGCAGGAGATTCCCATTTTCCCTTAGCACAGACTGTGCTAGTGAGGCAATTCTGAACAACGGGAAATGCTTTTTCAAAATAGTGAGTGGCAAGAGTCAGGTATGTGATTTGGATTTCAATTCTGCTCCTAATGCTAACACTGCTACTAGCTTAACAGGAGCATTTCAACATAAAAGTATATAGAGAAGAAAAGATGTTTCTTCTTCTCAATAGAGCAGTGCAGGTGGATGAAAGTCCCATGGCAGTGTTCTGTGATTAGATGTGTAATTATTTTAGGCAGTGTGAGAAGTAATGGCCTTACTTATTGTCATTGCTGCTTGTTCTTAAAAAATCAGTCTTTCACTGAAAGTGAATTATCCTTGGCGCTTCAGAGATCTAAACTTACTATTTTTTTCCCCACTAATTAATATGAGCAAGAAAACTTACTAGATTTATGAAGTTCTTCTCTGTATGCTTGTGTTTCCAGAGAAGACTTTGCCTACAAATGTAGCAAGAATATTAACTGAAGCCTTTTAACTTGCAGAGAGATTTGCTTGTTCCCTTGGCTTGTACTAATGTGAGGAAGTCTGATGAGATGACAACACACAAAGCAGTCAAAAATCTGCATCCAAAAGCTTTATCATGTCTTGCTGCTGTCTAGATCACAGCAATGGCCGTTCTTTTTCGCAGGTACCTGTGGCTTGATGTAGTGTCTCCTCTCATGTGACTGAACATGTTTCTATCCCAAGATCAGCCCGTAGATTTCGCCCATCATTTCACAATGCTGACCTGTGTCTTGTTCATGTGAGGGATGTGCATCAAGCCACATGACAGGGAGAGGCAGCAGAGCCCTTGGGGGGAAGAGAGTGGACAGGAGTTGGCTGATGATGCCAGAACAATTCATCTTTCTACAGCCCCTGGCTGAAGGCCCTGCAAGAAAACAAGGGTGGTAGGAAATCATCTACAGGTGAAGTATCTTGGCAGCTTGGTCCTTGCCTGCAGTCTGTAGGTGTGGTAGCTGCTGATACCCTGGGGATCATTCCTTGTTAGGCTTTTTGTTTGTTAGGCTTTTTTGTTTTGTTTCTGGATTGGTGGCAGTGGTGTGATGTTGATAGCGCTGATGATGGCGATGATAGAAAGACTCTGTTTTGCTGAACACCTAATACTGTCAAAGGTAAGTTCAACAGAAGTAATGTGAATGCATCTGGTTTACTACCTGTTCACATGTTGAATACCTTGTGCAAATGCACTTGGCAGTGCTTTTGGTGTTACTGCCAGCAGCTTCATTATTGCCAACTGGCTTTCTTTTAGAACCCTCGGAAAAATATGCAGCAGTACCTTGTGGCTTATGTCATCCTCAAACTCCTTCACAGCAGAGACAGGCTTCTGCCCAGCTCCAGGATAGTGCTGAACTAGAAAAGCTAAATTGTTGCATTCTGAAGCATGTGTGAGCTCATGAAGGTTCAAAAAGATGCTGTAGCCCCAAGTGACAGAGTGGATAATTGCTTCATGCTTTGTAAGCATGGTGATTGGATGCCTAAGATTTTAGCTTTGCTGGCATACCCCTTCTTTTATTTGTTTGTTTAATTATTAATTTTTTTTTGTTGTTGCTGTATAATGTGCACACAGCTGGGACTACCAGCCATTTTCCAAAAGTCTTAGCTATGAAAGGAAGCCTTTTAATGAAACTTGAAATTAAATTCTTCCCTTTCCATTGGCAAGTTTTTCAGTTTTTTCCATTTAATTAAAAAAGATCCCACGTGTAGGAAGCGTAACATTCTCCATACAAGTGTGGTCAATCTGTTTTGCTGTGGACCATGTATAGAAGACTCAACAATTTTTTGGACATAGATAATTTCTTGTTAAAATGATGAAGTTTTTGTCAATTAAGTATCTTAGGCAAATACTCGAGTGTGTTTAAATGCATGTAGAGTGCATTTTATGGTTCAAGCCCAGTAAAATTCAGTTTACAGTCATCTTCTGTATTGCAGCAGACACTATTCGTGCTTGTTGGTAATGTCATCTTTGATTTGGCTTACATGCGTATTAATTAGCTACCTGGTAACATATGTGTCCCATCAACCTTCTAAGTAGAGGCACAGAGTTTAAAAATGAGGCTAAGTGCTGTAAGCCTTAGAAGACTGGAAGGGACTTCTGCAGTGGATGAATTTTTTTACTCTAATGTATTTAACAATACATGGTGTCTCAACAGAAGGCGTGGGCTTGTAACAGTACTTGCTGCATGAATTTCTGTGGCTTGTGTTATGCAAGAGGTCAGCAAGAGTGGTAGGATGATGCTTTTGACTTTAATAAAAAAAACTAGCTTCTTCAGAAATTTACTGAACTCTTCCATTCTATTTTGCAGAATTTCACAAATTAGGCTTGTATTATTGCATCCCACTGTTTCCATACAAGCTTTAAAAAGAGAGATTCAAGCACAGACTGTGCTTTGAAAGGAGTGTTTGTATGCTTTTTATACATTTGGCAGTTGCCATGGTTAGTTAGTGTCAGCACAACACAGTTTACAATATAATGAGCTATTTTTGAGAAAATTCATTAGCTACAGAGCATGAGTTGGTGCACATGAGCTTGTGCACATGCACGTGCACAAGCATGTCCCAGCACACAGCCGTTTCCTCTGGTTACGTGCTCCTGACCCAAACATCCAGTTTAGTGGTACCTTCGGTGACCCAGCGTGTTACTCTATGCGGACATGTTCTGGAAGGAGTAACATTGTTTGCTGGTTTTGGAAACTATCTTAGGGTAAGAGAGAGGTATAATGTAGCTCCTGAGTGCTTCTACCAGCATTTGGCATAATTCTGTGTTACAGTTGTTTCCCCATTACGCAAGATAAGGGGGGAACTGAAACATCCTGAAAAAGCCAGATAGTGCAGTACTGAGGGGAGACAGCTGAGTGACCATTATGCACAGCCAAGTCATCCGCAACTTGGATAGCTTTGTGCTAGATCTACTAATCAAATGCTGACTTCTGTGGAGCAGAGAGGAGGCCAGGGTTATCTGCTCTGCCAGAGTACCCATCTGTGCAGCTCTTCATTGCAGCTAAGACTGTTTCCAAGATCCTACAGATGTAGGAAGCATTGCTTGAGTGGTTCATGTGGAGGCATGTCGACTTGAGTCTAGCTTGTTAGCTCCAGGTGTCCTTCTGTGACTGCTTCCAGCAGCAGCTGATACCTGAACTGTGGTTCAAGGGCACTTGGGGTTGATGACAATGAGCTCAGTGGAGCTCCAGGGCTTGTAGCTTAGGCAGACCTCGGGTGGCAGGGCAGAAAGTCACTGTGAGAGTCTCTGTATCAGTGCTGCTGTTGATTTGTGATGGTTAAATTGTCCTGAAATACTGAAAGATTGACTGAATTTACAGAGTGGTGACTAAGCACTAGAAGGTTTGTACTAGGAAAGCCCATTTTGTTGCTTGAGGCTAAAGGAATTAGTCTGTTAACTGTGTAGAAGATGTAGATTTTGAATTCAGCCACTGGAAGGAGAGATGTGATTTTGTGCTTTAAAGTAAGTGTAGCACATAAAAGATTTCTCAATGGACTTTTTTGTAGCATGTCTTTATTTCCAGAGCAGCTGTGAACAGGGCTTGTCTGAAAAGCAATGTATGTAGATGTCTTTGATGAAAATATAAAACATTTTATCGCTGTCTAAAATTTATATTAGATTTTGTATTTTGTTGCTTTTTTTTAAGAAGTAGTAACACTTCCTACCTCTTACTTCAAAAACCGAAAGCAAAACACCGAAAAAAACTCTTAACTCCCCCCAAACCTATGAAAAGAAAGATTTGCAACAAGAAATTAATGCTGGAAGCTAGTTGGAACTTTGCCTCATCAGAATAGTGATTTTTTTTTCCTTAATCTTTTATGTGAGCTAAATTTTCTATGTGGTCTAGGCATTATTGATGGTAGAAAGCTGTGTGTGCCTTCCATGAAGGAAGAATTTCCTGTAGAAGATCCCAACAACTTACATTTCTTTAAAGTAAAATTTTGTGTTAGATCTTTTCCGCAAGAATTGTTTTTGACCAACCATGCTTACGAAAGACATTAAAAAAAAAAAAGGTCTTCCCAGGAAGAATTTCCTTGGCATTCCCTGACTGCAAGGAAACTGGAGATATTGTACCAAATAGTGCACAATTTCAGTGAAGGGGTAAAGAGCCCTATTTTTAGTCTCTCTCAAACACTTCAGAGGCTTGTAGATGTTACATCCTTGATCCTTTAGTTATTCCCGGCACACACAGGCTGTTCTGGAGACCATGCCCTTGGTGAGTGCTGTGGATCCTAGCAGTATCGTTTCAAGGGCACAAATTGATCTGAAATGAAATTTCAGGGCATTTCTCCACATGCATGTTATGGATTGTTCCATTGTATTGGTTAATTGGGGTCTAGCGGTATAATCGGCATTCTGGAAACATACATTAGCGTCATCCTCAGAAAGAACCAGAGCTAAGTGACATATCTTATTGGTTATTCCATTTAGATCTAATGTAATTTCAGATATTTGTAAGATTAAAACATTGAGGCCCAATATGATAGATTCTGTAAGTGGCTAGATTGGGTGCTTGAGAACAACTAATATGGAAGAAGGTCTTTCTTCTTATTATTTTGGTCTGAGGCAGGAAGGATCCTCAGACTTATGATTAAAGATACTCCAGGTTACTGGTATTACTACACCAATCATTTAAACAAAAATCAAATGGTATTTTAAAATTTGAAAAATTAAGAGTAATAGAAGGAATTAAATAAATGTTCTGTTTTTTTCCACTCTTTCTTTTCTTATCATGGCTTGGAGTCTGTGAGCTCTCGGTGTCCACTGGAATAGATCCCCATGTAGTTAACATAAGCAACAGAAGTTGTCAATCCTGCTTCAGATTCCATCTTAGAGTTAACAAAACAGATAATTATTCTATGAAAAATACACATAAGAGAAGTGAGCAAGCAGATAATGATGTGCATTCCTCCAATCAGTTTCCCTAGCTTCCTTTCAACAGTACATGTGTTTGTGCTGTACATCAAGCACGATATGAGAAGAGGAGACCTGGGAGCAGTGCGTGCAAAGGTGACTGAGTGAGAGAACCACGGGCGGGGAAGTGAGTTCCAAATTTTCTTTGTGTGGTTTCTGTCGAGCAGAGTTCTGCTTAGTGCCCTGCCATGCTCCTGACAGCTCCAAGGATTCTGCTCATTCTCATCATTAATTGGTTTCTGCAGTTACAAATCCAAGAGGAAAAGTAAAGCTACTAATTGAATGTAAAGGCTTTCTGACTTGGCTCACAGCTTACTCCAGGGCTGCTGTGTGTCTACTTGCTGGCCATAAGCAGGAATGAGCTTTCTGTTTACAAACAGTACATCTGGCTGTGCTGAGGCTGCCCATTTAGGGAAAAAAAAAAAAAAAAAAGGCAGCTGAAAATGCAGTGTCATGCTATATTTGAAATATTTAGTGGTATGTAATCCATCAAGGCAGAGGTTTTACCACAGCAGGTTATGCTGCAGTCTGAATTCACTGTGTTTACTTGGTAGGCGTACTGTCAGTGGAAAAGACGCAGAGCTGTTTTTAATCTTAAAAGCAGCAATTGTTTTCTTCTTCTAAAATTCACTGTCTTGAAGCTCTGAAAAGTGCAGGTAGTACTTTCAAAGTTAAAACAGTTTTTGGTTTTTTTTTTATAAATTCCTGAAGATTGTCAGTGTGTAACTTGAATGCGGGATAAGTGCACGACAGTCAGCTGTGGTTGGAAAACTTGAATCTGTCAGTACATAGAAGATTAAAACTTTCTGAGGCAGGTTTTCAGAATACAGAATAAATAAATAGGTTTTATCTGCCAAAACTGTTATTCATGTAAAGAAGTGACCAGAATATGAAGATATAACTGAGGGAAACTTGTGCTTAAGAATAACATTATTGCAGATTTTATTTGGCTTTGAGCAGTTTTACACTTCGGCTTGTCTACAAAGAATGATTTTGATGATGCAGATAATTGCAGATGAAATTTTTTGCAAACTTTTGGCAAATCTGTTTATTCACTATGAGTAGATTTTGCTGCTGAAAGGCTTTTCCATGTGCAAAAGGAGTTAATAGTGAAAGATTTCTGTGTGAAGGAGTTTCTGCGGAGGGGCTGCTCTGGTTTTCTGTTTTGGGAGAGCTCTGCAGAGAAAGTGTTTTCTGGCTGTGGATGCAATATGCGTTATAACTTCAGCAGATAAATCGTTCTGGGTCAGGCAGATAATGGCAGCTCCAGTGGGCAGCAGGGTGCTCAATGATGAATTGCATTTTGACACTCTTTCAGTGCTCCTTCATGATTTCACTTTCAGTCAGTTGCTTCTATTTGCCTCTACTGTGATTTATCATTCACATCACTACACTTCTTACCCTTATTGTCCTTGCGTGTTCTGTTTGTCCCCTTGCCTTTTGCATGTCCCCAGTGTGGCAGGCTCTGTGCCACTGCCATCCCAGATGCTATGATGTCCCCCTCTCCCTACATTTCCTCTGAATACTCCTTGATTCCCCTGCTAGCACTTGCAGTCCAAACCTCAGCAGGACTGGACCAGGCTGTGGAAAAGCACATCCTCTATAGCTAGTTCTGATGTTTTGCAGTTACAGGGCTCACTTGAAAGTTCCTTGGTTAGTTGTCAGTGGCCTGGGAGTGGAAGTACCAACTAGGATAAAAATCAGTGATTATGTATGTTCCTATTCCTGGTGGGTGTGCTTATGAATAAATATTTGGTTGTCTAATGAAAACTAAATATTTTGCTTCTTGAGATGTGGGCATACATTTGATTAAGGAGCCAATATGAAACAAAATAATTTTGAGTCAGAAAATGAAAACAGTTTTTTTGGAAAATGTGTTTTGGAAAAATGATTATAAAGGACAGCAGATATTTAGAGCTGCTTCTAAATCTGAAGATGTAGACAAAACCTGCAGGTGCAACTAAGAACAGAAGTTACAGCCTTGTGATTTTCTGCAAGTTTGTGGAGAAGGCCGTATCAGTTGTAACTAATTTGTGTGTGTTGTGGTTTAGCCCCAGCCAGCAGCCCAGCCCCAGGCAGCTGCTCGCTCTGTCCCCAACCAGTGGGAGTGGGGAGAGAACAGGAAGGGTAAAAATGAGAAAACACGTGGGTTGAGATAAAGACAGCTTAGTAGGAAAAGCAAAAACTGTGCACACAAGCAAAGCAAAACAAGGAATTAATTCACCACTTCCCATGGGCAGGGAGGTGTTCCAGGAGAGCAGGGCCCCATCACAGGTAACAGTGACTTGGAAAGATGAACGGCATCACTCCAAACATTCCCCCCATTCCTCCTTCTTCCCGCCTCTCTATATACTGAGTGAGATGCCATATGGTCTGGAATATCCCTTTGGTCAGCTGGGGTCACCTGTCTCAGCTGTGTCCCCTCCCAACCTCTCGTGCACCCCCAGCCTCCTCACCAGTGTGGGTGGCAGCAGGAAAAGCAGCAAAGGCCTTGGCTCAGTGTTAGCCCTGCTCAGCAATAACGAAAACATCCTCAATAACAAAAACAGTTGTATTATCAACCCTGTGTTCAGTTCAGCCCAAATCCAAAGCATAGCCCTGTACTAGCCACTGGGAGTGAAATCACCTCTACCCCAGCTGAAACCAGCACAGTATGTAATGAAGGATATTTTTACTATACCACCTACTGTAATTCTTGATCTATAGGGAAGCTAAACTCCTACAGGCATCAGCTTAAAATGTGAACCTAACAGAGATGCTCTCAATGTTATTTAAAGTAGTTTCTCTCTCTCCACAGACTATATAGAGGCTAAAGCTACTGTTTGGACAGCTAAATCAGGTTCGTGTGATTCAGCATTACATATACACCTAATTATTTTCTTTGCACTTCCCCTCACTGGAGTTGACATAAACGCGAATTTCTGTGCACATATGGGAAGACAAAAGAAAGTTACTGATTCAGCATTTGGCTGTCTCATTATTTGTTGCTGCTGTCAGAACTCCCTTTCTAGAAGGAACCTAACTGTGACTTTTGCTCTTGGGCTTTTTTCAGGGTTAGAGCATGTCTGTGCTGCCTGAGGGGTGCCCCAGGGCTCTCCTCTAGTTACATATAAAGTCCTTTCCAAACAGTGCTTTTATCCTTTGAAATTCAGACAGTATAGTGAATTGTGTAGGTCCTGTGAATTCACTAATAGATCAACCCACATAGAAGCTAGACTCAGTCTAGTCGTACAGCGTATCCGCTGTTTTAAATGAAAGGCATTCCCGATTGAAAATTATATCAATTTTAATGAAAAACTCCTAAATAATGTTCTCCATAGACTGTAGTTAGAATAGTTGCCTCAAAACAGTCTCCACTGATTGTTACTACATTACTCATTGTAAGATTGCTTTCTTTTCCTATAGCCTTTTCGGAATGTAAATGAATTTAGATTATTATAATAATTTGCCTTAGATCGTGCCAGTTAAAAAAGAAGAAAGACGGCATAGAGGTATTGTTTTGCAAGTGACAATTAGATATCTTGCACTGCCTTAGGTTGCATTTCTGTTTGTTTTCCTAATTTACTTTGAATACAGTTTTGTGTTTTTCTTTCTTTTCACTTCTTTTATTTTCCATGGGGATTTTCAGCAGAAAATTTTAATCTAATTATTCAGGGATCATGTTCATGCCATGGAATGCCTTTCTTGCTGCAAAGGCTTTTATAGGCTCCCCATGCTACTTCTGGCTGACATCTTCCTAGCCTGGAGTTTTCCTATTCACATCCTGGTCATGTTATTGAGCAGAAAGGATAAAGCCTCCACCTCTACTAAAAGGTCTTCAAGATCCATAAGTGTTAGCTTTTAAGTGGCTTGACCGGTGAATGTGAAATGCTGTCCAAACCCACACATAATGCAAAATGTCACAGGTCTGCTGTGGACCGTGGTTTAGGACAGCGTGTCTGAGGAGCCCCATGATGGTCACACGATTACACGACTTACTAGATATTGCTGTGGTCATGCCTGCCAAATCAGAGCTATGCTCGTGTGAAGCAAGAACTGCTTCAGCTAAAGAAGCAAAGGACGCATCGCTGCAGTAGGCAGAGCCAAAGTAGAATCAAAAGGTCAAGAGTTTCTGCAAGACAGGATGTATGCTGGCACGTCATCGAGTGGCAGAGAGTTGGTGAGTTAAGCAGCAGTTGTTGCAGAACAGAAATAACTTCCGGATCAAGTTCACACTTGTTTAGTTCACTGTCCTCTCTATAATGAGTAGCTTGTAGCTTCTGAAGAAATGGAAGAAATTCTGTGGGGGCCAGGCATAAACACATCTTCTGACTTCTAGTACAGAACTGCATGTTTCATTTGAATCTGGTTCAAGCAGCAATCTGTGCATCATCAGCCTGGCCAGTCAGGTGGGGCACAGAATCTTCCTGGCCAAGACCAGCTGCACACTGTCGGTTCCCTAAAAGATGAGGGTAGGTGAAGAAATACCCTGCAGCAGTGAAGAAAATATTGACATGCAAGTGCGCATCTGGGTTGGAATGGCATTTCTTTGGCAGTCTGGATTTAGTGCCGAGTTTAGTAACTTAGTACCAAAGTTTGCCATTATAGTACTTCAACTGCAGAGAACATGTTAAGCTGTAAACAGCATCAAACTACCTTTCTTCCTGTTTCTTAAGGTCTAACCATTTTTATTTAATAATCTAGTTCACAGTAGATTTTCAGCAGACAAATTGACCAAAATTTTGTCAGAAATGGTGAAAAAAAAAGCTCTAAACTTTAGACAGTACAAAAATCTTATTTTTGGAAAAAGCCAATTTTTTTTCTTACAGCGACAAAGCCCAAGCTGTTTTTCAAAAGGACTTCTGCAACTTAGCCAACTGCAGTAGAACAATTGCTGGATAAATCAGTTCTGTATTACGGTTTGCCACATCATGCTTATAACAGCTCTGGTCAAATTGGATATAAACTTTGTAGACGTGGAAGGTAGGATCTAAAAAGGCCCTAGGAGATTTTTTTAGGGACAGACACTAGTTCACAAAAGATAAAATGTGACATGAATCTGAAGGTAAGTCAGAGGTTAGTGACAGTGAGCACAGGCTTAGGATATGTCACTGACATTTGGACTTCATAATATAAATGGCCAGGACAGTCAGCTTCCTGCTAGAGAAAGAATGCTATGCCAGCCAATGTTATTTTGTTGATCTTTTGACCCACTATTTAAATAGTGATGAGAATGTTTAGAGTGTCATTGGAAAACAAGGTTCTTCACTGATGTAGTCAAGGCTCCTCTGAGCTTTATCACCTTTCTGACATACTCTGAAGTCATAGCACCTGGTAAGAGATATGTTGACCTGTCAGTTAAATTTGGATCTAGTAAATATATCTTTCGGTAGTGTTTCATCATTTCATCCTCGTCAGAGACTGTTATTTTAGTAGCTATGGGCACCTGTGCACAAGATACAATTCTTATACTCAGCCAAAGCTGCTCTCTAAGAGTGGAAGTTGTTTTTCTGATAAATGTTTTCTATTAACCACCAGGGCTGCTCAGCAGATGAGTATTTATGTCACCATCTCTCATTTGTCATACTTGTAGTTTGCCTTCTCTCGCTGCTTGTGTTGCAGAGGTCTCTGAGCTTCATTTATGTAGGTGTGTGCAAAGGCTGTGGGGGAAATGAGGAGGATGCGCCTTTGCCTTCACACAAAGGCAAAGCAAAGCAGTCAGTTCACATGCCTTGCCTCCTCTTTACCTCTCCAAGGCTACAAAGCATCCCATTCCAAACTGGTGGAGAAAGGGATAAGAACTTGTCCTTACTCTCTCAACATATGCTGTAGCCACTGAGAAAGATTAATTCTGTGGGAGGTAAGATGTACCCTAGAAATATTTGCTGTACCTGCTCTCCAGTCCTTGCCTCTATACCCATCTTTTGTGTCAGTGTGATTCAGTGTCATCTTCTTAACATTTCAAAGCCTTTAGTGGTGTAAGCCAAAGCCACTGACACCAGCAGTGAATTCACATTCTTTTGGTGAGGCAGTGCCTCACTGAATACTCAGAATCGGTGTTTTTGTTAAATACTAGCCGGTTATTAAGGGCATTAGTTGTGTCAGGGCACTGCTGATATTTTTTAAAAGTCAGCAGTTTTTTGCAGCCAAAACTTATTGAAAAGCACCCATGGTGACAGAATCATTGAAATTCTAAAAATAATTAGGGCGGTAGCAAGACATAATTATACCTACCTTGTTATTGGAACTAAACCAGGCAGCACTGAAAATACCATTCTTGGGAAGAAAATTCATTCCTAAATATCAGTCTCTGAATTCTCAAGTGTATTTGCTTGAGCACAATATTTTATTAATAGTATTTAAGCCAGATTTTAGGTATTTAGATGCTTAACCTCCAGTAGCTTTAGATACTACTGAAACTACACAAAAAACATTCAAAACTGGGCCCTTTTATTACTGCAGCAGTGAACATTGAACTAAACCTTGAGAGAGCAATGAATTAAAAAAAAAGTATTTAAGAGAAGTGAACACAGTTTGAGATGGAGGCGAAAGCCAACTCTTAATCCTATTTGTGGGCTTTGCTCCAGCTGGGCTAGCTGTGTGGGTAAGGGAAGCCAGATTTGGCATTGGGAAGCAATAACACTGAAGAAGACATAGGGATGAAGAGATGCAGTATGCAAGAGCTGAACTGTACTCTGTATTTCTGGGAACACTGGGATGAGGAGAGGAGAGTTCCTCTCTACAGTGTTACAATGCAGGAGCATGGGGAATACTGACTACAGGGTTGTGAGAGAGATTGGGAAACCAGGGAGTTCAGAGGAGGGGATTAAGAATAATTAACGAGTCCTAATAAAAAGGACTAAATGAGTATAGTTTGGCTAAGTGGTGACTAATATGGCCTAAGGGACAGAACAGCCCACAAATATCTGAGGGATGGAACTCCCACAAAGAGAGACAGAGAAGAATTATTTAGCATAAAGGATGAGTTGTAGCTATAAGTAAATGGAGGAAATTAGACAAAGAAGAACTTAATCTCAGTATTGGGAACAATTTCCTGAATGAGAGCACAGTTATTACCCCCTGGAATAATCATCCTCAAGAAGTGTGGGAGCCTGACTTTTCCCTGTATTAAACAGTTGGCTGTAAAAGTACCACACACACAACTGGAGCAATCTTAATCTTAGTGTGAGGGCATAGAGAAGGTCTGGGTGTCCACCACCCTTATGCTTTCTGAAGGAATAACACATCTGTGGACCTGTTTTTCTTCCCTGATGTTTGGGAGTCTTTTTCTCTGAGAATCAGTTTAAATTCCGAAGTATAGTGGCACATATACCTGTATATATGCAGCTGCCCTTGTGCCATGGGAGGCTGGCCCTGGCTGCCTAGGGAGCAGCTGTGTTGGGGAGGACCTGGGGCCCTGCTGGGTGACGAGTGGCCCCTGCCTGCAGCGTCCCTGGCAGCGAGGGACAGCATCAGCATCCTGGGCTGGAGTGGCAGGAGCAGAGCTACGGGTCAAGGGGTGTGACTCTCCCTCTTGGCTCAGCACTTGTTATGCTCTGTCTAGGCACTGTGTCCAGCTCAGATGGTCTCCAGTGTGGGAGAGAGAACAAGATGACGGGAGTTCATCATGGGCCACAAGGCCCTGGTTCGAGCAGGGGGATGTACTAGAGACTAGCCTTCCCACCTGAATTATCAGTCTGGTTTTGCTAAAGACAGTGATAACCTTTAGAAGGTTTTATAAAACCAGTTTATTTCAATTTGTTTTCACAGAAAAGTATGAGATTTTGTAAAAGCTTAGGGAAAAGCTGAGGAATATTTTAGTGAGGTTTTTTTGTTTTGTTTTTGTTTGTTTGTTTTTGTTAATTTTTATTTATCTGATTTGATTTTTAAAAAACCTAGTAAGAGTCTTCGGCACCACCAGCACCTTGCACATGTAATAATATATATGATAATATCTTCTTTTATTGTTGATTAGGTCTTCACATTTTTGCTTTGAACAGACCCTGCTGCACTAATACACTTTTTTTTTCATTTAACTGGCAAAGAAAGGAGCCTCAGAGAAACTGTAAACAGTCTCGAGTCCTTGAGACAGTTCTGCCACTGTCCCTTAGTGACGTATTCCTGACACTGCTTTCCGTCACATCCCGTTTGTGCTGGTGCTGCCTCTGGCAGTGCCTTTCTTTGGAGCAGACTGCAGTGTGCCTGCTGTGTGTGCTGTGCGGTACTGCTGGGAGCTTACACAAATGCCACCACTGGAGCTTCTTCCAGCTGTAGGGAGATGGTGCAATGTTGCTCAGGGTGTCTCTTTGCTGCCAGGAGGGCATGCTTCACTTGCTCTGACATTCTGCCTCTTCTGCAAACATTTATACTGAGGCCACCTGAGTTTATAATGCTCGAGTATCTGAATTTTATGCAGGTGTAAACAAGTAATGAGTTTGCAAGGTAACGAAAAATCAGGCCTGAGGTCCTCAGGAGCAGGCTCCATTGTTATTTGAATAAGGAGACATGCAACAGTGATTCTAAAATCTCAGGAGAGTTTTTGCAAACATGCTTAAATCAAACTGCAATTAGGGAAATTAAATTGAAAACCATGTTATGGCAACAGCTGGAAGGAAGATCAAAGAAGGGACCATGGTGGCACAGAAGAAGAGGCAAAGAGAATCACTTCTCTTCACACTTCTGGCTACATCTTGATTTCATGCTACAGTTTACTGACCTTCCTTCCCTCTCCTTCTGGGTGTTGTGCCAATGTAACTCTTTGTGGGTCAATATTGTAAATTGGATCACTGGTAGGCTAAAAAGGCAGTCCTTCAGGGGTGTGCTTCCTCTGCCAACATGACAAACCATGACCAGCAGGGCAGCAGAGGGAACTGCAGTTCATCTTGGCTGTTACATGAGAGCCTTGGCTCTTGAACTGAAGTAATTGGACAGCCAAGGTTTGCATGTATACAAGAGAGATGTGTGCTATGTCTATTTATGTTCATGTGTACTTTGCTACGTAAATTATATTTAGCTCATTGCATTACAGAGATAAAAATTACATTCTGTGTATGTGTGTATAAAGAAACAGGGGTAAAGGCTTAACCTCTTCAGCCCTCTGCAAGGGAATTCTTGGGTTACTGGTTAAATGGAGTCCCAGCAGGTGTTTGCCTCTCCCAGTTACACACGCTGTGTGTTTTGCTCTTTCATAGCCACTCCTGCACATTGGATAGCATGGAAGAAAGAAACAGATGCAGCTCTTTCTGAAAGCTGCAGGGAGAAGTTTGTAACATGCTATTCGAAACCTCCTGTAAATGAGAAAAGTATTGCTAGAGCAGGTACCCTGTGGGGTGGGAAGTTACTGTGAAATTCAGTTGAGACACCTTCTCAGATGAAGTCTGTTAGGCAGTAGTAGTGTTTGCCCAGGGAATTGTAACTCTGCCATTCCTTCTGGCTTTGTACCATCTCTGTGGATTTGGGGAACTTCATGGCTTTCTGTCTTCACCTCCGTACTGTTGTACTTCTGTGAGGGAAACTACAGCTCCAACTAGGAACATCTGAGCAAAATGTTTTATTATCAGACACAAAGAAAAGTTTCTTGCATTTGGTTTTCTAACCATAATGTAGTAATGATAACGATGGAATGGAAGGCAATATAATTAATGTGATTACAGTTATTCGGATGGGGACCTGGAGGAGTTTTATTACCTTCTTTGCTTCTTCTATAAGTTTCAATATGCCCATTTAAAAATTATAATCAAAACAATATGTTTCCTTGGTTTAGACATTAGTCACTATGGAAAGTTCCTAACATTGAGATATACAGATGCTTTTTCATGAAGGGAGGGCTTAATATTACATGCATAAGACGTGCCTAAATGGGTCTTTCTCTTTTTGAGTCAGCATACCAAGAACTAAATGGATAAAAACTGATAAAGCATTACATCAACATGTAATATTCAGTTATTGCAAGTTTCAATATTATTTGTATTTTTATTAGCTGACCTAACTTTCATCCTTTCATCTTTTCTTCTGGTATTTTAGCACTCATTCGTGGATTAGGAAGCTTGTAGTTTTGTATCTAATTGGGATAAAGAGTGGGGCAAATTTCAATCTCTCCATGAACCAGCTGCTGTGAAATCACACAGAAGTATTTGGAGCAAAGCTAACTTAGATTTCCTGAAAATTTGCACCAGATGTTTTATTCACAGTTACATCTTAATGCCTAAATTATGTTTTGTTTTCTGAGGTTTGCAAAATTTCTATGTGGCATTGCTTTTCTGGATATGGGCTTTTCTAATCTATACACCTGCACAGCCTTGGGAGAAGCAGACAATGGTTGATTGGGGTAAAGCTCCACAAATCTGGGTAGTGTCCATAAAATTCCTCCTTTAATTCTTATCAGGTTAGTAAACTAAATATATATGAACTATTGTTTTTTGGTTTGGCATCAGAAATGAAACTACCTAAATTCCAGTTTGAATTAGACACGGCATTCTTTTCAACTGGTAACAGACAATTTTATTTGTCTTTCCATCTATGCTAAAGTTTAAAAAAAAATATGCGTGTGTGGTTTTAACACACTGAAATGTTTCACTCTTCTTCTAAAAATTCTAGTACATCCTTTCATCCTAAACACTGTCTATGACCAAAGCTATTAGCCAAGTTCTGACCCCTAAACTAGGAACCTGAGAAACTGAGGATTCCAACCTGCCCTGTGTTACGTGGCTGTTCTTGTAGAGAGAAAAGGTATAAGAGGTGCGTTACCTCTTGGCACCAGTAGCTCTGGGTACCACAGTACCACTTTCAGGCTAGGCTGGGGTAGTGGCTAAGGCGTCAGCTGGTGTACCATGACCTTGAGGGACCCTTCTAGTGCTCCTGCTAAATTGTACATGGACAGCTGATGCTTCACTTGGTAGCTTTTGGACAGAAAAGCCCTCCTTTGCCAAGGAGCAGCCCCCTGTCCCTTGCCTCACTGAGAGTGTATTCCTGCCCTGAAGAATTCAGACCAGTGTTAGTGGTAAGTGCCTGTAGATCGCCACCCTCATGTCTGAGCTTGCCATTTGTGAAAAATAAACAACAAAAGATCTATTTTCCCCCTAGCTTTGGAATGATTTAGATATTATGTAGGCTTAGTCTCCATGGCACTTTCTTCCTCTAATTCAACCTGCAAGGATTTATATAACCAACATTATTACAGACTAATTAAAACTAACAGTCTTCAAATGGTCTCACATACTTCTTTATACTTCCTTTGCTTGTGGCAGTGTGACAGACGGTGTTCAAGAATCCAGAATAACTGTGCTTGCTTCCTGTTATATAAGATGCCTCCTTAAAATAAACTGCTGAGAGACTTTTTGAGTTGGTGCTTTTGTTTTTCTTCCCCCCAACCAGCTTCACAATTTCACAGTGCTGTCAGTGTGACTGCTCGTCTGCTTCTGCTATAATCTTATTTAGTCTTGGTAGAAAAGAACATGAAAACAGGCTTTGTTTTTGTCATTCCATGTTTTTCTGTGGCATCAGATAGAGAAGGGGTAATGGCATGGTCAGATGCCCTATATTTATCCTCCTTTAATTACTAAATGCCTTGCTCTTTGAAGTTCTCATGATAGTGAGTTTATCTGCAGCAAACTCAGCCAGCCTCTCTGCTTGCGAGCCAGTTTTACTCCCAGCCAGGTGTTCAAGGGCAGATGCAATTCAGTCATGCTTGAAAAAATTCTGTATCTTGCTTGGTAAATAATGATAGTGTAATCATGTCTTGCCCTCCTAACACACATCGCGGTAACCCCATTTTGGCTGGCTGCCCCACCAGCCAACTTTCCTGGGAGCCTCCTAACAGTCATATTGACGAGCTCCACGCATGAGCTGGTTGCCTTGTGTTCTAACTTTAGGGCTTTCTGTAATCTCCTTCTTCAAGAGAATGAATATTTTGTGCTTCTTTTTCTTTCAGCAGCAATACAGGGCATACATCATAGTATTGGATCCTGTCTACAGACAGGAATTGCTTTTATAATTTGGAAAATGCCTGTTCCTGAAATTTGTCCAGCCCCTTAAGGTCCCATTAGTCTCAGCCAGCGCTAAAGGCATGCATCGCATAGCCTAGGAGATGCCTGGGTCCTTGCAAAATTGAACTTGCAGAGGAAATTTATCATAAATTCAGAAACAAGTGACCCAAGATTGGCCTCAGTGAGCTTTAGAGCATGATCGTATCTCCAGAGAGTCATTGGAACTGCCCCCTACATTATTGATTTGAGTTTAATGTGATCAGAGTGTGTCTCCTTGCAGTGTTAGCTGTGTGAAATATAACCATGCAAAAAGGCCTCACAGATACACTGTTTTCTGTGGTACTACTTGTGTCACATAGTCCATGGGTCTTCCTTCCATATCTTCATTTTCAGAGACAGGTATCTAGAACAGAAAATAAATCCAAAGGGGAGTATAAGTGCTCTCTAGCTGGGGGACCAGAAGAGCAAATGAAAGTCTAAGTTGGTGCAGTGGGCAGGAGCTAATCGTAGAATAAAGACTGTAACATCACCCCTGAGTGGGCATTGGACTGTTGGTGACGAGCCAAATACATTTTATCTGCCTGCTGTGTTTTTGATAGCACCTGTTTAAATGAATTGATGTGGCAGTTACCAGACAAAGAGAAAAACAGGTAACATGACAGATGGCCTATAGCTACAAGAGATCATAAAAAAATGAAAGAAAAAGGAAGCCAGTGATATTGATGACTGAAAGGGAGAGATCTACAGCCAGTGGCTTTGCCTGGTGCAGAGTTGAGCTGTCCCAGCTCAGGTGTGAAGCAGTGTGATAGTGTTTGCTCATGTTAACAAGGCCCCGAATTGATTCCTTGTCCTGTGCTCCACAGGGCTTTTCTTCTTTGGTTTGTGCATGCAGGACTGGTGTGGGTGTTGATCTGTGCAGGGAAAGTGAACTTGGCTGTATTGCATGTGTGTGTTCATATATATATAGACAAAGCGATAATTTTTGTTATGGGGCGTATTCCTTCTTGCCAAAATAATTGTCAGTAGAGCTGCTCTTGAATAATTGCAAATTTATCATTAGGTAGTACTTTACATTTTATTTCCTTATTCCCTATGCTGTTTAGGAATAAACTGACCAGAAGAAATACTTTCACACTGAGAAGGCCATTTTCTGTAACCACACTGTTGAAACTACAGTGGGAAAACTTATGTTTAGACAGGGTTAAAAAAGTGTGTATTTATGTGGCTTGTCTGTCTATATCAGCTTTGCAGTGCTTTTGTGTTGTGGACACACAGTGTGTGCCTATGGCTTTCCCACTGAAGCACCATATCAGGGAGAAGAATTAAGTTTATACTTAGAAATTTAGTATGTCTTGTGGTTGTGTTATCAGCTACTTCAAGCTCAAGTACTTCAAACCCCTCTTGCCCCCCAGTATTTGTCAGTCTTCTGAGGTTGTAACATTCATTCTTGAATGACTACTTGAATGAGACTACCTCAGTGATGCCCACGGTTTATGGTGATATTGCAAGTGGGTGAAACAGAAGATTCACTAGAAATAACCTAATTTTGGAGAGCGTGGCCTCATGTGTGGCTGTGTGCAAAGCTGAGCAGAGCCCCGCTCTTTGCTGCGAGTCTGATGAATCCTGTTAAAGACAAAGGACTGGTGTCAAACTGCGGCTCAGTGAGAGGGTGCAGGAGGAGTTCTTTGCTGCTGAGAAATCAAAGTGCTACGATACACTGATATGTGCAAAGAGCCTATTAGAGAGGGCTGATAGCAAGCTGCATTTCCTGGGTACTAGGTACTAGGTGCTGGGTACTAGAAGAATCAGGGTGGGAGCATGAGGGGACAGCCTGCTTGAGGCTCCTTAGAGAGTACTGCACAGGTTTGTTGTGAGCCCACGAGGCCTAAACTGATAAAGCTAGGCAGCTTAAATAAGTCCCAAATGGATCAATATCTTCCAGATAGAGTGAAATTTTCATTTTGTTCTGAAGCTTCAACAGGAATATGTTTTACTCTGAAGGAGCTGGAGAGTTCTTTAATACAAAGAGGCAACCCCAGACATGCCAGATCAGTTGGTCAGCTTAATTTTAACTACACTACCCAGTCAATAAGGCTTCCATCCTCTCTTGTTTAAATCAGATAAAAGCATTTCAAGTGAGAGCAGAATCTTGTGATGTTGGAAACTAAATTCCGTGTTTTATTTTCTGGCCAGTTTAGGTGATCAAATTTCCAGAATGGAAAATGATGACTTCTCTTTCTGCAAACACAGGGTGAGGCAGCATTTGGCCTGCTTGTGCCTTGCTGCAGGTGGCTGTAGTAGAGCAAAAGAAACAGATTAATCTCTTTGTTGTCATCTGCTCCGGAAAGCAAAGTATACTCAATTTTTTCTGTATGCAGAAAGTGCTCTCTTCTTCTCCTGTCCTCTGTCTGGTATAAAAGAAATACAGTAAGAAGTACTGTGCTTTGTCTTATTCTTAAAGGGGGCCATGTACATTTTAAGAGGCAAAAGGTTTTTCTGGGTAGTGTTACCCCTTGTATTTGTAATATCTACCATGGACCCAGGAGACTCAGAATCTGCAGTCTCTTTGGTGTTAGGGAAGAGCACACAGGATCCTTGCTAATTCCTCTGATGCCCCTCTCCCTGCACCCCTCACTCTCAGCTGTATTTCAGCAATATTAAACAGGAGTTACTGGCACTTTATTCACGTGGAACAGAGCTGCAAATATGGGTGCTATCAACAAATCACAAATGAGATTGAGATCCAAGTAAAATCGAACAGCAGATGAGTTTTCCTGCCTTCTTTATATGAGACAGGATGAGTTTAGGGAAACATTTTTGCGTAAAATTTTGAGCCATTGTAAATAACTCATTTTTCCACTTCTAGAGGTATTTTCAAAAATTCGCTTTTGTTAGGAAACAAACTTGTTTAGTATAGCAGTTTGTCCAACTATCTGAGAAGTGCCCTCAGAACCGAAAATTAATTGGATTTCACTGAAATCTGAACAGGTAATAAGCAAAAAGCCACAGATTAAAGGCTTTATGTACCGTAAATTCTGCTTTTTGGTGCCTGTGCCACACATCTGTACAGTTCAATTCTTTCTGGCAATGCCTTACTACTCTGTGTGGTGTATTTAATTTCATGATTTTTTAAATTTCTCTTTACTGGAAATAGAAAAAAAAGAACAAAAGGTTTGTTTTAAAAATATCAGTAATTGCCAACACTAATAGCGTTTTCCAGTTTCATAATTTTTCATAATCATTCTGCAGCATGATTAAAGTAGGTTAAATATTAAGGTCAGCTCCCAAAGGAGGTGGGGGCCAAGCCAAGAGAATGCTGAGCATTCCTGCAAGAGGCTGGGCACATGGGACTTCCCCCACAAATGGTAGGATATGAGGACATTTAGTGTTGTGTAGAATTACTGCCTGAGTCTTCAGTAGATAGAGAAGGTCTTATCATAAAACATTGAAGGTGATGTGGGTGAAATTTGTGTCAAGTTTTTTTCTTAGCAAGAAACGTGGATTTCATTCAAACTAAATTCATCAGCTTCTGCTGATTAGCTAATGTCCTGCCAGAAAGTAAACAATAATCACTAAGTTTTTTAATGTGTTTTGGTTACAGCCTTGCAAGAAGAAGTAGCTGTTACCTTTTTCAGTTTGAAATTGTAGTTTGACATTTCTCCAATTATATTTAGAGTAATGTTCTAAAAATTAAAGCTTTAATTTTAAATTTCATAAATTTCTGAGACTGATGCCAAGTGTTTCTGTTGAAAATTTTCAGAGAAAGTACATTTTGAAAAAAAAAATACAGATTTGCATTAACATTTCTTTCATAACACCATTGGATCATAGAGGCTGGAAGGGGCTTCAGGATGTTTCTAATCCAACTTCCTGCTCAAAGCAGGCTCAGCTCTGAGGTCAGACATTACCCAGGCTTTTATCCATTTGGGGCTAAACTTCCCCAAGCACAAAACTGCACCATGTTGCTTGGCTGTCGGGGTGAAAAAGCTTTTCTTTATACCCTGTCCAAATTCCTCTTGCTTCAACATATGCCCACTAGCTCTTGTTCTCCTTCCATACCCTGGTATGGAGCACAAGTCCATCATCCGGGTACCCTCCTTGTAGATACTCGTGGGGATGCTGTTAGGCATCTCCAAAACCACTGTAACTATTTGTGTGAATCTGCTAAAAAAATCTAGATGAATTTATTTCCCACCATTCATGAATTTCTCAGCCTATCTCTAGGAAGGTGGGATCATAAAATTTCTTTTTGTTTTGTCTACTTTGCTTATAAGCTGTTGGTACTGGACTGATTTTAGGGTGTGTGCAGTCTGCTAAGAGGAGGACCTCAGACTTGGACCATAGCGTGTTATTTATAGTAATTGTTGCAGTCTCCAGTAGCTGAAAACAACTTGTATCAAAGAATTATCACTATCTCATGGTGGGGACTTAAATAAGTACAGGGCAAAACTAACAGGAACTCTTAGAGGAAATATTTTTTACTATGACAGGAGATGGCTTGTCAGAGCTGGGCTTAAGTGCATTGAATTTCAGTGCATCTGCGTTGTCAGGATAGTTTACCATTTGTATGCTGGTGTTATTTTAAATGTGCTGACCTCAAAAATATTGATGAGGCAAAACCCCTGTAAAACATACCTGCCTTTTAACTTTTTAATGGTTCTGCCAACCGGAAAGTTAAACAATGACAAAATGGGCTGTGAATCTGTGTGCTGGCTGCTTTTTCTCCTGGTGTTATGAGAGGTTTTTGCTGAATGGGACAGATATGAAGCAGAATAGCTTTCTGCACAGTATGTGGTCAGGCTTTAGCATTCAAGGTAATAGAATAACTGTAATCGTATAAGCTCCATAAAACTTACAGCTGAAGAATTTTCTTTATGTGATTTTAAGGACTGTTATTAGATGGCCAGTGGTTTGTGGGCCCCTCATTGCAAAGCTCCTGCTAGTCACATTTCTGAGCTGTCATGACTGCTCGTGAGGAGAGTCAGCTAGGGGGGCTGACTAACCAGGAGTCCAGTCCAATAGTTTGGCATTTCCTGTGTTATCTCAGACATAGGGAAAATCTGCCTGCTATTCCTTGCAGAACTTTCACGAGAAAGCAGCGTAGCTGTACATCTATACCTTTAATATTTTACAGTTAATAACTGTAAGGTCTGTGTATATTTCTTGTTTTACACAATAACACTACAAAGATAAAACAGTGCACATCTCCTTCCTTATTACTTAGTGGAAATGCTGGTGCCTTGCAAAATAAATCTTCAGTATAAATAGGCAATACTTCTTAACATCCAAAGGCTGAGCTGGGTGGAGGCTGTTTCTGACCTTTCCTTGGAAGATACTAGAGCCCTTGCCCTCAGCTCTGTGTGACTGAAATAAATGCTACTCTGGTCTGAAAATGGGTTGTCAAGTAACCGTGGTGGTAATTGATAAGTTCTTATATTTCAATGAATTTGAGTTATAGTAAATATATCTGGTTTTCTTCCTATATTAAACAAATGCTAAACATCTTGTTTTATCCAAGTATAATGTGTCAGCTTGCTTCATGCATTAAGCATGCAGTGACACATATCCAATTGATCTTCAGAGTTTTCCAAGAAAAGGATAATGTCGTGAGCACTGTCGTCTGTCTGACTACCATTTTTTATAAAACCATTTTTCACAGAGAAAAATGATCTAGATTAATAGTAGAAACGAACTTTACCCACTCTTTAAAAAATTTGAATAGTGATTTCTCTTCTTTGTTTGATTGCTGAACATTTTTCATATGGTTGGGTTCTTCTGCTTGTTACCAAAATCACTCTTTTTCTCTAGAAATGCGGGTTGATTGTGTGTGTCTGCAGTCAATAACACAGCAGAAAAGGTGAATGTGGTCATTTTTATCTTATGTGTGACCACTACCTTGGTCAGTAATGCCTAAAATTTAGGAATCGTACTAAGAAGAGAATGAGGAGAAAAAGAAAGGAAAGAAATCAGAAACGATCTTTCTCTATCTAAATATATCAAGATGTAGTCAAGATGTACTTTTCTTGATGGGTACTATTGAAGGATAAGGGTATGAGTTCTTGTAGAAATTCCAAGTGTGATGGTTCACTTGAGTTGCTACTTTTTTTGCCAACATTACCTTTATGCATGAGTGCTAATTAATGATCCTGTTGCCAAAGACAGAAAGACATCTGTCACCAAATCAGAGTTTTCCAGGAACTTATAGGTTAGATAAAAAGACCTCTGCTGGAATAAAGTGCTGCCCGGTGATGGGGATGTTGTCAATCAAACAGTAATGACATGAGAAGGGGTTTGTTTCAGATCTTGTCATACTCTTCTCTAAAACTGGGAGTTCCCCTCAAGTAACAGCTGTGTAGAATGTGAGTCCTCTGTCCCACAGTATAGTTGTGTAGAACTCTGAGCTTCTCATTAAGCTATTGGTTTGCAAGCATATTCCTCATCTTCGTTTTGGTGCAACCTAGGAGTAGTTCTGTTGCCAATGAATTTACTCAACTTTGAAGCTGATATAAGAGCATGTCTGTGCTGTTAATTTCACTGAGTTTGCCTGTGTGCCTCAGTTTTTCTAAGACGTATACTGAATAAAGTTTGAAGTCCTATTTTGACTCTTTTAGAATTAAATAAGTTAAAAATAATGAGTTTCTTGGCACTCACAGTACAGTTCCTCGGGAGAGTGCAGTCATTAAGGCACTGTGGCCAAAATATCTGAACTACCACCCAAGATGTGAAAGATTACAGCCTGGGACAGCTTTATTGTTGCTATGAAATTGAATGCATGCATAAAAATAAAGAGAACAATAAGGGGCAAGTGTTTACTGGGCATTAGAGAGATGTTTATTATACCTTCTACAGAATAAGCAGAAAGCTCAAATTATCTCCAGATTTTAAAGGCATTGTAAAATAATTAAACACAAATACTAAGAATCTTACTGGAACTACAAATCCTGAAAATGTTCCTCTGAGGATTTTTATTTCATTCCTTACATATCTTACTAGGCTGCAACACCACAGCCCTGGGTTTGGCCACCCCGAGAATTATAGTGGAATAAAGTTGTCCTGATTCTTGTTTATAGCTTGTAGCTTCCTGTTGGAAGGCAGGGAATGCGGACTGGGAAGGGACATAGCAAGCCAGCTGCAAGATTTATCACTCTGTCTCTTTGCTTTCACTCTGGGTGAGAAAAGCTGTTCCATGTAGAGGTATGAGGAAAAGCTCTTGGAGGCTGTTCTTGCTTCTCGAACAAGCTTCCCAGGTGGTGCTCCTGGTTCGCAGCAGATGGTGGAGGGGTGGCAGAGCAAGCTGTTAGCTTGTGGGTTAAACATCCTCTAAAGCATCTTTCTGCTCTTTGCTTTAGAGGATGCAGGGTAAGGCATGGCACAGAGGAAGCCATGGCTCCTGGCCAATTCGTTGCCCTCCAGATAGAAATACGAGATTTATAAGAAACCGCATTTCATACCACATGCCTCAGATTTTAGGGCTGGGAAAGACCTTGCCGTCGTAATTCAGGCGTATTAGCCATGTCAAATAAGTATGATTTAGAACACCCTTGGCACAAGCCTGTTTAGGAGGTTAAAGGAGTAGCAGCCAAGCCAAGATAAATGTGAGGAAAGAAGCAAGAGAGGGAAAGGAAGTACGCAGACAGGGCAGTGGCGGGTGTAGTGTCTCCCCTTTTGGTGGCAGTCCTCAGGTCAACCTGGCTATAATGTCGCCTCACTGCGCCCGCATCACCTATGCAGGTGAATGGAAGAAATAGAATCAGTTTTGGTGAAAATTCAGAGGAAGGTAGGTTAGAGCCCTATAATCAGAAAATGTGAACATCCCATTTAGTGCACTCTGTCCAGTTTGTGTGGGCAGCATATGGGTGACATAATTCAGTAATGGAAGATCCTGGACAAAACACTGTTGAGTGACCCTGTGTGACTGAAAATCAAGACTGGCTTTTCTCACAGAAGAGGAATCTGCATCGTAAATTTGCTGTATTCCATTGGTTTTTGCCTCCTAGCTACATGAGGACTTTTATATGATATGACTCATTTAATATAAACATATTTACCCAAAGCAGAAAATACACTTGGAAACCATGTTGGCAAACATCTGAGTTGGAAATAATCAAAACTAATGGCAGGATTCCAGTACACCTTTGTTTGACATTCTGTCAGTGTTGTGGTTTAACCCCAGCCAGCAGCCAAGCCCCAGGCAGCTGCTCGCTCTGTCCCCACCAGTGGGAGTGGGGAGAGAATGCGAAGGGTAAAAGTGAGAAAATTTGTGGGTTGAGATAAAGACAGTTTGATAGGAAAGCAAAAGCCACACACACAAGCAAAGCAAAACAAGGAATTAATTCAGTGGTTCCCTTGGGCAGGCAGGTGTTCAGCCATCTCCAGGAGAGCAGGGCTCCATCACACGTAATGGTGACTTGGGAAGCCAAATGCCAGCATGCCGAACATTCCACCCCTTCTTCCTTCTTCCCCTCACTTTATATCCTGAGCATGATGTCATATGGTCTGGAATATCCCTTTGGTCAGTTGGGGTCACCTGTCCTGGCTGTGTCTCCTTCCATGTGAGACCTGATGAGGCTGACAGCTGGTCTGAAAGCCTCACAGAGTTCAAAATTTACCTGTGAGAATCTACAGCCACAGTGATAGCCAAGAAGTCAATCAATGGAAGATGTTCTGCACACAAGGAGAAGATGTTCTTGTTATGGAACATCAAGAGTGTACAAGAAGGAACTTACATATAATATGTAACTAATTGCTTGTATAGCTAATTGTATTACTGTTTGAATGGTCATTGTTTTCTAGACAACCCTGTCATTGTTTGCTAGCAGCCAAAAAGGTATAAAAGCAGCAGCAGAGAATAATAAAAAACTTTTTCTACCCTTGGATTACACTGAGCATTGTCGTGTGTCTGTCTCTACCGCGACACCCCAGCCTCCCGTGCACTCCCAGCCTCCTCACCCTTGTAGCCGTAGGAAAAGTAGAGAAGGCCTTGGCTCAGTGTAAGCCCTGCTCAGCAACAACAAAAACATCTCTATGCTATCTTCACTGTGTTCAGTACAAACCCAAAACACAGCCCCACACCAGCCACTGGGAAGAAAATTAACTCTACCCCAGCTGAAACCAGCACAGTCAGTTAACTAAAGTACTATACAGATTGCATTTTACTTTGTAGGTGACAGTCAAAAACTCCTGCTTTTTTCTACAGGAAGAATTATGTCTGGGGTTAAAAAAAAAAAAAAAGAAAAAGAGGAGAACATCGGTCCAGCTGTTGTTTTGAGAGCGTGGCTGGATAATGGTGTCTTTCACTTATAGGTGCTCAACCTGAGACCATAGGATACAAACGTTTCCTGCTGGGTAACAAATGCTGCTGATCACAGATATATAGGTCTGCTTTTTAATGGGTGATATAGCCGCATGAATACGCTTAGAGAGTTTGCTCAGAAGACTGATTTCCAAACTAAACTTCCATCTTCTTTCCAATGTACATTAAGATACAGCAGGTAAGGCAGTTTTGGGTAAGTAAAGGTAGTGTTTTAATTGCTAGGGAAGGTCATTAACCTACTTTGGTCTTGTCAAACCAGCACATGCTCTGGCAAGCCATCCCATGCACAGATAAAGTTCATACCTTACTCCTTGAATGGTGTACTCAGCCAAGAATATTTTTATTATGAAATGGAATGTGTATCTCCAAATAAAGAAGAAAAACAGATTTTTAGTTCAAATTAGAATTGTAAATATTTACAATAAAGTTAGTTAATACATGGCTGTTTAGCATCCACAGCTTGTGAGTCATTTTCTCTGTGAAAAATAGGATATGAAAATGAAATTTCAGTTCCTATTTTGACACAGAAACTGATATGCCAGCTCAATAACCTTTATGATCCAGAATTCTGTTTCGAAGGGTAATAAGTTCTGGGTACATCTTAGTGTAGTATGAACATCCAGTAAGGAATAATTATACAGAGATAAGGAAATCTCTTCAGATGTCACTGATGGAGTGTCAGTCAGTGTTACTTATCAATGATCTTTGCTGACACCTGTGTGAATAATATTTGAAGTATGCATTTAATGTTCCACCTCCATCTGAATCTAATGAACCTAGTGGGCCTACTGACCTCTACTTTGACAGTCCTAAAGTTTTGACTTCGTCTTAGATGTCGTGTTGCTGAAAAAACCATTTTCTTACATCAAGCTAAACAAGTGTCCCTTGAATTTTATTAGCATTAATTTAGAAGCCTGTGTTTGAAAATCCCAGCCTGCTTGAGAAGTTTTAAGGTGAAAAAATATATCACCATTTCTGCATAGGTGCGGTGTGAAAACTATTCTGACTGCCCAAAGATATGTATCATTAAAGTTTTATTTTAAAAAACAAAAAGCAGAGAATGTCCTTTCAAGGAATGATCTCAGTCTTTGCTGTGGATCAGGTGGACTTTCAAAGCAGTTCCCCTTTCCTGCCAGAGCAATGTATTAGTTTTATTTGGATTGAACTTTAATCAGCTTTCTAATGCCCCTCCTGTAATTTCAACTCTTGATTTTGTGACTATTTGCTCTGCCAGAAATCTTGTAAGCCTTCAAAAAGTCTCCAGCTGCTTGTTTCCATCGGGACTCTCAGGAAAGAAATAGTCCAAATTATCTGAAGGCGTTAATCCAAAGCATATTAACTAAACTGGATTAAATGCATTATTTTTGAAGGTAATTCAGTAAAATGGCATTAAAGACAGTTCTGTTGTGAATATGTTCACACGGTGGTCTAATGCAGTTTAAATTATGCCCTTCAAAGATTGAATTTGGATCAAGTTCCTTGTGTGTCCCTGTGGATGCAATCCCTACCACAGCCATACCACACACAGTGGGGAAGTGGTTTGCACTGGAGTCCCCTGCGCACCCCTGCATATCCCATAGCTGGTATCACTTGGCTCAAGTGGGAGCTAATATAACCTGGAGTATGATCAGCTTATTGTCAGTACATAAGGCCAGGCTGCCATCACCGCCATCACCATTACTGCAGCAGTATGCAGAGTCTCAAGTGGAAATCAGAGCCCTATTGTACTAGATATTAAATGAAAAAAATGAAATAGCTGGCTCCTGTACAAAGAGCAGAGCCTGCACAGCTGCTGGCAGAGCTGTGCAGGCCTGTGAGCTCAGGTCTCCCAGGGTCCAGCCTGGTGCTTTGCCTGAGGAGTCTGGTGGTCCAGAAAGTCTGCATGGGAGAGCCAGGCCTCTGACTTTCCTGGAAAAGTAAAATATGAGAATTTCTAACCTCCCGTGCTATATCACAGGGCCAAATCAGTATCAGCTGGCATGACCAGTGAGTTTGGAGCAATGCTAGCCACTCAGGCTGAAGGATTTTGCTCACACGAATGTGCTCACAAGAAAGCCACACTCTCTGTATTTGTGTCATTTTGCAGCCTACATGTGGTTAAACTATCCTTCTCTTCCCAATTAAATGCTCTGGAAATTACCTGATGCTTATTGCCTTTTTGGTCTCCTTCAAAATTCAGTCAAGTCTGATAGGACTTGTAAATGATTTTCTAGCTTGCCATGCATTGATTTCCTCTCCTTGGGGAAAAAAAGAGAACCCCATGAAATTGTGAGAAATAGCTCATTGTTTTTCATACATTATGGCAGTCACAGGCCAAAAATATAAGGAAAATGCAGGTCATTCCATTTGAATGCAATCTCAAAGGTTGTAACTGTCAAACAAGAATATAGTTCCAAGATTTTGAAAAGGCCAGGTACCTCCAACAATGTGTTTTCTTTAAGAAAATGTCGGCTCTGTGCTTGGTTGGGTCAAGAAGTGGTTTGTATTACACTGTCAGCTTTGTAAAAAGAACAGCAAATTCAGGAGGAGCATTTAGTGCCAAGAGGGATAATGGCTGTGTCAGTCAATTCAGAAAACAGCTTTTAGGAAATATATTTTCACTGGGGCATAATTCAGTGAGACCGGATGGATGACCATAGTGGATGGAGCCACTGCCTATATTTCAGACTGGACTAATGAGCTTGACCACAGGGGCAAACCTTTCAGTATGTTTGACCAACATTTACATTTTCAGTCGTTGCACATGGAGTACAAGATTTCTCTTAAAATAATTTTATACTGAAACTGAGATGTACAGAAGATCTTGATTTGGCATGGACAACTTCATAAAAGCATTAGTGATGGACAGTGTGGAAGCTGAAACAACTGAATCCTCTCAAACCATGGAAATGTTGCAAGGGAAGGGGAAGATGGTTTTGACCAACACATTTTGAGTATGTTTTCTATGAAAAAGAAAGTGTATGCTTAAATGACAGGGACAGGTTATTAACTGCAGTCTTTAGGTCAGAGTGAAGAGAAAGAACAAGGAGGAGTTCCAATTCTGTGCCAGGTCAGTTAAAATCTCCTAGTGTTTTTCTTTTATTAGAAATGAATTTATCTGGAAGTGCTTTGCACTTGCCGTAGGCTGAAAGAATACACACTGGTGGTGCACACATTGTGCTCGTGAACAGCTGCCATATGGCAATGTCATGCCAAGCAGTAATTTGTCCATGTGTCTGAGACACCTGACACAAACACAGGTTACTTTCATATTGAAATGTGTGTGTATGTGTGTGTGGGTATATATTCAGTCTTTCTTCCCTGGCTCCTTTGGGTAAAATGATGTCATTACTTTTGTAAGTTTTGAGTTGGATAATCCAAACTGATACCAGTATAATGGAGCTAAAGCTTCTTAAAACTTAGTAGGATTTAGAATTATTGGTCTTGAGTGACACACTTGAGCAAAGTAAGGAGAGTTACTGTCAGCACAGACTGCTTTTATACGTGTATTAAGTCCCAATTTGTCTGCCAAAGCAAACAAAATTGTTCTATCCATCTCTCCTTTGAGTCGGTACTCCTGCTGACCTGCTCCGTTTAAAGTGCTCTGTTTTGCAAAAGGGAAACCATGGGACAGCATGATTAATATTGATGTTATCCCTGGGCAGTGCAGGATGCACAAGTGTTGGAACAAACAAGCTGCAACAAAGACTTGAATGTTGCATTATCTCTCAAAATAAAACATTTTGCAAAACAAAAGTACTGAATATTTCCGTTCCAGAAACGCTTAGCTTTTTAATCAAAGTCTATACAAACTTCAGCATTCTTATCTGAGAATACTGTACTATTAAAAACAGTCTTCACTATTTCTCCTGCTTAGTGGTTAATGCAGCTCGAGTTTGTATGATTGCCTCCATCTCTTCACAAACAGCAATATTTTCTTTGTTCACTGTTTGTTCAGCTTTTAGACTGGCTTATGTTTTAAGAGGTGATAAAAATTTTGAACAGCTGGTGCAAGGCTTCTTACACCTCAGCAGAGTCACCTGAGCATTTATCACTAATTAACTCTGCACAAGTATTCATTTTCTAACCAGAAACTTATGCATGAGACACAATTCTGTGTGAACCTTTCGTAATTTTAAAACAGAAATTGCCATGTAGCTCATTGGTTTGGGTTTGGAGCTTTCTTGCAGGCTGTATTGTTTCAAAAGATAAAATAGTGACAGTGGCCTGATTGTGACCCTCCTTAATGCAGACTAAATTTGGAGCAACTTTGTGGTCAATGGCATTAAAACAGTACTAATGAGTGAAGAACAAGAATTTTAAAACTATTGGGATCAATGAGGGCAAAAGTGAGAGCCTTAGTAATAGTAAAAAATAGTAACCTGATAAATGCTTGTATTTGTTCTTGTTGATGAGTTTGAGGTTGTTTTACCTTAAAATTGTTATTTTTTCCCACAGAGCTGCTCAGAAATTGAACCTGTCTTCCAAAAAGAAGAAGCACAGGCCTTCTGCATCATCTGTTCCTGAATCGCCTCTCTTCTCTACCTGCTTCAGCAGTATCCTTCAGACTTCCCCACCTCCTGCACCACCATGTTTGTTGAGGGCAGTCAGCAAAGTGAAAGACACTCCTGGTTTGGGCAAGGTAGGCCTTGCAAATATCACTAAAACACTGATTTTCTTTGGGAGAAGGTTTTATCCTCGTTCAAAACATTAAGGGAATTGGAAAACCACGTCCTTTCTTAGTTGGCTTTGCTGTAGCTGGTCCTTGAACATGTGTAAAAAGGCCTAACAACTTGAGTTAACTAATGCAAGTGAATTTCTAATAAAGTTAAAGTAGACTTAACAAGACAGGCCTAATTGTGCAGCAGTAGTACATTCAAAGCCCAGCTACACTGATGCACCTGCGTTGGGACCACAGTGCTACTAGGCGGAGTTAATGTCCGTTCTGTCAGGAGGTAATATCCGTTCTGGGTTTCGGGAGTGGTTTGTCTCTGTGGCTGTGTATAAACTGCATAGCGGCTGCTTGCCATGGCATATTTTGTGTTCCTGATCCCCTTGCTTTCCAGACTGGTGTCTTGGCTGGACACACTGTAATTTGCTTCTGGCTCATGTTTGCTGGCTTTCTTCCAGTACATTTACCTGAACAAAACCTATGCTGATAATGATAAATCGCTCCTTTTCCTTCTGTTGTGTTATTTCCTCCTGTTCTGCATAATCATTCCCTCTTAAAATGCTGTTCAGGTGCACATTTATGTTGAGGCGATGGAGGAGGTGGGTATATAGTTTGCTGTTGCTTTGTAGTTTGTCTGAGTGGCCCTTCCCTTTTTCCCTGTTACAAGTGGAGAGCCTGGCATATTACATCTGGGAATATGCACGTGCAGTTGCTGAGAAAAGCAGTTTGCTTTAATCAAGGTAGTTTCTTATGCAAGCATCTGTGTGCATGGCTTTTCCATATTCCTTGAATACTAAGCAGTGACAATGAATTTGGTGAAAGTTTTTGTTTAGAAGAGAAATTGTGATGTATGATCCAGGACTGCTGAGCATAGGATGGGCTTCAGAACTTTCACTGCTGATTTTGGATACCCACTTTCTTATATTGTGAAGTTCTAGGGTTTCCTTTCAAAGAACAATGATATTACTTTCTTGGCTGGTTTAATGCCTGTTTGAAAAGAGATTCCCTCCACATGGGGGTCCCTTCCTTTCCTCTGGCCTGGTAGGTGGGAAGAAATGTAGAAATCTGTCATGATCTTATAAAAGTTTAATAGGGATGTGTATTTTGATTTTAGTGGGGGAAAGAGGAATAAACTTGAACCTTTTCTTTGTTACAAGAAGTTGCTACAGAATAGATCAACAATAGAAGCCATCCTCTCAGGAATCTTACTTTTTTGTGCTTGGGATGGGTTATATCTGAACAAAAATTCCACTGAGTAATAATCAAGGGTGTGTTCTTGGAAACAGGGGCTCATCTCCCATCTTGGACTGAGTCAGCACTTTTCCTGATTATTATTTTCACATGTCCCAAGGAAAGGGTCTACACACAGACACACAAACATAGCTCTGTCTAAACATTCCAAGGTGATTTGACCCTTTCTTTTTCCTCTCGCCACTGGTTTCCAGTGGAGAGGGCTTGGGACTTACTGTCCCAAAACTATCAGAGTATATAAGAAGCTAAGAGGTTATAACACATTGACACACATGCTTCTTCAAAGCAGTAAACCAAATTAGGTTATTTCATATAGTCAAACTAGAGAAAATTAGTTTTTTTCCACATTTCCATTAGCAAAAATGTCTAACCTGAAGTTTCTGGAAGCCAGTTTCATTTTTCACCTTTTTGATTTCTTTTAGGAGTCACCTTATAATTATGACCTGAAGCTTGTATACTTTCATCAAAGTTTCCAATGTGTTTACTGCTGTAACTCAATTTTCATTTTAATATGTCAGAAATAGGTATGAGGCACAATAAGTAAATAACTTCAGGATAACAATGTAATTTATCTGTCAGACTGGGAAAACTTCAGATGAGGTAATGACATTTCCAGCTTATTTGCTTTTAATTTTCATTGTTTATGTGTTCTGTTCAGTTTGGTTGGGTTATGTTTTGATAGGAGTGTGCAAAAACCTGTTACTTTTCTCAGCATTTTTTCTCATATAATGTTTTCTTTAAAGGTATAAATTTATAAAATGTGAACCCATGTGGAGGAAGTGGGTTCAGGGAAGCTAAGTGTTGTTTTCAGTAATTTAGGGTTTTCTCCTGGTTTATATTTAAACAGCATTTTGCCAGCAATCTCAGTGTGATAAAACTCTATTTCACTTTCGGTTTGAGTGGGCTGGGCAATTTCTAATGTGACAATTTGTTACTGGAGAGTCTGGTTCACCAGAACTGGAAGGATTGCCATTGCCAGGGATTGTGGATCTCTGAGACTCCAGGGGACAGCTGCACACGGGCTGCCTGGAAGGCAGGCTCACTCCTACAGGGCTGTGAGCCCTGGCACACAGGCTGAGTGTTACTGGCTTGGTGTCAGCTTGAGAGCTGTCAGTTTTCCAGGGGAGGTGGGTATCCAAGCTGTGAAGGATAGGAAGTTGGGTACATCGAAGCTTAGACTTTGAGGGTAAATTTAATTTCACAGTTTTCTGAAACGAATGTGCAAGCAAACAGTTGCTATTTTATATTTTTCACTTCTACTGGAAATTTCGAAGATTCTACTTCACATTGCAAAATTAATGATTTATTTAAAATTATAGAATTTATCTGTCATGTGTAGGCATATAATTTTTTTTTAAGTTAAAAGTGGAAGATCTGCCTATCACGAATATATTTAAAAGTTAATAAGCGGTTCATTTAGGATGGATATGGGTACAACCCCCCACTGAAGCATCTAAACTGATGAAGAGGGTTAGACAGTATATATTCAGGTGGCATGCTTCACACCTTTTCTTACAAAATGCCTTACAAATCAAAATGGTGCCAGCCTGGACTTTGAAAAAAGTATTGTTTGAAATCTGAAGTTCAGCTTCCCAGAAGCAGGAAGATGATATTAATAATGAAATGGTGGGACTACATAATCAGCATTTTACTTTGATGTTAGATACACCACTGAGCCTAGCAGAAGTACCGCATTGTCAAAGTGAAACAAGTTAAGGATCAGGTTCTTTGTTGCACTCATTTCCAAATAGCTCTTCCTGATGCTAAATAAAAAGGTGTGACCCTGTCGTAAATATATTAACAGGGGTGCTTTTATGGGTTATAATTTATCTGTGTACTTTGGATTTGCATTTGCTGGTAGAGGGAGATGATCTTGAGTGTGATATCCCCACAGTCAGTTCTTTAGAGTTTTCCTTTGGGCTGAGTGACGATCCTGCTCTATAAACTACCACAGCTTGAGCATCATTTCTTCTCTCTCTGCTGTCTTTGCATCATCATATTCTGAGTAACAGATTGCTTTTACTGAGTTTACTCAGAGAGAGAGTGCTACTGTTCTGGGTGGCTGTACATAATGTTTCCCCAAATCTCATAGTTTTCTGAAAGATACTCCTTAAGTCTGCTGTGTCCTTCCTAACAATAAGCCAAAAACAGAGCAAAAAGGCTTTCTGTGCAGAAATAATGAATTATTCCATGCCTGCACTAAGATTAACTACTGTAAGGGCATTCTAGTAAGGTTTGCTTAGATTTGCTCCCCAGTCTGCTTCCCTCTGTACTCCCTCTATACCTCCTCTTCCATTTTCTGTCAAACAAAATCAAAAGTAAACCAATACTTTTGATGAAAATCTGAAATGTTCTTTCTGTGAAAGATGTTGTTGTGCTGAATCCCACATTTGACATGAAAAACAGCTGGAATGAAAAATTTTCTGCCAGCCTGAATAAATAGGTTGTTTTCAGGTGGCAGGGGGTTAGGATAAATGGATGTGGTCTCTGTGCTTTCTTTCATTTATTATTTTTCTGTGTGTAGTCTTATAAACCTCTGTCACTGAGAGGTATTTGTTATGTTTGGGCAGAGATTAGTTTACTTTTCCTTATATACATATTTTTGTTGTGGAATTTTGTTACTTGGTACTTGTTAATCTCAAAATAAAATAGCAATGCTTGGGCATCCCTATGCACAAGGTTTCTACCAGGGAGAAGCAAGTCACCATTGACCTTTCTTCTTTCTACCTTTAATTGGTAGTCTTTTCTACCAATTAAAAAGCAACTGTAGTTTGTGATTCTGTTTATTTTTCATTTTTCTGGAGCACCAGCACTCTTGTTTGCAGGGCCGATAGCCGTTTTGCTAAATTATGTGTAAATTCAGATTTAAAAAACCCTGTTTCTGTCCAGAGCGTTTATGATCTCGCTGTAGGAAAGAAGAGCAGAAAGAGAGATGGGAAGCAAGAAGAAACAATGAGGTGTTATTGATCATCTTGGTGGTGGTGTCCTCAACCCATCAGCAGTCTAATATTGGATACCCCTTCTCAAGCTGTTGTAGAAGAGGAGATTATTGAAGAGTAAATAATAGATTATGCTGCGGGTGCTCCTGAGGGGCCCTTTCCAAATGTGTAGGACAGAGTGAGAAGCGGCACAGAGAGGGGATTTTGAGAGTCTTGTGGGTGAATGAGAGATGTGGTAGCTGGGCTGCTGGAATCAAGCACAGGGATGTGGAGTGTGGCTGGGAGGGGCCTTGAATGAGAACCAATATGAAGCCAAATGGCAGGAGTGGCAGCAGGAGGCTGGCAGTGCGATAGATACTCCTGAGTCATACACCTTTCTCCCAAGGACCTGTGTTGTGTGGTGAAGAAAATTCGGTTAAAAATAATTTTTCAGTGCCTGGCTGAAGAATCTAATCTTTCATCGCAGCACAGTATTTGACTGAAATAAGTCCAGAATCTACTATTCACTTTACACTATCCTGCAGCTTACCTTTTTCTCACATTGATTTACATAAAGCTGTTTACAGAAGCTTCAGAAACATTTTGTCTGACCTGAAAGTGCATCTACCAAACCAACACAGTATTTGCCAAAAGTAACCGTGAAGAAAACTCTAACACCCAGGCAGTTCAGATTTGTGAGTAGATTCACAACTGGCTTTTGGCTGGGACACAAGCATATGCCAGTGCTTTGGGTTCACAAACTGCTGGTATTTCAGCTGTCCTCTGCCTTAGAATAGTTTTTGTTGACTTTTCACTAAGTGGGGCAACAATTATTGCACTGCCTTTGACATGCTTTAATCCAAGCTACATAACAATGCAATAAGAGTGTTAATGATGAGTAACTGTTATATTGACTATGGCCTGTATGAATCATGGTGTGAATAGTCTTTGTCAAAAGATGTTTTCAATAGCCGTGTCAACGCTTTGTACCAGTGCAGGGAAGAAAAGAGATGTTCTTACAGTTACGTGATTTGCAAAGTTGATTTTAAGGGAACAAAATTGATTCACATCTTGTTTAAGTCCAAAAGGTACAGGAAACCTCCTTTTCTACTATCAGAGTTTGCATTTTGACCTGCTGATTGATGGGTGTCAGGATTTTTTTGTCACCATTATGATATACATTGAGCGGGAGTTTATGAAAACCTGTGCTATGGTCAGCAAAAAAACCCAGCACAGCTTGCAAAATATGTTCTGTATTTCACTTCACTGCCAACCATTTTTAAGGTTTTTCCAGAAAGAATGAGAAGAGGTTCTCTTTCCTTTGTAAAGCAGAGATCTTTCCTTTGTAAAGCTTCATCCTTCAGGTGTGTAGGGGCAAAAGTTAACGGATAGGTGACAAAAGTGGTTTTAAACCCTTTATCACAGAAAACGATTTCTGAGGTGAGAGCTGGGTTTTTTTCCCCCAAAGTTACCATGGCTACGGAAAGGTGGGAGGATGACCCCTTGAGGCATTTAAAGAAGACATATGTGTTCATCTTTGTTGTCAACATGATTGTTGTACAAATTAGTTAGTTCCACTTGGAATGAAATCCAGGTGGCCTTTTGCCCTCCAGTCAGAATTGCTCAGAACTGTGTTTTTCCTCACAAAATGCAATGTTTGGACCTGGTGGAGGATTTCTTGCTTTTTGCCTAGTTTCCTGCTAGATGGGATTTTCTAGGAGGAGTTTAAGCTCAAGCTGCTTTATGTAAAAGGTGAAATTATTAGAATCTGGAAGAATTGCCGTTAACAAAAATCTCTTACCTTTGTCAATCATGTTTTCTATGAACACTTAGTTCTCCTTTCTATAAAGTATAGCTTATTCTGGATGTGGAAGTACCAACCTAGGCATGCCAGAAGCCTGTCTGATTGCATTTTGGTTGACTTTGAGGTTTAAAGTAATGTGTATTTTAAAGAAATTTATATGCAGTCATGTTTTCCATAATTTAAAGAACAGCTGTAACTGCTGTTTTTTCTCTTTGTGAAGCTTTGAGAAACTGCTACTTCAAGGGAACTGGGAGCATTAGAAGTGCTCCATTAGTGTAGGCACCTATTTTTTCCTTCTGTTAATTCCTTTGTCTCTGCTGATTTTCCATAAAATAACACCATCTTTCAAGCTAGCAGACATCTTCCTCCTCACTGGTGGGGAGGGTGGTGTGAAAACTGCAGCAGAGAAGATGAGGTTTTCTAGAGAGTAACTTGCAGTCCTTAAATGAAACTCTGCTTTGGGGAAAAAAGGTCTCTTTCCATATACCACAGAGAAAAACTTGTATCCTAATCTGAGTACCAGCTATTGGTGATAGCAAATATGGACAAGAGACTGTTGCTCATTAAATCCCCTTTTTTCCCCTCAAAAAATACTGAAAATGGTGTTTCTCCCTATAATGACATCTTCCTAAGTGTATTCAGAAATTATGCTGATGAGCTTGTGAGCACAAGAGGTGGCTGGAGGAGATTTCTAGGTGGAATTGGACTGGACAGAAAAAATATGAAAAAGGCTGTATGTCAACTCACTTTGATGACATTTTTTATTTCTGTGTTAGAAGAATAAATCTTTTCTGTGTTTCTTTTATAGTACATTTCACCCAGGAAAAGAGCTACAAAGTCTATTTTTGTATTGTTTACCTTGGTCTGTTTTGATGAATATTCCTGTAAGCATTAGTGAACAAAAGGAAAATTAGCTTGCTCAAATTGCTTCAGGCTGATGGTACTAGGTTTTATACATTTCTGAGTGACTTTATTTATCCAGCACCCTCTGCACTGTCATATGATTTTATGCCCATCAATCTATAACTTTTCTGCTAGTTGACTGTTTTCTTGATTCGAGTCACTTAGTGGCAGGAATGACCATAATCTGGAGACTCGTATGGGAGCTATGGGTCTTGTACACAAGGCTCACATTGGTCAATTAATTCGACTGTTTTAATGTTGATAACCTAATGAAGCTACAGAAACCTTTACTCTTGCTCACCTAGTAAGTACACTTTCAAAATGTTCTCATATTGTTGAAATAGTTTGATGATACAGTGGCCACTTATTTTAAAGTCTCTTAAACTTTGAAGGACATGCAATTTGAATGAAAATTAGTGGATTTTTCTAGGATATAAAAACATTGTTTTTAATACTGATCTCCTCCAAGTTTTTCTGAGCTACTATATTTTTATTTACTTTGCTTTTCAGTTCACGTGGTACTACTGGTTGATATTTTGGAGCACTTTGATAGTTCTGGTTAATAACTTCCATCTCCTTTTTAAGACTTTCAGTAGTATTTCCCAAAATGTCCCCTTCTTCCCTGCCCTCTCCTCTAAATGTCTCACCTCATTAAATTAATTTTTAAATTCGTGATGAAGAGATTAATGTAAATCAGGAAAGTCAAGATGACAGAAACTGAAAATTTCAAGAGTATTTCTCAGACAATGCTGAAGAAGGGGTTTAAATACTGGATAGTTTGCTAAACCCAGGACCAATGTGAGCTTTTCGAGATCTTAGGCACTGAGTGGGCACTGTACTTTGAGCAGTCAGCTGTAGACCTTATTACAATTCTTTTTTCTTTAAAATTTCCTAAAGCTCTTCTCCTCCCAGCCTTTTCCTTTTGTGTTTGACTCCTCTCAGCACGTGTCGGAGAGCAGTGGTGCAGGCGGGATGGTGACACTGCAGGAGGCTCCGCTGTAGCACTGCTGTAACACTGCTGTAACATCATGGGCTAATGATTTGTCTGAGCCTCTTGGTTCAACGGCAAGGTTATTCAGCTTTCTCTTATTCTAAGGGTCTGGGCCTTACCTCATTTCTCTGGTACAACGCTGACTTCAATGGATAACTAGCTCAGCTGAGGAAGAGTCAACGTGAACTGCATTTTAATACGGAGAATACCATTAGAATGCATCTCCTCTCACTGTGTCACCATTTTTTGCCTTTTCCTTTAGGGTTCAAACCCATTTTTGGGAATATCTCTCTATCGACATTTATCTATTTTTTGTGCTGTTATGAGAAGCATGTATCCCCATATTTCGAGTCATTATATTCTTATGTTTTTCTTCACTCTTTAGTGCCATCATTATTGCCACCTTATGCTAGCTTAGGTGATCACTATCCTTCTGATCCAGGCTGGTCATATGTATTCCTCTCACGGAGAACTGGAGAGAATTGGGCTGACTTGCCTACTAAATGTGCCTTTCTTTTTCAGTTGATTACAGAAGCAACATAGACAGCTGCCTTAGAATGAGATATCTATGTTTTGGCTGGCTCAAGTAAGGTGAAATGGATCTCTCCCTGAGTAGGAACACAGGCTCCTCTTGTGTTCTGCTCTGAACCTTTAATAGAAAACCAGCTACGGTGAGATACAAGTAACAAGGTGCTTGCAGAAAGTTCTAGGTCCTTTCATCTCTCCTCAGATGGCAGTCTGCATCATCTGCTTTTCACTATAGGACACCCAGGTCTGGGTGAGCAGACCTGCATGCAACTGAGCAGGTTGCATAAAGCAGACAGACCTTCGTGGAAAAGGACCAAGCAGACGTTTTTGCATTTGGCCTTAGGCAAATCGAAGCAAAGTTAAACTGCTCTTTATTAAGTAAAGGACCGGAGTTGTTCAGTTCTGTCAGGGTGGATCTGTAAAAATGGTCATAAATGTGCACGCCTGTTAGATTACAGCCTCTGGCCCTTGGATGGCCAGATCTTCATTGCTCTCTAATGTGACCTGTAAATCGCTTCCAGGGAGGACTTTTTCCCAGAAGTGTAGGCAGTGTGGCTTGGGGTTTAGAAACATTTCATTAGTGGATCTGTATTCCTGATAGCCAAATGCCATTTTGTTTTCAAAATGTAAATAGGCTTTCTTTTCTGTATTGTTGCCAAAGTGATTAGCAGTTAAGTTATCTTTCGTGGGATAGTGAGATATGAAATACCAGGTATGAAAAGTAATACTTCAATGCTCTTTTTTTTCGTAATGAAAGAATCTTTCAATATGGTAAAGGGAAAAAAGAAGTTTGATGAAATCATTGACCTGTTTGATATGAAAAATGAGGACGTATGTCAATACATTTTTAGGGCCTGTGAGGCTCAAAACTTCTCCTGTAGCACTCAGAAGTAAGAAACTGAGTGGGTACACCTGTGATGGGTGTGGATGGACAGGTGTATGCGTAATTCTCACCATACATATGGTGTGTACATTTGCATCTAGAAACATAGAGGTGCATACATATATATCTATACGTATAACTATATTTATATATCTGTATATATGTTTGTGTGTATTTATCTCCTCCTCCCCACCAGTGCAGTGGAAATATACAGGAAAAAGCTATATATGGAGTTTTTGAGCAAGTTTTCTGAAAAAATTGTAAGGCTAACTGGCTATAGACTTGCTTTTTTTTTTTTACAAATGAGCAGATTTTTTTAAAGACAACTCAGCATTCCCTTAAGATACTGCCATTAAACTCACAGATTTTAATCCAGACTATGATCCTTTTTCTTGCTTAGTCCAATCTTCCAATACAATGCATTATCTTTTGTCTCCTATGTGGTGATTGAAAATGCTTATACAAATAGCAGCATTTTACATAAAATTCTCTAGGTGTGTGTGAGGCTCTGTTGTGTTCCTGTAGATCCCAACAGCTTTCACCCCTATTAATTGCTGCTGGATTTTTCCACGGATCTGTTTGATTTACAGTGCTTATGCTGAAAGAGAGGCAGAAAAAGGTGTGTTGGCAAAGTGGGATGTGTATTAAAATGCCAGGAGGAAAGCTATACAATAACCTTTACAGTATCACATACCCCATTACAGAAACATAGATGAGGGAAACCGTGAAAACTGTTGATCCTTTCTTCCCTGCCCCCTTTTTCCCATGAAAAAATATGACATGTGTACTTCAAACCATATGGTGTGAGAGTAATTATCTTTGATGCCTTACCCCTTCATTCCACCGTTCGGTATTGCTGGAGTTTCTCCAAATACAAATCTTGATTTGCAGTGGAAATCTATTCTTGACTAGCTTGGCTGCAGCACTTGAGCCTGGATTCTGGAAGCAGCGTGACTAGAAAAGCTGCCCTCCCTTCCCGACCCACTCCTAATAAAATACCTTAAACGCAGCACGTTGTCAGCTCTGAGGAGCAGTGGGGAGGTTGGGCTGGCGCAAGCTCCGACGGAGGCACCGGGGGCGCGTCCCTCCTGGCCACACAGAAGGAGAAGGCATCGCCCTGACTGATAACGGCGTGGGCACTTGTGGTGAGCACAGGGAGGCCCAGGCTGCTTTTGGGAAGTGGAATACCAACACAGGGGAGGAAACGGGATTCCCCCAGGGCCTCGTAGTCTGTGAGCAGTGGGAATCATGAATCTCCTCAGATGGGAGGGAGTTATTCATCATAAAGACTATTATGCCGTGCAAGGCATTGCTGAAACAGAACACCACCAGGCTATTTCCTATCTTATCAGGGTATATTAATAATGCAGTAGTAATAATAGAAGTACAAATTAAAAATAACTGGATGGGCAGATAAGCAGAGTTCTTAAGATAAAGAGTATTGGGAATTGCTTCAAACAGTTAATTGCAGAGCAGCACATAGAGGGAAATTTGCCTTTATTATTTTCTTATTCTTCATTTTATCTCTGAGAGCATTATTTTTAGGGCTTTACATAGGCACTAATAGGCAGAATAATTCCTCAAGAATTCAGACTGTTCTTTTTTATCTCCAAAGAAATGAAGTACCTTTTGTTAATACATCTAATTCAGTAGGGATTAGTAATACTGAATAAGAAGAGTATTCTGATTATTAGCCTTCTTCTACAAAAATCTCTTATCATTTTCTCCTCCCACTCCCATCCCACAGTATAAAGGCAGATGAGACACTACAAGTGTCAGATATTCAGGATTCAGGACAAATGGATGCGATTTTTCCCCAGAGGTTTGTAAGCTCCTTCTGAATTGCGGTGGCATGAAATCCCTAGAGTCCCTGAATCTCTTGAGGTGTAATAGGTGGGTTGGGCAAAGAGAAATGTGAGTATCTGGTTCTCTGGCACTGGATGATTGTGCTACCCCCAAGTCATTTTTTGCACTACCTATGTCTGTCAGTCACTGACCTGTGAGGGCTCTATTGGATTTTGAGGCCTCTGCATGATTCTTTTCCATAGAATTAAAATAATGACTCAGAACTATACTTTGGTCCCTTGCTGGATATCAAAATGTACCTTACTTAGGGCATGAGACTGCTGTCACTTTGATTTCAAGTCCTATTTGCTAAGCAGTTTTCAGGACACTCAAATCCGGCTCTCAGTGAAATAGTTCTGAAGCTAGTGCAGTGCACAGTCATTTCACACAGCTGCATCCGAGCAACGCTGGCCCACGGAGAGATAAACCTATCAAGGGAAGACCATTTGATTGAACACCCAACACATTGATGGAGCCACAGCTTAGCAAAGAACTGCAGCACGGCTATTACTTCACTGTTTTTCTAGAAAGCAACATAATTTGTGAAACTAGCAATATTAGAGCTTGGTTTCAAAGGTGGTAAATCATATGTAATCCTGCTTTTAACATGGTTTTAATAGTCTAAAAACTTTCTCCTTGTCATACTGTTATTACCAAAGAATTCAATCTACTGTACAGAATAGTTCATCACAGTTGGTTGCCACGGGAATGTCCTGCATGTATTGTCAGATTAAAGACCTAAATATTGGTTTCTTCAGTAACAGTAGAAAAACAAAGCCCTTTGGAGGGGATGGCACAAGTCAAAACTCGGGATGGGGTGGGAGGAGGTGGAGGGTGTCAAGGACAAAAGGATATATTGCCTGCACACTGACTCTGAACTTTCTGTGCATGCCATTAGTATTGTAAGTGTTCAGCCCAGTTTGAGGGTTAACTTCTGAAACTGTGGTATACTGTTGGCTGATCACTCTTCATCATGAAGGTTGTACCTCCACTAAGGCAAATGGTGTAGATTAGAGCACCATGGATGGACATTGCAGTAGGTGATTTCACCAGCTTCATGCTCAGGGTGAAGCAGTGAAAGTAGGTGAAATATACTGGCCGATGTGGACAATGGACAGACTCTATTTACCTGTGCTTACTCTTGCCAAAATCAGTATGTGAAACATTTTACTCTTGTGAATTGGATCTGTGAAGCACCCTGAGCATGTGAATTCATATGGATGGTGAAACTATCAGGATACATAGGCATTTTTACACAACCTGCCCAAAATCTGTGTTCATGATGCTCATTAACCGTAATAGCTGCTGGCATGCTATTAAGCCTAACAATCCAAATCCATATTCTATTCCTTTTGTTTCCTCCCTAGAAATTCACAAATGTTTTTCATCTACCTATGCAAGAACACCACTCATGAGAGCAACACGTGTGGTGACTGGAGTTTAAGGATTATTTAGGACAGCAGTTGCCGCACGATGGGCAGAAGTCCCTCTGGCAACTGCTTGTTACTGTGTGGGAATATACAGGAATTCTGTTCTTTCCCTTCTCAGAGGGATGCTATGCTGGAGAAATCAAATTTTGAAAGAGGCCATGGTAGCCTGTTTTATTTTAATGTTTTTTATTGTATTCCAAAATGGAAGCAGAATGGAGAGGTAGGTTATTAAAAGGAGAGTTTTAAGACCTGATATTTTCAAAATTCAGGCAGCTAGAGATTCAGAGCCACGGAGGGAAGGCTGTTGGTGGTCTCTCAATGAATAGACAAATAGATCAGGAAAGCCAGTATGTGACTTGGCAGTCTTGACTGAGAGCCCAAGATTAAACAGGCACTCACAATAAACAATCCTTTTGCCCCTTGAAATGGCCCTAGTCAAATACAGCTGAGGTATGTTAATAGGTAAACTGATCTGGATACAGTTTATGCAGTACCTGGTCTGTTTAGAGACTGAAATTGCCAACATGGCAACTTCCTAGTTTTTAAGTCATTTCATTAAAAAAAAAGACAAAAACAAACAACAAACCAAAAACCCCCCAAAATAAATCTTCATTTATGCACGTTGGGCAGGCTGACCCAGCAATCATACCTTTGGTTCACATCCCAGCCTGTGCATGCAAAAGTCAAACAAAAACACCTCTGTCATGCAGTGATGCCTTTTAATTTGCACAAACCAAATAGCTGCCAGAGACCACATCACTTCCAAGAGTACACAGGAGGAGGTGGAAGGATGAGGAGGATTGTATACTGGCAAGAAGAGTTTCATATTAAGTGAGATGTTAATTTGCATTTGATGCTATTGAGCTTGAAAATAAAGGCCATTGCAAACCCGTAGTATAAAACTGCTTTTGCTTGTGCTTCTTTCCTCCCATAAGGAAGCCAATTTGTCTCTGTGTTACTGATCTTAGAGATAAGACAGTTAAGGAAAAGTGAATCTTCCTGTCAATTCAAACTGAAAAAATCCCCAGCTTTACTCCTACTTCCATCTAGACATGCCTTTGTCATCATGGTTCAGATCTGGTCCCTTTGAAGAATTTCTTTTGAGCAGATGTTAAGAATGTCAGAAAAGAATGAAGGAAGAAAAGTAAGAATGAACTGGAAATTCTTAGACCTTGCCTGACTGAGAGCTTTGCCTTCACAGAAAGTGCACAACATGGTAGATAAATCATTATTGCAGGTGAAGCAATAACTTCTTTGTTGTTGTGTAAATTGCTGTATTTTGTCAGTTATACTCATCTGACCCTTATACTTGTGGATCTGTGAGGATGTTGCTTGTAATTCATGGGTTTTCTTTCCTTTGAATTGCCAGTACAAGCAGTTGGGACAATACTAAAAGAACTTAACTGATAATGGGAAGGTAGTGTAATTTCATGTAAATCAGATACAGAATGCAATTTAGAGATTAAGGTAGTGTATTGTGATTACGAAGAGTTCCTTAGAAATAATTCTTCCTTTTCTTTGACTTTGTGAGTTTTTTCATCTGTATTTAATACAGCGGATGATGATGTGCAGGAGGCAGATAGGCTAAACAAAGGAGACTGACGGGAGCAGTATCAAAAGTGTAAATGGAGATGCACAGGGACCAGTGTGCTGTGCTCATCTTCTTTCTTTTGTTGTTGTTTTCAGCTACTTCATATCACAAATACACAATTTTTTAATGTTTTTTTTTTCTTTTGTTTGGTCACAGAGAGGTTACAAGGATGCTTCTGGTGTATTTACACTGATTCTGCTTTAGGCCTCTGAATATTGTTCTCAGAGAATGTTCATTGCTATATGCTTCTGCCAGACAAAGAGAAATAATTTCCAACTGAAAGATTAGGTGCTTCTAAGGACTAGCCTTTTAGAATAGTGTCTGCAGTCAGAAAGACTAATTGTCCAGATGATAGACATGCATGGTTGACTTTCCTCTTTATGCAGCCTTGATTGAGACACGATGAGCATGCTGCTGGCCTTTGCAATGGATAATTTCGTTAGAACAATGTCCTTCGGGAAAGGCTTTTATACAGCAAGGATGACAAGTGTGGCAAATTGCTTACAAACCCCAGACCTAGAGGCTTCTCTTTCTGAAAGCTGCCAGCCCACAGTACAGCAGTGCTATGAAGCTGGAATTCAATACCTGTTTATGCTGCTGTAAAAAGTGTCACTTTTTTTTTTCCTAAAATTTTTGCTTTTCTCAGGATACTTGTTTTCACAGGTCCAACAGGTTTAGGAGGCCCAGAGTACATAAAACCAGAACAAGATCAAGTATGGATTGCTTGTCCTTACACCAGTAACAAGAGAAGTGATCACCTCTTGATGAAGTGAAATAGGTCACTATCTTCTTTCCATTCCATTTCTGATACACAAATTTTGCCTGAAGCCTCTTGCCTTATAGGTTTTTTTTTTTAGTTTTTATCTTTTTTATTTCTGCTGTTAACTGATATCAGCTGCCAAATTCTATCCCATTCCATTTCTTACACACTTCATAGTAGTCGCACTAGTGTGTATTTTGAGGTGTGCTGGTTTTCTGATCTGTGTACCTTCTAGGGTATTTCACAGTGAAAGGGCTCTTGTTCTAATTGCTTACAGTCTCATAAGCAGAAAAAGTCTCTGCAGTGAAATGAAGAGGCAGGGCATCATTACTGCAATGGGTGAGAGATCTGAAAGGATTTATAGTCTAATTTTAATTCATTAATGACTTTGGTATTTAACTCTTCCAGCCTGCCCTTTTTCCTAGCTCTCTCTAGTTTTCTGGACTGCGATACCACTCTTACACTGCAGAATTCAGCCCCTCACTACAGCTTGCCCCTTATTGCCTTAAGTCTCTGCTTCCAAAATATGACTATCCGTGTTGTTATACTTACTAACACTTTTTAATCCTCCAACATTCATCTTAGGGCTGCCTTCTATGTTGTCTCCTGTTTTTTGGAATCTGACTTTTCCTTTTACATCAGTCTGCGTCTTCACTGCCATGAGCTTCCCCCAGCAGTCCTACCAACCTTACTCTAATAAAAGTGGAGGAAGATGCCTGAAACACAGCTGAAGACAAGATTGAGTAGATCAGGGCAAAGTTCTGTGAGATCAGCTCTGCTGATCTATGCTCACATCTGCTAAAGATCTAGTAGTAGCTTGCGCCTGATACATCGTGTCTAATTTTCTTTATAGATGGAAGAAGTAGAACTTAGTTTCACTCTGGTTATGTGAAGAGGCATACAAAAGAGCTGTAATTGGTGCAGATGCCATTACTGCAGTATCAAATGTCTGTATTAGCTGGTATTTGAAATGCTGCTTGCCAGGAACAGCATTTTAACAGAATTACCATAGACAGAACCTTCACATTCTCTTCCCTCCTGCTCAGGTAATGCTGCTGTTCACAGTGTGGGCCAGGTTGGTGCCACCAGCTCCCCATTACCCTCCCTTCCTGACCTTTCTCTGCTGCCTTCTAATGTGAGGATCTGCTACTATTTCTCTCATAATGCTTTTTATTTCTGCTGATGCCATGAGCTTTATTGTACCTTTAGGAAGTATTTGTATGTTATGAATTATATTTTACTCCCACGCTGGTTTCTCTTTTCATAAACAAGTCTTGCAAAAATCTCTGCATTGGGCAGTTACATATAAATTTGATCCTTTTGTTTTCTTCAGAGGGAGGATAAGGTAAATGATGGATTGCATTAATAAAAAAATGTGTATAGCTGCATGTAAACTGGTCCCTTATGGTATAGTATGCCTCTCTTCAGTCTGTATCAACAATGTGTTGAACAAGGCATTCATTTAGAAAAGGGGAAAAATATCACCTAGCCTGAAAGCTCAAGTATAGGGTTAGTACAAAGTAAGGGTTAGTGAAACATACAAGCACTTCTTTGTCTAAAAAGTGTTCCAAGGAGAAAAGGCCAGAAACAACCCACCTGGAATGTGGAAACTTTGGGACCATAAATGAAGAACCCCTTTTTCATTTTAACAAAGAGTGTGGCTAGCGGTGTGCTCATTATTTTTTAGTATGCTTGCCCAGAAAGCAACTCAAAAGCTGAATAGGCTGTTCTGGCTTATGCATACAGTGGGACACAACGGAGTTCTCATGCTTTCCTGTTGAACATAACTGTAGGTGTTGTGTCAGGATGCATCCTAGTAACCCTATAGCAATCCCAGGCAAATCTTGGCTCTCCTAGCCCATCCCTCCACTAAGAGAACTGTTGTCATGTGAAATTCAAGTACTCCTGAAATGACTTACCATGCCTGTTACATCATGTTCCTATTTGCAAGTCTCAGGAGGTTATCAGCACCGTTAATTAACGTGTCATGGATATTCTAGGAGTTAACAGCACAAATCAAAGTATATTTATACTACCTTTTTAGAAGTCAGAGAGTTAGAAATGTGTACATATTGAAACAAGAAAATCCTCATCATTCAGCCAAAAAAGTAACGCTGGATTTTCTGTCATCAAACTGACATTTACGGCTGTAAATAATAGTGACTGCTAAAATCTCTTGGCTTCCCCAGTGTACAAATCAACCAAACAAGGATTAACTAGTTTCCTCTGATGCGGTTTACACTAATCCAATATCCTCTGATAACAGGGGAAGGCCTTTAATTAGAACATTTTGGTTTCTCTTCTGTGTATGCTGTGGCTTCTCAGAAGGCACTCTTTAGCTTTAGTCAAGTAAACTTTAAAAATCTGTTACCTGAATGATGCCTTGGGACATCTGTGCAGGGCTTTTGCTGGGACCATGGACCTGGATGCATGTGCCTCAAAATTAACTTGAATACCACCAGAAACAAGATGTACAGATTGCTCCTTCCCTTTCCTCAGACTGGAAAGTCTGTAGATGGGTGGTACTGCGCCATATTCTCAGTCCTCCAAGTGCTTCATTTCACATGGGAATGACATGAGGGATAATGGGGGCTCTAGGCAGCTCCTGACCTTCCTCGTGTTTTAGCACTGTCTCTTATTCTTGGTTGCAAGAGCTGTAGAGTTCCTCTCGTGTGCTTTCCATGGTGCTGCCAGCAGCCATTGCTTTTGCCTGAGAGTTTTTGGTGTGGGGCATGCTCCTGCTGCATTTCCTTTGGTTTTGGCATGTCTTTACCACAGTGATCCCATCTGGGTCTGTTCAGTGGGAATACAGATTTCCCAGGTGTGCTGCTCTACTTGGGAGCCCCTTGTATTGTGGGTACTGTGAGAATACTGGATTCAGCAGCTCAATGACTTTGTTGTGCTGCTGCAGAGAAATACAGAAACCAAATTGCTCTCTGAGGCTGACAGGCAGACTGACTGGCAGCAGCCCTCTGAGTTGAATGGCTTCATTTCCATGTTTTAGCAAAAAACAAGATAAAACTTATTAAAGGTGACAGTACTAGAAGCCAGGTTCTTTGGCAGTATCTGCACTTTCACCTTTTCTAGATGTCATTATGTTCTTCAGCCTGTTAGCAGTCTACTCTCTGGTACTTTCATATTTGCTGCTTCTGTCCCTTTTAGTCATCAAATTTATAGCAAAATTATTAGAGATTGGAGGGAAAGAGATGGGGAGACAGAAAAGAGGCTGACCAGGAGAAGCAGTAGTAAGTTACTTTATTAGAGTAGAGGTGGGCTGGTGGCTAAACAGCTTAACTGAAGTTTTGTGTAACAACGCAGAAAACTTTCCATCAACATGAATGCCTGAAATACCCCTGAGTTCTTGCTGAGGATGGGGAAATACTTAGTACCTTAGAGCTAATATATTTGCAAGAACCTCAGAAGATAATTCTTACCTAACTTGTATTTGGGGTTTTTAGGATTTTCAGTGTGTGTGATTAGCTGAGCCCTTCAAAGGTCGGTGTTGCCAGAAAACCAGATTTTCTTCTATTTAAGAATTCTTTAGATTTTCTGCTCTTTGTGGGAATCAAGTTGGTGAGGGAGCACCTCAGCAGGGCCTGCAGTTCCAGGGGTGGGACAAATAGCCAGTTTTAATGGGGTTTAAGATTCAAACAAGGCTGTCAAGTCTTCTATGATGCATATAGGACTGACTGTGGCTGCACCTCATCCCAAGCTCCCCTACGGCCAAAACTACATCTCCCAGTTTTGAAGCCTGGTGACATGTCCTCTGGCTTTCTGCCCTGCTGACTGATGTGCTAAGTAGCTGTGCCCGGTGTCTTGGGCCAAGGAGGAGGAGCAGTACATCTGGAGCAGTATATGTTTCCTGGAGCAGCTCTGGGATCTTGCACCGTGCGAGTGGATGTGCAGCTGTCCCATGCACACAACGTGCTGTTGTGTGACTCGGCACGCAGAGTTTCATCTACCGGAAGAGAAGAAGGATGAATCTAACCTGACATCTGGTTTTGACTCCCTCAACAGACATTTTACACCCTCAAGAGGTACGTCATACCCATGTGGATTTTCTCTCGACTACCTAAGCACACACTCAGAGTCCTTCACCACATAAACCAGTCTTCTACATCATTGTGAAACTGGCTTTGCTGCAGGAAAGTAATGATTTAAGCAGCTAGGAATCATAGAAAGGAGGAAGAGTGAGAAGATAAAAGGAAGTTACATCTCTGTCTTAATGAACATTTTTAAAGACTATCCTGGGCAGAAAAATATTTATTTGATACACAGTAATTTTGCAGTGTAGACAATCATCTCAGATGAACTCATACTAAAAAATGACCTCTCCATTTTTTACTTTTCTTTTTTTACTTTTCTTTTTTCTTTTTAAAATACATTTGGAATATTTTCAGAAGGCTTTGTATAAAAGTATGGAAACTCAGAGCTTGGGGGAGAGAACACTGATTTTACTATTTTGTATAGAAACATACATGCACAGACAGAAGCCAAGTCACTGAAATAGTCTGTGACAAATGGATCTGATCCAGAAAAGTCTATGTAATTAGATTAGCCTTTGGCCTGGCAAACACTTCATAAAGTTCCGTTAATACAATGCGAGAGAGCTAGTAAAATAAAGAGGAATTTATCATGGGCTGAAATGGGGAAAAAACCAAAACAGCCCTATTCTTTTTAATTTCACGGCAGTGAATCCGCTGGATAAATATGCTTGTTGGTTGGTCACAATAAGGGTGTTAAACTAGGAATGCTCAATTAACAATCTCCATATTTTTTTAGAGCAGTATTTTAAAAATCTTTACAGCTCTCAGATGAGACATATCTCCCTTCCGTCATGCACTGAAAAATTGATTGTTAGTGGCAGTTGTTGCTGTTGTTGTTTTTATCTTTCCCATCAGTTTGTTCAGTGTTGTTCATCTGCTTTTCTAGTCTGATTTAGAAAAGAAGATAACATATAGGAGTAGGTTATGGTCCTATGACCTGAGGAAAATGGAGGGTAAGAGGGCAGAAGCTTTGGCAGAGCCCAGCAAGGACCCACTTCTCTTCCTATTCCTCTGAAGACAACACGAATTTTATCACTGGCTTCAGTGGCAGCCTTATTGGGTCTTTGAAGGCTTTTGAAAAAATCCCCCTTCATTTCTGATTACTGTTCCCTGTGGTGTCAGTGCAAAAGATGGCTCCATGTGGAACCTTTTTTCCCTACAAATTAATATTGTAGCACTTCTTTTGTCGCCATGTGGCTGAAGAAAGTACAGCCTTGTCCATTAAATACAGCATGAGTTCGTTATGAATGCAGACAAGTGGCACGGTAGGTTAATGCAGCAGTCTACCTCTAGACATCTGGGTTCACACCCTTGCTCAGACCTTGTGTAAAAACGAGTCTGTAGTCCCAGAGGACTACTTAGCACACCTCATTCACAGTATTCACAGTACTCCCGCATGTTTTGGCGGGTTTCCATCTCTGTCCAGGAAAGATGTAGGACTGGAATAGCAGTAGAGCTTCTCCAGGTGAGAAATGAAGAGTGCTGATAGAGAACTGCAAGAAAATTGCTCAGGCTCTGCTTGTGGTAGATGAATAGAAATACCACCGATACCATGCAGCATTTTTGGTGCTTGTTTGGACACTTCCACAGTGCCATTTGTTCCAGGCAGATACAGTTCAGCACCTTTATGCCTTCCCTGTGGTGGTGGGTTGATCTTGTCCAGTTGTGGAGGGAAGTGGTAGAGCAGCTTTTGTGGGCAGGTGGCATCCAGTCTAGCTCAGACCACCACACCTGTGTGCCTGAATGAGACTGTAAGGAAGGTGAGATCCTTCAAGTCCTGGGATTACTTAACACTTACTCTTTCAGTAATTTAAAGAGTAATTTTGAAATTTGAGTATGAGTAAAATTACTGTGTTGAGTAATGCATTACTTAAAAAAAATCCATAGAATTTATCAGGAGAGAGTCATATTTGGCCCAATTATGTCTTGGATTTATTTATTGTCAGATGCTGAGGGAAAAGAGATTAACTTTTCTTTTCAAGATACCTGAGTTTCTTGCAAAGTAATAATAGTATGTACTTAATGAGTCACAGCAACTTGAGTTGTATATAAATGTGTAATGGAATGGAGGGAATCCTACTCTTGAAGGCATTAAGCACAGGTGCAGCTGCAAGGATATCCAGTAGATCCACACAAACTCAGGTACATGCCTGTCTGTAACTGGCAAAGAGTAGGTCAGTGGTCTGTACAGTCCAGTCTCCTGATGTCTCTACCAAAGGCTGTTGCCTGGTGGTTTAAAGGACATCTTGAACTCAGCTGTAGACTGTGAAGCAGCATTGGCTGGGAAAATGAGAGGAAGGATTCTTTACTAAAGGTTGTGGACAATGAGGTGACACGGTGTGATAGGAGGTTTGGTTATTTGTGCAGTAGTGAGTATTGCATATTGATGGGAAATGCTTTGTATTATCATTCTTAGAGCTACTTCCCCTGCTTGAGAATTCAAAGGGAACATGGGATGTTAGAAATAGAAAAGCCAGCTTCGTCTTCCTGTCATTCACAAACCTTTGCTGTACTAAAGTTCCCAGTATTTCAAGCTCCCAATGTACGGAGGGTAGCTGAACTCAACACAGGGAGGGTGTCATATTTGGGGGAATTATATTGTTGGCTCTACTGATTAAGTGCTTGGCCACTTTCTTCCTCCTCTTCACCGAAGGTATCAGCAGAGTTAGAGTAATCATCTGTGTTCAAACCTTGGGAGATATATTCAGCCCTTGGGGCGATGGTGGTCTCCAGCCAGCCTGCCTCTTTCTTTGCTGAGGAAGAAGTGTAGCCTGTGATCCCCAGCCCAAGAAATGCCCCTCTTTCCAAAGAGTTTCACTGTTGTTCTTAATAGTTTCCTCTGTTGCGAGACCCCGACTTTTTGGGGTTACTGTGACAACAATCTTCCTTTCCTACTTTCGGTCGTTCCTAATAGTGAAAGCTTTACAGCCTGAAAAGATTCCACTAATCTTCAAGAGTTCAGTTGACTTAAACAAGTCAAGGTCCTATGATTATCGAATCTCTCTGAAAGATGGTGTGTTGATGAAGTCAGTGGGCCTGGTTTGGATTTTCTGTGCACAAATATTGACGTATATTAAAAAAAAAAAAAAGGAAAATATACCTGTGATGTTTTTTAGAGAGTTTGTATACTTCTCTACATTTTTATTCTTATGCAGAAACTATTTGCAAAGGGTTAATAATGAAGATTTCTACATGATTTTCTAGGTTTATATGTGAAAAGCATTCCTACTTTTTCTTTGGAAAATGTAAATTCAGGTCAGTATGCCATGTACATCTACAGAAACTTCAAAGTTTTCTGCGCAAAAATGTGTTGACTTTTAGGCTGGATTTTGAGGGTATCTTATTTTTAGAAACAAAACCTATTTTGCTTCATATTAGGATAACTTTTTCTAACGGGAAAATGTAGTGTTTGTGTGTAGACTTTGCCCTGAATACGCGTTTCTAGAGAGAGTAATGAAGTGTAGATTAAGTCTGCAAAATACGTGTTACACTACTTCAAAAAGATAATATAATTGTGTGATTTGAACTCTTTATAGATATCAATTTTCTCAGTCATACTTTCTTCAGTTTTATGGAGTCTAGTGTAAATATTTTTAAAATAGTTGTTTTTTTGTTCAGCTTGGATTTTCTTAACTCTTTCAGCACTTCAGTGCTTAATATGTGCCCAGTAAGTAGGTCTGGTTCTACTAAAGCAACAACTTAGTTTTTAATGTCATTTTTTTGTTTTAATGCCTATATTCGAAGATAGCTGCTCCCTGTCAGGTTATGCTAATTGCCAATATTCATCTAATCGGGTTATTTAAAACTGATGATTGAAAGTGGAACTAGTGATCGAGCTAAAAAATAGCTGAATTTTTTTTCAGTCAGTTGTTGCTTGGTTGGTTTATTGTTTGTTTTGGGTTTTTTTCTTATTTCCCCCTCCCCCCCCAAAATTGTGTTGACACTACTCTATAGATATGGAGTATTTTAATTTCATAATTATTGTTGTTTATATAGCAGGTTCCTTGTAACATGTTCAGGCATTGGTGTACCTTGTTGATGGTAGAAACTTTTCTGCCAGGTGAGCTGGTAGGAGCGATTCTGAGTTGTTCTTACCTGGAAGTCACTGTTGATTAAAGGCATTTTCTTCCTTATGCCTTTGTCCATCTGGTTACTTGCAATATTTTGGAATCCATTTCAGAGGATGCTGCAGTCTGTGGATGTTCATGCACTAAGAGACGTAGTAAATTAGGCTTACTGTGCATGTCAGTGAGCTATACAGAAAAGATTTGAACCATAGACCACAATAGTTTGGAAAGAGTTATTATAATGTGTCAAGTCAATAATTCACATTTAAGAAAAGCCCACAGTATAAATTTACAGTTTGGATTCATTTTACAACCTCTGAGGCCATTAATCAGGGCTATGTAAGGTCTCCTAATGCAGTTTTATATAATCGGTATGTTTATGTTTTGACACGATGAATTGTAACAGCTTAATTAAAATAATATTAAGAGGTTTACTGATCCCACAGTATCCAAGGACATCCTGAGATAGTCACTCCATTGAAAATGTGCCTTGTTTTATCTAATTGCACACAGAACGGGGTAAGTCCTGAAGCACCTTGACAGAGACTACATTTCTTGAAACATCTATACAAATCAGTAGGAATTAATGACAGAGTGAGTTTCCTTTACTTTATATGCTATACATTACATGAATTTCTTTTTCATACACAAAGTTAACCTTATCAAAATGTGGATATTTGCTAATGTGCATTCATCTGCAGTCAGGTAAGATGTGCAGCATTTAACAGAAATACAGGAAGAGCAGCAGTGTAGACAAAGTAGTGTGTGAACCATGATATATTACCAATTATTATCTTTATCTTATGGAATAATCTGAATCAAAATCTAGATGACTGTCCGAAGATCTATATCCCAATTTTTTATTTGTATAGCAAAAATACTATGTGAGAAGGAAAGATTCTTGACTATTAAAATGGTAAGCACAGGGCTGCATGGGTTGCAGCACTCGCAGATGAGTGTTGCTGTGAGGGCAGTCCTCAAAAAAAATCAAGGACTAAAGTACAGCTTTAGTAATGGACATCAGGTGATAAAGACAGCTTTAGACATGCAATTAAAACCCCAAGTTGTTAATTTTTCACCTTAAGAGTTGTCATAATGCCTGTTACTGTACCTGAAGCTTCCCAGCTGGACAGATTTGTCCTCCATTCTGTCTAAATGTAGTACTGTCAATTCCAGGAACTATTTGGAAGGTTTTATGTACTGAAAGAAGTGAGAAAAAAATCAAGTTGATCCAAGTTAGGGCTTTGGCTCCACCAGTGAAAATCTGAATATTGTTGTGGTTGGTTTGACTCTGATTTGGATTCTGGCCCAGCTCTGGCCACACTGGCTTTCTGTGCTTCTCACATTTCATACTGATGTATATGATCAGTCTGGCTCGAGTAATTTCAAGACATACCCTTTTCAGGTTTAGTGGTATAAAACCATCCTTCACCAGACAGACAGGCAGTAGATCTGTCTCCTTCCCTAACACACAGTGCTGATTTAGGATCACGTTAGGTTTGAAGTTTGAATATTTCATCAAAGTTCCTTATGTGCTGCACATTAAAAATGACTCTGTAAGTGTAATTTGTTGTGGTACTTCCTCCTTTTTATCATTCTGATATATTTTACTTTGCTTATTTGTTCTGCCTGTGCTCTAATCTGTTGTGGGAAGATGCTTCTTAACAAAAAAAAGAAAAACCAAAAAAACCAAACAAAAAAAACAAACAAAAAAGTCATCTTCGCCCCCCCCATTTTTTCCCATTCATTAATCTCTCTATTTTGTGATGAGCGATTAAACCTTACAAACATCAAAGAACGTTTCTTTCCTGATACTAAGCTACAGTAGTGACAAGCATGGAGGATGAACTATCTTAAAATGAAAGACCCCTTTGTTGCTCAAGAAAAAGCTAGTTGTTTAAATCATTTGTGAAACCTGTGCACCGACTGCTACTTTTATAGCCGTTGTCTGGCATGCAGTGCCACCAATGACAAATAGCAGTGTCACCATAGAAGTTGTCACAGATGGAAAAGCACTGTTTAAAGAGATGGATTTAGAAACAGGTTAATTGGTGTAATAGCTAGCATATCTCCAGTAGTATCAACAGAGCTGCAGGCTCTCCACAGGAATTGTTACCCACCGAAGGCACCAAGGCAACCAAAGTGGAAATCTTCAGATTTTAGAGGAGATGAAGCAGCCAGCTCTGTCGCCCAACTCAGAGAGAGAATGGGGCTGTAGAATTGTGACCTGCCCACCCTCATCAAGGTTCTCCCCTTGTCCTTATCCACCACCAGATCACTCTTTCTGCCTGCATCAGAAAAGATAAATCAAATGGCCAGTGTAGTTCAATCTAGCTAAAAGTGAAGCCTTCTTCAGCGGTTCCTAGCTGATCAAGAGCCTGATCTTTACAAAGTAAGCTTACAAAGCTATTGCAGTCCCCATCCTGCTGCATCCCAAGTACAATGAAAGGAGCCTTGCTTGGATGTGTACAGTCCAGGATGAGATTATTCTTAGCATTTAAATGACATACCTTGAAAAGTGATCGCACTGGACTCAGGATCTGATAACTTTGGCACTTAAAATTAAGGTTTTTAAGCCACATAGGACTAAAGCAAACGTCATTAAACCTTTATTTAAATAATCTTGCTCATGTTTGTGAATGGTGATTATAGCCCTTAACTGTTGCTACTCCATAAAACGCTGGATGTGAATTATCAGCAAAGGAGCTGGAGTTACCTTGGGCTTCTTTGCTAGACCATTTATTAAGAAATGTAAAAGCTTTCCAAAGCTGTAAAAACTACTTGTTCATTTGGTACACGCTGCATCTAGATATCAGGAAGAGATAAACTGCTTACCCTTGTCTTGGTTTGTAATGTTTGTCTGATTACCTTGTTAATCTGAGGTTTTGAAACCCAAATACAAATGCATTTTTGCATTTGTATTAAGCAGCTCAGCCTGTCTAGAATTACAGTGAGGATTGTTTTAAAGGTGCACCTGGAAACCAAGTTAAAATAATCCTGTATAACTAGCAGCTTAGGGACCAAACACTATTGTGGCAAAGTTTTACTTTAACAAAACTCTGGTAATGACCATTGCATTCATACTCAGTAAGTCCTTATTTTGTGTTTTGGACATGGAAAAATCTAGTTATACTCTGTACAAAAAACGTATTTTCAGGACTCAACAATGTATGTTTTTATAATTCTTGTGGACAGCAGCTGCAGGCTATCAGCCTGGACCCTTGATAAATTATTTTGACATTTCCTGCAGACACTCCTCATGAAAAAGGCTTTTTTATTTATTCTCAAATGTTGAATTCTGCATTATTGATCAGGTGCCGTTCATTAAAGGCTGCTGCTTGCTAGAAGAATCACACAGCTCCTAAGTTACACACAGCATAATGAATTATTCTGTTGACAAATAGCAGTATTAAAGGAATATTAAGGTTGCATGGTTTAAGCACTCAGAAGTCAGAAAATGGCAGTTGAGGTTGAAGATGATGGAAATTTTGCCCAAATTAAGATTGCAGAGTTACAGCTGAGGGCATGCAGAAAGACTACTAACAGGCACTGGATATTCGTTCTAGGGCACAAGTGGTTGGTTACCGATCTATTCACAAATATTGCTGTTATTTATTGCAACATTTAGCAAAGCAGCAAACAGTGGATGAAATCATTAGTGGTAGGGATCACAAGGCAGTTGGCTCCTCGCTGGCTGTTTCTCATTGCTGTAGAGTTGCATTCATCAAGGAGGAGGGTGAGTGGCAATGTTACACTGTTTTACTGCAGCTGAGGGTGAAAGAAGTTAGCGGCTCTCTGTGACATGAGACAAGTTCCATTTGTCAAAGTACTGTTTGCATTTAGTTCCCATCAGGGGCTCCCATTCAGTTTTCTTCCTGTTGTTGTTGTTTGTCTGCCTCTCTGATTTGGTATCATTTTTGTTCTGTTATGTTTATGCTTAGTACAAAATAAAAAACCGCAGGAAAGCAGTACACTCCTATCTGTAGGAGTATCTCGGTTCTGTGATCAGTCAGGCCAGGGTCAGTGCTAAGCACACAGTACCATCCTCATTGCCTGCATACCTGGATTTCTTCCTATGGGAGCACAGGACGCAGTGGAGATGAGCTGTACTGTACCTGGAGTCAGATGCATGCCCAGGAGTCAGCGTCACGGAGTAATACACAGTACTTTAACAAACCAGCAGTGTAGACTTGGCTAATATGTCTCTGGGCTTTTCCAAATAAGTAAGAGCATCCTTGTACCACCAGAGGCTGTGTTTGCTTTTAAGAACAAATTTGCTCAGATATATGACTTCCCTGGATTTTATTTCCCTAAGGGGTAAGAGTCAGGCTGTAGTGCCTTCTAGAGGCTAGTGAAAATCCCAACACGATGTTCACTACTGGTCAGAAAACAACTGAATGTTAGGACTGGGGAAAGCATTAAAAAGCCCAAAGTCTGAGAAGCACAAGCAATCAGAGCCTTGGCACCTGGTTCTAGAAGAGTTGGGAGAGGCAACTTCATATGCTGTATGTAGCCAGGGGAGACTTCTGTGGGGCAGTTCTCACCCCACCTCCAAAAGGAGGGACAACATCCCACAAATGGCATTATAGATATACCCAATCCGTATAGTGTCCCCAGTGGGCTGCAGATTTGATTTAGACTACAAACTGACTCACTGGGGCCTGTGGCTCTCTCCTGAGTTTGTGTTCCTCACAGTTTGCGTCTTGGTAGGATGCAAGTGGCACGTGAGCCATACAGGTATTGGCAAAGCACAGTTTGGCAGGGAGCAGAGGAATGGCAGTGCAGACCGCCACAGTGGGAGGCTCTCAGGGCAGAATGTTGGATCACTGTTGGAGATGGAATGTTGTGGAGTTATGTCAACCTTCAGTTGCATCCTGTATGATATTGTCTTCTATTCTTTTGTTCCAGGCACAATAAATAATTCTGTTTGTTTCCAGGGAATGCAGAATCAAGCCCCAAAAAAAAGTCTGTTGCAGGGATTTCTGTTAAGGCTCAAAAAAAGCACTTTTAATTTGAGATAATGTGTAGCATTACAAATGGATCTCATTAATTCTGAGTGCGTCCTTGGGCTCTGAAGTTATTGTGCCTCCCTGTACCATTGCCAAAGATAGAAGCATGAAGGTAGCATTAAAGAGGATACAACATGAAAGAAGAAGTAAATTTAATATTATGTTTATGCCCTTGTAAATATTATAGCCTACAGTTACGGGATAAGAAGGGGAAGAACCAGAGTTCAGGTAGTCTATTTAGGTAAAGCACAGCTTTCCTGGGATCTTAGATGATTCATTTAATCTTAGGCTTTATTACTGCCATTGAAAATTAGGAGTGATTGTAAATATATGTCTTGATCCTGTCAGAAGACTGCAAAGCCCTGAGGGATCTTCAGGTGAAATGTTCGCTAACAATATAGATCATATCATTGGTTGGATCCAGGTTTTATCTTTTTCTCATTTTCCAAATTTAATTTTCTTGGTGGTTGTTCCTAACTAAGGGCAAATCCTCATCTCATACACTTTCAGGTAAATAAGGAATTACTGCTGAATTCAGTGACACTATAATGCATTGCATTCCTCACTAAAGCATCTAGCTCTGCTCCTTGAAGGTTCTATTGATTGTTTCATGAAACATATGGTACTGGAGGCTGCTTATATTCCTTCTGGAGACTGGATTTCTCCTCTGAATACCTAAGCACCTTCTAGCTATCTCACCTATATTGGCTAATTTGATAATTGTACCCCCTTCCACTTATATAGACTCTCTTTCACAATGCAGCCCTGTGCTTCCTTTGGGATTTTTTTTCCTCACCATGAATTCCCAAATTCCTAGTCAGAACCATCCCTTTTATTTACTGTCTGTCATTACCAACTGCCACTCCAAAGTTTTACACATCTTTTTTTCCACACTTATCTGCATTAAACTGCAATTTTTCACTTCTGGCTTGGTTTAAATAATGTAAATCCTTCTTGCCTGATTGTATTGCTACTTGTTATTTATGGTGCCATGGCGTACACTTTTATGTGCGGACTGGGGAATCTTCTTTTGTATGCAGCCATGGAGATCATCTTTATAAATAATGGAAAAGCTTACAATTGTGATTATACATCTCTTTGTAATACCTGTATACCCTTTGTTTCTCTAGTACTGAAAAGACATCTCAAAGACGTGTAAGGGAAACTTTGTCTTTTATCCGCATTCTTTCCATAGAAATTCTTGTTTCCTTAGACAAAAAACCAGAGAGCCTTGTTCATCTTGGAATTCCTCACTTCCTGAGAATATATAATGTGAAGCCCTCAGTGCCACACTTTCTCTAATTAGTGGTAAGATGACCTGATGCTTATACTTACCGTGCTGCATCCTATGCACCTCCTTCACAGCTTCACAAAAAGGGAAACTGGGGCTTTAAGAAATAGTATAGCAGGCATAATTATCAAGGCACGTGCGTGAGATATTGCTACTGTTGATACTGCTTCTGCTTTCTATCAACACCAGTCCTTGTGACAGCCGAGGCAGTTCAGTCATGTTTTGCTGGAAGGGCAGGTTTCTAAGAGGAAGCTTAAATAAGCAAAGCAGAGTTCTCTTCAGTCTTTCTGCACGGCAGCAGGATAAGAGCACGGCCTGAGAAAGAGCCGAGTGACTCACCACTGCTGTCTCCCTCCTCCCCGGGGGGCTGATGGCAGCCTTATGCAGGCAGCAGGAACGACAGCAGCCTTGCCATCAATCATGAGAGCAGAGAAGTTCCTTTAGGGAGCTTGCCTTGCTGATGCCACAAATGTGTTTCGTGGGTTTGGCTGATCTGTCTGTAGGATCTGTAGATATCAAGCCAGGTTGGAATTGAGCAACATATGGCACATCACATGCTTGGGAGGCCACTACTGCACAGACTGAGTTTCTTGTATTTAACTTAGAGAATGCTAAACATGCCTAAGCTGTGCAATGATCTATGACTGGGACAATTCTGTGGCTTAATCAGCTCAGCCCCACACAGCCTCTTGCTCACTCTCTCCCAGTGGGATGTGCAAGGGAATCAGAAGGGTAAAAGTGAAAATTTGTGTGCTGAGATAAAGACAGTTTACTAGGAAGAGCAAAAGCTTCATGCACATGCAGAGCAAAATAAGGAATTCATCCACTACTTCCCATGGGCAGGCAGGTGCTCAGCCATCTCCAGGAAAGCAGGGCTTCCTCACATGTAATGGCTGTAACTCTGGTCATCTCCCTCTTTCTCCTTCTCCCCCAGTTTTATGTGCTGAGCTGCCATATGGTGGGGGTGTCCTTTTGGGCACTTGGGGTCATCCATCCCGACTGTGTCCCCTGCCCACTTCTCGTGCACCCCCAGGCTACTTGATGGCAGGGTGACGTGACAAGCTGTGCAGGCCTTGACTCTGCATAAGCTCTGCTCAGCAGTGACTAGAATGTCCCTGTGTCGTCAACACTGTTTTCATCCTAAATCCAGTACACAGTCCCGTACCAGCTACTGTGAAGGAACTAAAGCCGGTACAGACTACAAAATAAATTAGACAGGAACAAGAAATATTCCTGGACACTGGCACTCAGTCATCGTACTCCTGCATTGTTAACAAGGTCCCTGGCATGGTGTTGGGCACTAGTCTCTCCCAAACAATTCCAGGCATGGTTCTTAAATTAGCATGGGCAAGGGAGCATCTTGCAAACTGTTGGATACAGCCACACCATAGCAGAGAATGAGAATTACAGGGAAAGTTGCCAGTTCTCCATTTTGTGCCAGGTAACAGTTTTTATCTTCTTTAATTTACTACATAGATACTTTGTGTCTAAAGACCCTTTTGAAAAAGTTATTTTTAAAAAAAGTCGGAAAAAAGGCAGAGAGGAAACGCTCTACTCTAAACAGTCACTGAAGTGAAGCAAAATATATGCTTAACGTCAAAAGGTACCAAGGAAAAGATGAGATCTTGAAATTCATGGCAGTCGGCTGTACTTGTACTGTGCACAGAGAAATACATTCTTGTCATAGTGAGGGAAGCAGAATAAATTTTTGCAGTAGCGTATTGGAACCTTAAGTAAGCATCTGCTCACTCCACCAGTAGGCAGTGGGTGCATGCTTACATACCTGCAGATCCACGGCAGGGAAGACAAGATTTGCCAGCTGATCCCATGTTGTTCATGCTGACATTGTTGGAGGCTGTTTTGGCTTGTTCGGTTCTTAAGAAAATGCCACTCTCAGTGATGTTTAAAGATACTCTCTCTCTTTGAAAAAAAAAAAAAAAGAAAAGAAAAAGAAAAATAATTTAATCCCAGGACTAACTGGGCTGAGTTAGGCTGTTGTTGGTCCTATCTTAAGTGCAGGTATGTGGAGAATGTCAGAAGCTGGGAAAAATCCTCCTCCTGCTTGAGGCAACACACAGGCTGCCCAATTATGCAGTTCTGAAATGGAGACTTACCTTAAAGAGATCATGAGGAAGAAAAAGGAAAGCCAGGAACGCAGTCCGTGTGTGGGAAGCCTTAAGAAAAGACTGTTTTCCATGACAGGGTGATCCTCATATCTTCTTTGTTTTTTTGTAATTTAATTTTTTTAAGAGTAGAAGGAAGTTGCAGTGGTCTCTGTTAATTTAGAATCTAGTAAATGCTGAAGTAGAAATGTTACAGCTGAATGGCTGGGCTGATGAATGTGCTGATTTCAGACTGCTGGTGCTCAGCATTGTCTTTCTACTGTCCCAAACCGTAGTGACAAACACACAGCTACTGCTGCCACGAACAGTACAGGAAGCCACTGAGCCGTGCCCTGTGGCCTGAGTGTATGTCACACCAGATTTAACTGAATTCATTATTAAAGTTGCATTGTCCAACTGACGAAGTGTGCAATCAGTATAAGTGCAAATTTTTTGAATAGCATGTTTGGTGTTTGGGTACAGTATGCTGCCACTACTTCCCATTATTGCTACAAGTCCAGATTAGTTTAACTGCTGTACAGGATGGGGTTGATGAGCTGGTAAAGTTTTAGCAATTACACAAGATAGAAACAGAAGAACTGTTGTAAAAGAAGAGGAAACCCGCATGCTTTAAAGCTACTGCTTTTTCAGTTGTTTTCACTGCTTTTCCAAAGCATCAGTATCAGTAACAGCCATTTCCACCAACAGCAAGAGTGATCAGGCCTATGCGTTTTCTAATTTGTGTTAAAGCAGAGCACTGAAGCCTAGAATTACCTTTGTGAAAACAGAAAGAGAGGACAACATGGCCTGTTTGCACATGTTTCCTGACTAGCTTACACTGGCATAATTCACCCGAGTTTATTTGTTTGTGTTTTTTTTCAAATGTGACCGTATTTCCATTAGAGCAATGTCCACTCACAATCCTGCATTTGTTGCATTCTGGGTCAGTCTGTTTATCTTGAGCTCCTAGATTTCATGCCAGCATGACCAACTAATTGTCTCATGATCTGTAAGAAAAATAAAAAAAAAAACTTAACAGGTGGTTTCATATCTTCTGGGCACTGTAGAAAGGCTTCAAGATTTACAACCATCATGCAAAAGCATGTATATGCACAAGCATATGGGAAGGCCTAGATTTTCTTGTGCTGTAGTACTTTGTGGCTGGCTACAGCAAAAATGCGTGCCTCCCACCATTATTTACAACTGTAACAGTGAGAAATTACAAAACCTACTGTTCATTAACCTCCAATAGGGCTGTTCCTGCAGCCAGTGATTGCCATTACATTGATGGAGTGCTGAAACAGCTCAATAGTCCTGGCTGGCCTGTCTCGCCTGTGACTGCGCTGCAGCTCCTGCCTCTCACCGCTACCCAGAACATGTCCGGCAGAAGCTGCTCAAATGATTGATGAGAAAAGCAGCTCATAAAGGCAAGCACAGTGCCTGAAGCAACAGCTGTCTAGCCCTGTCCCTGCAGTAATTAGATAAATGAACCCCAAATGAAATCTTACAGGCAAGAGTAGAAGGAAGTGATAATATCCCCAGTGTCGATCTCTGCTTGTGTTGCCTCATTCCAGTCTGTGTTTGCAGCTATTCGTGTGTGAGACAGATTTGACAGAGCTTACCTCTCTCACCTTCCCTGCTCATTTTGCTGCCGGTCCTGCAGACAGACCCCTGTGGGCACAGGAGACACAGCAGTGTCAGTGGCTGGACTCTGCTTTCTTTTTTTCATGTCTTTGGCACCAGTTCTACTTTGCAGAGTGTGCTGAACCTTTGTCCTTCTCCACAGAGTATGAATGTAACAAAAGGTCCGTGACAGGTCACAAATTGAGTTTATCTGGGGAAAATCCTGCAATTAGCAAATTCCTTCTTTGAGAAATAGTAGATGTGTTTATAGGGATGCATTAGATAAAAAAGGAGAAAGAAAAATGGTTCAGGCAACTGAAATTTTTATAGAGTTTATTATAAGGTTTGTGCTTATTTTTACAGTACAGTAGCATAGTGATAATACAGCAATTCCCCTAGGTCTTCCCTCGATGCTACTGAATGGTACCCATGAAGGAACCCATCAGTGCCAATAATTGCTATTTAGAGAGAAATTTATGAAAAAAAAAGATATTTTTTATATATATTCAGAAAATGTATATGCTTTTAAAAATGGTGTATATAATTGAAATACGCACACATATGTGTAAAATAAGTACATGGACAAATATACAAAAAAAAAAACCCCACCTTTTGAGGAAGTCTGAACAGTGCAGCTGTGATTCTGCTTTTATTTGTGGCGTTTCGCATCTGGAATAATATTGTGGAATTCAATGACTGTAGAACTCATATAAGAACAAATCATGTCTTTGAAGGCAGGAACTGAAATGCAGAGAAGTAAATGGGGGTGCTGTTGGATTAAATAGTTGTCCAGTGAAATCCTGCAAACTCATAAGAGAAAACACATTAAAAAAAATGCTACCAGCATGAGCAGGACTAAGAAGTGAAGTTATATCCTATAAAAGGCATAGCAGTGATGCAGAGCAAGTGGCCTTTTTTTTTTATTCTCTCTCTGCACTCCTAAGCTAGAGTAATTCTTGCTGAGTTCAGCCAGATTTGCATGGGTGTAAAATTAGATCAAAATTGGGCCCAGGTTGTTTGTTTTACCAAGAGCGCATGTCTCAGGAGATTGCTTTCATGTTTCCCTGTAGAAACAGTCAGAGGTACATCTAAGGCTGGGCACTGCCAAGGCCTGGTCGCTGGAATTCAAACAACAATTTCTGGCAGACTAAGTGGTCCCATTAATCGCAAGTGGTATCTCTGAGATGCTTCAATTACAAGAGATTAGTGGGAAGCTGGAGCAGTGGACTAAGGGAGTAATGACATATAGGAAGTGAAGCAGAAAAACCTGCTTTCTTCTTTTTAAAGAGAAGTTCAACTTATACTTTATTTAAATATAAATTGCAAGCATAAAGTATTAGAGTTCTTAAACTTCTCTCTTCACTTAGTTTCAAATTAACCGTACTGTATTTCTGAGTTCCCCAGAGCAGCACTGTGATCTTCAGCCTGTCTGTTCCTTAAATTGAGCTGAAGTCTTTTAAGTTCCTGTGCTATCCTCATAGCTGGCTGAGTTACATTTGCCCATCCCTGTGCTACCTCCGCTGTGGTGTGGATTTTCAGGGGCCAGCACAGACTCTGAGCATCCCCTGCTAACCCCCAGCTATAAATTGCATGAAGGACTGTGAAACAGCAGAGCAAGAGGCTGTGGTCTCACATCATTTCTACTGCTGTAGCTTTGTTGATTTACTCTTGTCATAACCACTGATGGGAAATGCTTTGCCTGAATCCTTGGGTTTAGGTTACAAGCATAATAATGTTTTATAATGGAGTGTGGATCTAATGGCTACTGCCAGTCCTTTGAGGCCAGGCAGTAACTGAATGTCTCAGTGTGTCTGGCAGTGAAGGAAGCTGTGACTCTGCCTCCTGTACAGGTGGGCAGTGTGAAACAGACTGCACCAAGAGCTCACAGCCGTACTGCGTCTGGACACAGCCATCAGGAGGGGTCCTAGATCCCCAATCTCAGGCTGATTCCCAGACCATGAGCTTGCCTGTCTCCTCAGAAGATATATCTGGCTCAGATGTTCTAAAATCCGTTTTGGTCTGCCTAGTTTATTGCGCCACTGTTACATGTGTAGTTCTGAATGTGTTTCTGAGGACTGAAGTTTGCCTGTATTTTGCCTGTCCATTGAGTTTTTGTCATAGTCACAGCTCCCATGGCATATAGGGGACATACAGTCGGCACAGATGGGATCTAATTGTTTTCTCAATTAATGTAATGTAAATCAGGAGTATTGTGAAAGGATTGCGCTAGTGTGAAACTGGCCTGGAACAATATTTAAGTGCCCACAAATTACCAGATGAATTAAAATAATTTATTGTTACTGCTTGTGTTCTGTGTCCATCACACTTGTGTACCTAGCTTTATTTTTGCTGGCATGTGATTTTTGTTGGAGACTGTCACACAGGTTGTGTGTGTGTGTGCTATGGAGTTTGAACCAGGCACTGTGCTGTCCAGAAAGTTCATTTTTATTACACTTGGAGCAAAAAGAATAACTTTAAGCAGCCTACAATGTAGGCACCTACATCTCAGGTAAACTTTGAAGATGCCTGTGGTGCTATAGAGAAAGCAAGACGTATTTGTGGAGTTCATCTGTTATAAAACAGAGCATGCAAATTAAGTGCTAGAAATGTGTGTTCCTCTCTATTGCCTGCAAAGGGGTCAGACAACTGACTCAGATGGAGACAGCTCCTGCAGGCTGATCTAAATGGGGGTGGGCAGAATTGCCAATGATATGGTGTCCCAAGGCACACAGACATCTTCATGATGAGTAAGAAGTGGTCCAGCTATGAGGATACCCAGATGTAATAAATATTACATTCCTCTGCCCTAACACATATGAATGTGATCTTTTCCAAACTAAATTATTCTAGGATTCTATGTGGACATGGCACTTAGGGACATGGCTTTAGTGATGGACTTGGCAGTTACAGGTTAAGAGTTGAACTCAAGATTTTATGGTTTTTTTTTCCAACCCGTGTGATTCTGTGAACCATTAGGTCTCAAAACAAAAATCCCCAATGCACGGGAAGTACAAAGGTTCATGGCAATAGCAGTATTTTTCTTGAGAAATGTCTATATTTGGCAGTGTTGAGGAGCAATATGTGTTGTTAGATAGTTCCTGGGGCTTCTGAGTTGAGCTCTTTTTCTTTCTTTTTTTTTTTTTTTTTTGGTAGAGGTTCATTCAGTTTATCTGATGTTAGTGAATTTTTAGGATTTCCGTTAAATTGGTATTTTACTCTTGGGAAAGAGGAAGCTGATGCCTTAGCTTCTATCAGTATGGCTGTTGGAAGTTAGGAGGATTTGCAGTATTACTTCAGTAAGAAGTGGCAGGTATTAATCTGATTTTGTGTGAACAGGTTTAAATCTGGACCCATGCCAGTAATACTGTACCATAACAAAGCTGGTGTAGCTGCTGTTTAAACTGAAAGCCCATACAGTTTGAGGCCAGAAAGAATTCTTAGACTGCCTGCATATGAAAGGTTGTTAAATTTCACACACTGTCCATTCTCCAAAACCCAAAAAATCTTAGCCCGGGGTATTCAGTTAACTCTCCTTTGCACACAAAGATCAAGGACCTGAAGGACATGGTTTCATAGCAGCCAAAAATACACATAAACTTACAAGGAAAGAGTTTTCTAAAGCAAGCATTTTATTTAAAGTACTTGAAGAGTAGGATTTATTTTGTTTTCTAGCAGATCAGTCTAATACTCTTGATATTGGTATCTACTTAAAAATGTGGGACACGGTAAAAGAAAGCCAAAGGCATATGAAGTTGAAAATAGGAAAACGGCACAAAAATGATACTGCCCTTTGTTTTCTTGCTTCTCCAGGATTTACAGTTGTACTCCCTTACTTCCCTGCTAACTTGACCAGTGCTTCCCTTCTGATCTTCTGGGAGATCTAGGGCTGGAATAAACAGACCTTGCCCGGTTCATGTGGACTGACCGGGGGTGTTGGCTGCTGTTGGCCTCAGCAGAAGTCAGCTCCGCTTAGGGTTGGGTCCAGAAGAATGCCTTTGGCAAGACATTAGAGGTGGCTTTTTTCAGTTAGAGGTTAGGTTTCATAAGCAGCTCAGTGGAGCAGGAGGAGAACCCATTCCCACCCAAGTGGTGTTTTTCCTTTTTTCCTCAGATAATTGTGTAAAACTAAAATTGCGTTAGCAGATTTGTGACCATTTCACCATTTAATGACAACTTGTTTTGCCAGGTTAAAATACTGGAGTCAAATTACCGGTTTGACTCACTGACATGCAGAGAAGACATCACAGAAATACTGAATAATACCAGTTAATCTCTTGTCTCATTCTGTTGTCTTCAAAGGAGCTGTGTCAAAAATGAATTTTCCCAGATTTTGCTTCTCAAAACAGCTGATCTGTTTGCATGCAGGATGAGCTTGGGCCAGCATGAAATGAGACCTATGTACAAAGACCACCAGTCTCAGTGAGACCAACAGGAACTGCAGCCCAACTTCTGGGGCTACAACCTCCTCCCGGAATGTGTCTGCCATTCCAGCAGCAGATGTGCTCCCAGCCTATGCTGATATGACCCTTTGTGGTCACTTACATGCCAAACATGGGTGGGTTTGGTACAAGTGACATACGATTAGGAGCATTAACATAAAAGTTCTGTCTAGTTGGTGTGAAAGCCAGTCTGCTACGGGAGAAAGTGTGTGCAGCTGTGACTAGAACTGGCAGAGAGGTGATGTTTGCCCTCTAAAGTCAGGAGCTCACGTGCCTGCAGGTGGTGAATTTATGGGGAAAACCAAAGCTGGATTGATTGTCATCTATTTTACTTACATCTAAAGTGCTTACCAACTCAGCTAAGGATACAGCATAACCTCATTAAATCTATGAAGATTTATTTTTGTCTCAGGAATAACATCTTATTATGTAGCTATTTAATGAGTTGTGAGCTAACATGTTTTAACAAATCTTTTATCGCTTATTACATTCACTCCCTTGATGGTAATTTCAAAATCTGACCATTAAAATGGGACTCTTTTCACAAGTCTTTGATGATGGCACTCAGAACTGTGCACTTCATCTTTGCATTTGGATTAGAATCGTAAAGGTGTAAATTATAGATCTGGCTTTTATGGGCTCTTATTGATCAGGCTGTTTCATAGGAACCGCAGCAGTTCTGAAAGCTTAGCAGTCTAGAATACCTTTCAGCTTTCTTAATTGGGCCACCAGGGTACGGTTAGTTTTCAATTTATATTGAGAGTAAGACAAGGTGATGTAATACTTTCTCATTGTACTTGAGTAGCATCGACACTAAAACACCATGATGTGCATTGTAATTCTCAATACACAGGTTGCTTGTTGAAGCAGATGGAGAGTTCTGGCCTCATGCACTTTGTAGTTTAGGACAAATTCTGCCTAATACTTCTTGCATGTTCACTGACTTCCACTGAGACGCTAGCCACAACAAGCAAATATGATTTGGTCAAATGAAGTTGGAAAATTCATTCAACATACCAGTTGTAGAGCAACCAACAGACTAATGAAATGTGCTTATCTTTTTGTGTGTTTGCTGACAGGTCAAAGTCATGGTGCGCATTTCTTCCTCGCTTGCCAGAGACACGTCTGAGTCCAGCTCTTTCTTAAAAGTTGACCCCCGTAAGAAGCAAATCACGCTGTATGACCCATTGGCCTGTGGAGGCCAGAATGCTTTCCAGAAAAGGGGCAGCCAGGTTCCACCCAAGATGTTTGCTTTTGATGCAGTTTTCCCTCAGGATGCGTCACAGGTAGGCCCTGTACGATTGGAAGAGCAGCAGTGTGCTGCAGCAGTGTGCACCACAGCCAAATTGATTTCTGCTGCAGCAGTAGTACTTTCAATGGACTTGTACCAGGGCTGAATTTGGTCTGCCATGGTCATCAATAATGAAATCAGTTTATTAAATTTTAGCTCAATAATGGTGTACTTTATTCTTTACTGTAAATAACTTCTCCTAAAATTATACATTCAATAAATGTGCTAAGTGGTGCCTAGTAGGAAAATCCTCAATATCAACAAGCTACTGTATATTATAAAATATTATTATATGGTGTTTACAGAGATCTGATCGGAACTGCTGTTCTCTAATGCAGTTCTCTATTAACTAAGGAATAAAGGATTATTTTTACAGTGTTTTATTGTACAGTTTGCAATAAGAAGATGGGGGTTTTAATCCACAAGTCTTTATTCATGTGTATACATTCAGATTTCTTATCTTTATTAGACTTTGGTTTGATGAACTACGTTACCCAAATGTCATGAGGACAGTAAAAGAGTAAAGTAACATTGCAAAGTATAATTAGAAAATAGTCCTGTAAGGCTGTCTCTGTATTCATAAACTAAACAGAGCTAGGACACAGGGCCATCTAAAGTACTGTCACATAATTGTATCATTAGGTCCCTCCCTCACCTAGTCCTGGGCCAAGCAGCTGACTCCTCGCAGACTAATGCCCGGATGCAGTTCAAGGGGCTGGCCTGTGAACGGTCCCTTTCTTGGCCCATTTTATTTTCTGTTGTAGAGATAGTCTAGAAATAGCCATGAACTAGGGTGAATTTTGTTGATGTGTTGTCAAATGCAAAGTGCTTCCCATCAAGGCCTAAACTGTGAATTCTGGTTGAGTTTCATCCACTGTTGTTCAGCAATTGCTGCAGGAACACTGTCGATCATTCAGCCTGCTTGAACCTTAAATCCAAGAATGCTTGGGGTAAATTTCTGTGTTGTACTTCTTAAAGTACTGCTACTGTCTTCACAATGGAGTCTACTGCTGCAAAAAGCTGAGAAGACTCATAATAATGTCAGGTCACCTAGCTAACACCAAAGAGGCTGTTTGTTCCCTTTACATTCCTTACCCTTGCTAGTGGAATTGAACTCAGTCCATAATTGGGCAAATAATAGAGCCTGTAAAAATTCCTCAGGGTTGGATTGTTTTTTTATCAAAACTGTATTTTAAAATTCCTTAAATAGGCAGTTCTAACAAACCAACTACATCCCTTTACAATAAGTTTATTTTTTTTTTTAACCCCACAAAGGGTGTTGATGCATCAGCAAATGAAACTTCCTTGACACAGAACAAAAGTCCTGCTTCATGTGCTTACACAAGTAACATCAGCACCACAGGTCACATGAATGAGACAAGCAGGATTAGATTTTTTGATTCTTCAACATGGTATCTGGAGCACGGATGACATTACTTCCACTTTCTGGTGAAAATAATGATTTTCCTTATTATTGTTAATGCTTTTGTTTTCTTTCTTCCCTTTTTTTTATTATTTTTTTCCATACCTGTGACAGGCTGAAGTATGTGCTGGGACTGTGGCTGAGGTGATCCAGTCTGTGGTCAATGGGGCAGATGGCTGCGTGTTCTGCTTTGGTCATGCCAAGCTTGGTTGGTATTGCTAACTTTCCCTACTCAAGCAGCAAAATGAATATTTTTAAGCCAGGATCACTAGTCTATTAGATTAAGGAAAACAAACTTTCATTCGTCTGTGTATATTAATTGTATTTAAAAGTAGTACACTGTGCATGTTCTTGTACTACATCTTCACCTCTCGCTTACACATCTATTCACTTTGCTTATTGTGTAAGTGTTGGATGGCATGCTCTTTGAAACAGAAGTTACCTTTGAATTATTGCTTCATTTCATCTCTTAAATGTTGTAGCAATTTTGTCTTGCATTGCCTTCAGTCGTTAATGAATGGTCCAACAGTGACCTACAGTTTTACAAATGTGCTTGGTGTTGGTGAGGGTTTGCCCAAATGCCTTTTATCAAGCTGTGTAAAGGCTGTGAGTATTCACTCAAGTACTTGATGTCTGTGATGGCACTCTTCAACTGCTGTGACTGGGCACTCAAATAGTTTGATTTATACTCTAGTCCCTGATTAGACAATTCACTCATTACTGACCCCTTCCTACTGTGTCTCCAACAAAGCTTATTCTAATGGTTAACTGAATGTTACTGATGGATCAAAACTCACACTTTGGACATGCTTCAGTAGCATTTCAGGTATTCATAGAAGGACAATGAAAAAGAGAATCATCATCATCATTAAAACACTATTCTTTTGAAGTAACTGGATTTTGAAAGTAATCATATGTTTTGTTCATGCTTATCTAATTGTATTTTGAAAGTAGTGTCTCTGGAATGAAGAGGGTTTTATTGCATGTGTGCAATGATCTCCATTCTTTGCTTTCTCAAAGAAACACAGATGTACACATATAATTTAAAAGGATAATTCAGTTTTGCAGGTGGTAAAGAAGATCAAGCTTTATCAGGCTGTGATTATCCCAAATTATAGGCAACAAAACCTGGAGAGCACTGAATGCTGCAAGGTCTGGTACAATCAATGGAGCTGGTTGCTGGTCCAGTTACACCAGGAGGCCCCTCTGAACCAGGCAGGAGTAACACTAGGATGAGCTCTTAGATATTTAACCCCCCTGTGACCTGCCAAACACAAGATTGCAAATGAGATGGAAAAGGAAACCGCCAGATAACAGGGTCTCACAAGCACTACATGTCCTTCAGAGAAGTATCCTAGCTGGGGTTTTGCTAAAGCACAAGTTGAGTCTCTGCAGTTGCTTTGTTAACTGCACCACCACCATTCCACAAACTATGGACATACCCAGACCTTGACACAGACATGTGCGTAGAAGTATTTTTTTCACTGATCTTTTCCCACATAGATTCAACATAAGAAATGAAACAAGGTAAAGAAGCCACAAGTACTTGCCTGGAAGGATGTGTACCTTTATCATTTGGCTTATAAATTCAGGAGCTTTAGAAAATTTACCTAAAGTGACACCTTAAGCAGTATAAGATAGTTCTCTGTGTCTGTTCTTAATCACCAAACTTTTACACCAAAGACAAGCCAGAGCTATAATTGCAGAGTTAAAAAATACCAAACCAGGGGATGGTTTTGACCCAGATGAAATATTAATTGTTGTAGACCCACTTTTGCACCAAGTGATCACATATAGCTGGCTGGTTTTGGGGGGATTTTTTTCTGAATGAAGTTACATCTCTGTGATTCTGGAACCAGATTTATGTCTGTCCCAACTCCAGCATTTGAAATATAATCTAGTGCTTTGAAGTAAAATGGTATGGAAAGAATACCAGACTTACAGTATTTAATGCAGAGGTTTTTAGAGCCCATGGCACTCCTGCTCTGCTCAATTTTCTCCACAATTCACTGACCTTAGAGGATGCAGCGTTGTAAGGTGGGGGCCTGCAGCACCCTGCCTTGGGAATGGGAGATGTCAGGGGAATGCATTAGGTAATGATTTTTGAAAGCAGCTCAAGATTTCATCTGCATGTTCCATGTCCTATTTGTCTACCTGCCTATATTTTCCTATTGATCACTATCCTTGTTGTAATGAAGTTGTTTCCATGAAGCTGTGCAGGATAATCTCTCTTGGCAGAAGGCTGTGAAGGTCCTGGGAATGATGTTATATTTTCTTCATCCCCCTATTCCTGACAGGGAAGTCATACACCATGATTGGGAAGGACGATTCCATGCAAAACCTTGGAATAATTCCTTGTGCCATCTCGTGGCTCTTCAAGTTGATTAATGAACGCAAAGAGAAGACAGGAGCGCGCTTCTCGGTCCGGATTTCTGCAGTGGAAGTGTGGGGGAAAGAAGAAAATCTGAGAGACCTGTTGTCAGAAGTGGCTACAGGCAGCCTGCAAGATGGCCAGTCTCCAGGTGTCTACCTTTGTGAAGACCCCATTTGTGGCATGCAGGTGAATCCAAGATTCATTTTACACTGAAACAAGTAACACGATTTTTTTTTTTTTTTGAGCAATCGAGATGGTTCAAATTCAAGAACTACCCAGAGCATAAAGTTTATAGACTTGAAAGTGTTTACTTTAAAACATGCAAGAACTTTATGACCTGCAGCTGCAGGGCCATCTGCTCTCCCGGCCTAAATATTTGTACCTCTGGTATAACTGATATTGAGCAGGGGCTTGTGTTTGCAATAAAATGTGAAAACATTCAGTACAAACAAAAATTCATCTCATTCTTAAAAAAAAAAAAGAAACAAAAGTGTGATCTCTCTTTTGTAAAACAACAAGCTAAAATATTTACAGTACTGCACAAATAGCTGTAGGCCATTAATATGGCTGTTTATTTCTTTATAAACTCCATTATTTATAGCATTTGCATTAGCAGTGTTGTAGGGAGCATTAATTGCTACTTATTAATTGCTGCCAAGAAGTAAATTCCTGAGCTGGGCAAGTCAAGAAAAACTCAAGCTCTTCTCAGGTTCGGAGTTTTAGCAGGAAGGAGTAACTGGCTCATGTATTTTCTGGGCAATTATGAGAAATTCTCAGCAGCCCTATTTTTTCCCCCCTCTCTTGGTTTGAGGGGAAAAGGGAACCTATTCTTTCATTTTGCTGTTTGTGAGGGAGATAATCTGCTTTTTGTACGAGTAGATGAAGAGGGAGCAAATGAAGGTGATGGGGCTTGAAAAACATTCTTTCAACCTGAAAGGCAAAGGCTCCTTCTGTCAAGAACCTGCAGAGCCCTGCCTATTCCAGGATGGGGAATAGAGGGAGAAGGGAACAGACCTGCAGGGTCATGTACCCTGTATCCAGCTCCAAGCATCCAGAGAGCATGACTCACATGCACGCAAGTCATGAACTGTGAGATTTTAAACAGCAAGTAATAAATTTTGTGTCTTATCTCTTTGTGGTTTAAGCTTTTTAGGCATACTTAAGTCCTATTTTCCATTCTTCTGCATTCTACCTAAGGACTATAAAGTTGCGTTTTGATTTTAAAGAACAATTAGGGTTCTCATTTTCGCTTAACTCCTGACTTTAGTGTTTTATGAAATACCTACTGTATCGCAAGAGATCTCACCCTCTGGTATCCAGTAACTGGTGCAGTCTAGTGAATATGAGAGACTTGAGTCTGCACGCTTCCCGTTGGGGTGATGGATGGCTCAGTTAAGATCTGAATTCCCGTATGTATGTTGCATGTGTTACATAACTGTGTCACAACCAGCATCTCCTTAGAGCTTAATTCTTTACTAGGGTACTTTAGCACAATAGCAATAATAATGAATATTCCATTATGGTAGCTTATTTTCATATAGATACTGACAGTACAGCTATATACAAAATGAATTATTTTAGATCGGTGAAGGAGAGGTAGCTCCATGAGACACCTGTGTATCTCTGCAGTGTGAAAGACTGAATTAATACAGCAAGGAAAGAAGCCTTTTTATGCATGCTTACAAGACATTCTGGAGTCATGTGTCCTACACCTGAATTCTCCAAATCCTCAGATGAAGGGAGGATATTATATTATAGCCCTACAGATATGCAGAATCAGCAGTGTGTGTAGCAAATGAATGATCACCATATGTCACACTGTCTGTCACTGGACCTTTCCAAGTATGCACATTTTCTTGTTGCTTACATTAGTGAGATCAGCCCACAGACTGGCCTGCCTTCTGCTGGCCTTGTTAACTCCTTCCTGTCCCCCTCCCTCTTTCCTGAGAGAGTTTAGCCTTCAGCTGTGTCACCCCATCCCACACATAGTCTCAGCTTTATCCCTCCTCAGGCTGATGAATGGTCGCAAAGAGAAAACAGAAGTACTGTCTTTTGGAGAACTTAACTGTCAGCTATATTACATAGCAAGGGAATGAACCCCATGAATGGGGAGTTCCTTGCTGTTTTTATGCCAGACAAAACAAATCTATCCTATGGGCTGTGGGCCAGTTCTGTGTACTGCCAAAACTAATGCCATCAGATTGCACAGTCACATGTCCCTTGCACAGACAACCTAGTCTTAGGTGCCGTGAAACGTGCATGCGTTCCTAACATTAGGAGGGGTTAATAATATCTGCCCTCCTATGCTGTCTGTCACTTTGGAGAGTTAAGAGCAGGCTGGTGACAGGGAGGGAGGTCCAGCACATATGAATGTATGTACATTACCTGCCTTGTTCCATTTAATGGATTGCCCTGGCTTGTGAGCAGGTGCATAATCAACTTGTGGTATGAAGGGGCAAGGAAAAGGCTTCTGTTCTGTGCTGCTCCTCATATGCCATGGGCCAGAACACAAGCTTCAGTGCTGTTATTTTTGAGATTTATCTGTGGACTGCTTCCTTCTAACACTTTCTGAAGGGTAACGTATAGCCCTGCCGCTGCTGTTTTCCACCAGCTGTTGAGTTTCAGATTGGCATGTCTTCCGGAATTTTTTTTCCCACTTCTAGCCATGAGGGCTCCTGGGGGGCATTTTACTGCCAGTGTCAGGAGAGTCTCATTCCGCTGGGCACCTCCTCCTTTTTGGTCCCAGTAGAAGCCAGTGTATCCACACCGCGTGTCGATTGTGGGAAGGTGTCTGGTGGTGTTTACCTGTGCGGGAATTTCTCAGCCGTTTCTCCCTGCTGTTGGCTGCAGCTGCAGAACCAGAGCGAGCTCCGCGCCCCCACGGCAGAGAAGGCCGCCTTCTTCCTGGACGCCGCCATCGCCTCCCGCCGCAGCAGCCAGCGGGACTGCGATGAGGAGGATCACCGCAACTCCCACATGCTCTTCACGCTGCACATCTACCAGTACCGCATGGAGAAGAGCGGCAAAGGCGGAAGTAAGCTCTCCTCCTGCTCCTCTCTGTCTCCTTCAAGCCTGCCTGGAAACTGGGCCTGCAAACAATATTCTTTAGTGCTGAAAATTAGCAGAGGTCTCCATTCAGTGTGGAGTGGGGCCATTCATACCAGCAGCCTGTCCACGCGCCTGGTGAAGAGCCACCAAAGGCCCTTAAAGGTCACTGGGGATTATTACCATCACTTGTCAGTTTAGCTGCTGTTCTCAGTTCTCAGCCCTGTGTGGGCCTCTGTATCTGAAAAAAAAAAAAAAGGTGTTTTTTAAATTGGATTTTATTATTATCTTTACAGATAGGGTTGAGGTCATGGATTAAAATATTGCGGTGACTGGAATTCCTTGCCACCCTTATGTTAACTGTTCCTCTTTGGCACCTAAATAGGGCAGTGAGTGTGGAAGCTGATGCTGGCAATCTATAAACTGGGAAGCTGATATTGACAACCCATAAACTATACCCTTTCTTGGAGATACATGATATTTTAGTTGCTGGCCCAACTATGTGTGCACAAAGGACTCTCGTGGTTCTTTGTAAAGGTTCTGGATTTTTCAGATAGGCTTGTTCCCTCTCTTTGCCATGTATACTTCCACTGGCTTCTGTCTTTATTTCCATATCTCACTTTTAAATGAGGAAAAGGTGCTTCGATGTCTACTTTTATGTTTCTACAATTTTCAAAGCTTTCTTTTTTTCTCACACCATTTATATTTTTTTATTATATTTGTCTTCTGTTTCCAGTCTCCCAATTTTTTTATGACTGAAGATATACAGAGAGGGGTTTTTGTAAGTAAATTCCAATGATAAAAGATTCGTATAATATAGGAAGCACTGCCACTGAAAAAGAAAACTCTGACATTGAAATTCTTTTTTTTTAAATAATCACTTTTTTACAGAGAAAAATGTTTGTTTGAAAGACACCAGAGACATCTGCTTCTTTAAATTCATAGGCTTAAGCAATTCTGCAGAAACAGCATACGTTTCAGCTCCTGGCTCTGCATAGGTTATTGGTAATAAGGAATAGATTGCAAGGCATGATGTGTAGTGAGTGATCACCACTGCAGTATTAATGTCTAATGTTTAAATGAAGAAAATTTGCATTGACTGTACTTATAGGAGAAAAAAACCAGAAAGTTTCTCTGAATGGAAATGCGGCTTGCATGTATTTAAGTAATAACCCCTGTGGAATTGGCAGGCAGAAATCTCAATTAACTAAAGGTTTATTAATTAACCACCCTGAGGTGGAAAGGAAGACAGTGAATATTCAAACAGACTGGTTTATAGGAATAAAATGGCTGATTTTGAGGGAATAATTATTACAATTATTTAATGCTCCATATTTTTTACTACACGAAAGTACATGTACACACAGTCCTTTTCTACTGCTTTCAAATGTGATTAGTAAAAGGGAAAATATTATTTTCTTGTGGCTATAATTTCAGAAAGAGAAGACACGATCCTGTTGGATTAGAGTACGGCATGCTTTGCCCACTGCCTCTAGTTACATCTTTGTCTCGTGGCCATACCACACTCCTGTCTTCAAGTTCCCATATCTGAGTGGCCTTACAAGCTAGGCAGGGTCAGATCCCACTGATAATTGAATGAGGGGGAATTCCAGCTGCTCAGAAAGGGCGCCTAGTGATTATCACTGTCTCCTGCTGTAATGAAGGACTTCTCAGAAAAAACCCCCATGAAGATAGTAGAGATATATAGATTCCAGTAACAGGATTAAAAAAGGATAGGAAGAAGGGAAAAAAAATAAGAAACACAGCTTCTAAAGGATAAGAGGTTAAAGGTCTGGCTACTGTGTGATTTTGGTAAAAAATGACTGTTAGAATAAGGCATTGGTACTGTACTTACCTCCTTGTTAGATTCATTACCAGGAATGTCATGAAGCAGGCTTAGCACCATTGAAATAAATGACATTGTGGCAGAACTGGCTCACTGTCATTTTTCAGCTGTCAGCTCTGCAAAGTCTCTGTGACCACAGACAAAAAACCCAAGTGTTAGGATGTTCCACTTCTTTTCTGTATAGTAGCCAGGCACATTAGTGGACAACTTGCTTAACAAATAGCTTCATTTTCAGATCAATCAAGTGGATCTACAATCTTAAAAATATTATTTCAATGTGTAAATTAAATAAGAAAGAAGCAACCAGTAACTTATCTTATTCTGGATTTCCTCAAGCTGTGTAATAGGAGGATATGTGGAAACAATATGACAGCTTTTGAAAGGTAGTGATTTCTTCTATTTTCTTTTGTTTCCCTGACGTCTGGTAATCTTAGCAACGGAAATATTTATTATATATGATTCAGTAAAGTCACCTACAGTCATTTGCAGTAGCAACTAAATGCATTTATTTGTTTTTCTAAATAAATGATTGGGAGACACTCAAGTAAGATAACTTCAGCCTTCTGAGGATAGTGATCATAGAGGACTCAGGGACTCTTTAAAGGTTTTAAGGACTCTTAGAGGGGAGACAAAAGTTCTCCATGATGAGTTCAGAGGTACAGATGCCTTACTGGTTCCCCAAGGCAGCCTGACTTTCTGCAGTGAGTGCAGGAGCCCATAGTGGATACTTTCTTGTGAGAGGAATAGGTAGAAGTCCAGTGTTGCCTAACACCTGAGAGAGCTGAAGAACTAACAGCAGAAATCACTGTATTTTAACAACTGTCAACAGAGATACTGGATACATTTTTGGAACGTTATTCTCAAATCTCATAGTATAAATCACTTTCACAGGTGGTCTTCTGTCTTCTTTCATCTTCTCTCTTTTTTCTTACCAAACGTGCAAGTTGAGATCCTGTGTCAAAATGGCTGTGAATTAACTTGCATGGAGGTAAACTCAGATGTGAAAGTATTTCTGCTGCTGTTTAAGGTGTGTCCTCATATATTGCTATTACCTATCGAGTACAGATCCTTGAAATAAATCTGCCTTTTCCTACAGACTGCTTCTAAACTAACTCTTGAGAATGGGGAGGAGTGGTCCAAGATCAGATGCAAAAAACTCAGCTAGGAAATTGTCTTGAGGTAGTAGAGAGCTAGAAGCACTTCTGTGAAGTCTACATAGTTCCCATCCTGAATTCATAAGGAACCACAGACTTTTAAAGAGAGCAAATGTCTATTAATATTGGTGTTTCAATGGTAGCATCTTCTCACTCTGGAAGTAGTGTGTTGATACAGAGTAAACAAGAAAAAAATATAAAGATCTATTGCCAGTTTTACAGAAACTGTTTTTAGAACAGAGGTGCTACTTCACAATCCATCACCCGTGGCATGGCAAACCTTTTCTTAGCTGACATGATACTGTGAAAATATATAGACTTGAAGAAAAGTTGAACATCCCCCAGATGCCACAGTGTCTTCTCAAGATACAGTATTCAGGATGGGAAAAGTAAAAGAAGTATCCTTGCTTACTAAGCAGGAATTCCCAGCCTTTAGTTTTCCAGACAGAGAAATAGTAGTGACAGAGACGGAACCAGAGCCAACTCAGGTACAGGCTAATAGAGCTATATTTAAAAAAACATTATCACATTGGTGACTCTCACAGGGTTAAGCCTGCAGGAGCAGGTGAGTACTCAGCAATTTTTAAGCAGGTCTGGAGTAGAGAGCAATGAACAGTAATGTACAGCCATAAAGGCTGACAGTGCCTTAGCAGGACCCCTACAGCCGTGTCTGCTAACAGGAATTAGGGAAGGCTCCTGGGTTGTTTCCTCTTCACAAGTCATGGTGAGTCTTTTGCTTTCCTGGGAAGAAGCTGCTTTTAGAGGCCCACACTAACTGTCTGCTTTCTTTGTTTATGGCAGTGTCTGGAGGTCGCAGCCGCTTGCACCTCATTGACCTGGGCAGCTGCGTGAAAGTGCTCAGCAAAAACCGTGAGGGAAGCTCTGGCCTCTGTCTCTCCTTGCCAGCTCTGGGCAATGTCATCCTCGCCCTTGTCAATGGAAGCAAACACATCCCGTACAAGTAAGTGGTGGTCTGGGTTGCGCCTAATGAGAGGATGTTTGAAAGCAGTTTGTCAGTCTGGGCCTGAGGCAGATTTGGGTAAGGAGGAAAACAGTCTGCTGGGGTCAATGCAGCCCTCTTGAGCCTCGGCAAAAGCTGCCTGAGGTTCAGTGACACCTGATCTGACCTTACACCTGGTAGCTACACTGTGTTTGACAAATAGGTTTCAAAGGAAGAAGCCTACTGAAATAGGACCCAGGTGGCTGAAAGATCTTAAGGTTTGAAGTTCAACACATTATGGTTTTGTTTTCTGTGACTGTTCAAAGACTTTTTTAATGTTTCAAAGCATGTGAGAGCATTTCATGTTTGTTCCAAGGAGAGGAGTGTTGCTGCCGTAATGCAGTGCTGTAGAGAAAATTATCTTGCTGTCCATTGTATGGAATTTTCTTTCTTGGAAATACATGTCACAATGAGCATGCATGTTTGTCATGAGATTCCTTCTGTGATCTAAGGTTACTTTGTGGGGGTTTTTTGCATGGTTTGAATCTCAGAGTCAGCCTTTCATTTGCAAAAAAGAAGTAGGCCCTATTTGCCACAGTAGACCAGTGGCCTTTGCTACTGCAGGTGGCTTCTGGGAAACAAGAGGAATTGCTCAGCTAGTGGGTATTCCTTGTGCTCATTTCTCTTCATCACTGCCGCGACCCGTGTGTCATGTGTGCAGGTCTGAGAGGAAGCTTGGATTTATTACCCAACCCAGAGAGCCACTCTGCCTTCCTATTGAGAAGTTTCTGATTTTGTGAGCGGTATTGCTTTCCTCTAGCCTAAAACCTAGGGAGTAGCAAATAGCATCATGGGAGTGGCTTCCAGTAGCATCGTGTAATCAAACTGCCAATGAATGTCACCATTCATGAAGGACAGGTGTATGACATCGGGAGTTAGGAACAACAGGCTGACATGGAGATAGAACCAAGTCATCCACAGAGCAGTATTTCAGTCCATGCATTTTGCCCTTTTTAGCATTTAAAAGGCTGCAGAAATGATTATTTTCACAAGTTCATTCAAGATTGCTTCTTTGGTTTTGTCTTAATTTTGGCAAATAAAAATGAATTGAGATTGGCTATAATTCTATTTATCTTCCAACCTTTAGTTTCAAAAATTATTTGGTAGTCTGGACTTAAAATATGCTCTCTGGAAATATTCCCATCCCTGGAGCTCGATCAGGCTGGAATTTAGTTAATGACTAACCAAATTTCTATGTATAAATATTCATTAAATGTTTCGTGGATCATGCATCTAGTCATAGCATGAAAATAGCTTAAATTCTGCACTTCACGAAGTGTAACTCAGGCAATGCTTATCAAAAACCTATCTTCCTTCTGGTTGGATTTTATGGATTGAAGAGAAGGTCACCTGTGGAAATATAAAAGATAACGTTAGTAATGCTTGCTAGGCTAGAACTAAACATACAAGGAACAGTTACCAAATGCAACAATTGTCTTTCCTGGCAATGACTGACCAGGAGAAAAGCATTACCAAACACGTCTTCGACTTGCTATGTGTTCAGTCTCTCTTTGCTGCAACTCCCAGCTGTTGCACTTCTGAGCCTACACAGCCAGAGATGTCAGCATATTTTCTCATCAATGTCTGTACTGCTGAAAGAAGATCAAAGCTCTCTTCAGACCACAGTCCCCTCTTGAATTCACTCCTAATAAGAATTCTTCCTATAAGAAGAACTGAAGAGTGTAGAGGAGTGGTTGGTCATCTGTAAATCAGAGGGAATGTCCTGTTTCTAACATGACTTTCAAAATATAATTTGAAAAATATACTGGCATCTTTTGGAGCAAACTTTTTCTTCTTCTTGCTGAGAAGAATCCAGAAAACATTTTTTTCCCATATGTGGTCTATTCCTGAGCAATGGAAATAAGAGTTTTGGTGGCTGAATGAGCACAGACACCATTAGCTCAGTGATCTGGCAGTACAGGTGTGTCCTGCTCCTTGGTGGAGATGAGAGGAAGGGGGATGTGGGTATGTGTGTGCTGTATTGTAGAAGAGGCTGAGTACCCCCCACACAGAGGTGATATGTGTTCAGTGGCACTTCTTGTTTAGAACAGTGACTAGCCTCTCTAGCTGGGATAATTATCCTTTCTCTGGGGGGTGTTCTCTTTCACTGTTAAGTATAAAATTTTATTTTTGTTAACTGCCTTTTTTGAGTGGGACCAAAGGAAAACAATGGAAGCGTTTTCTTATATGACAGCTCTGCACATTGTGTGTGGTCTCAGTTAATTTCCATAGAGCAGCAGACAAAATGGAGCACCTTTTCTGTGTCTGAGCTATTAAACAGCCATTAAGTATTTTATGGCAGCCTGTCAGTAGGCACCGCATGGCTTCCTGGGGACCTGGAAACTCACAATGCATAGGTTTTCTCTTACTGCAGAAATTTGGTTCTCTAAACTCTGAGAGGCTGCAGGCTCTTAAATTCGCTTCAGTTTTGTATCCAGCTTTATCTCCACAGGCAGTAGTTGTAGGGAAAAGCTTGTTCAGATTCATAGCTGATGTAAGCAGATGCCACTGCATTGCCTTCAGTGGTCTCTGTGTTTGTGCCAGCGATGAATTTGACTCTCCACCTGCAGTCTCTATGAGAAACACATGCTGGTTTTCAGCACATGTTGCTTTTCTTTAATTTTTACCCATAAGGCTAAGCCTTGGAAACCATTCAGTTGGAATCTTTCTCCCTTGGGAAGAGCCCCCCATACACTCCCATTTTGGGAATAGTAACAAAGATTGATACTAGCTTTAGCAGGAACTTGTTTTCTGAAGTTTTAAGAAAGTAATGTGGAAATTCTCAGACATCAAACCATATGGTTTGATATGGCTCTTGTATTCAAGTCAAATTTCACATGGGTCTGAAGAATGGACAAGAATCCCTATACTAGGCAAATACTTGCAGCTAATGAGTGACCAGAACATGACTTCTGGGAGTTTGTTTATTTCATGTCTATACTTTTAATCTCTCTCTAATATCTCAGTGTCTTTGTCATTATTATTGTCACTATTTCCAGACCTATTTTGAACCTTAGTAAGCACATCATTCTGTCATACTATGAACCACTGAGTTCTTCCAGCTCAGTGTGTATTGTAAAAATAGAATTTTTATTTCAATTAAATACATTGCCATTTTATGTCACCAGTTTCTTTTGTTCTTGAGGTATGAACAAATCCTTCAGAAGACAGGGCAAAAATTATTTTCTCCATGACAATGTCAAATATCTTCAAAAAAATTGGAAAGGGGCACTTGCAAGCTCAAGGAAGAGCAAAGGAGTCAGTTCCTGGCCTGACCAAATATGGTTTGTCTTAGATCTGCTACAGAAGGGTTTTGCTAAGATGCAGTAATTGTTAGTGCCATTTTATGTTTTTAAGAGAATTTCAGTTTTATATTAGTGTTGCATTATCTGCCTCTGATTTCCAAGATGAATGTGTTTTAAACCCTCAAATGAACACCCATTTGCACAAACTCCAGCTACTGGTTTATATAGCTCACTATTCAAAAATTACTCCAGTTGCTAGGCAACATGGGTGGTGATAATTCATGGTAATGCTGTTTTGGAAATAATCATTTTTATGCATTTTAATGACTGTGAGAATGTAAGAAAACTGTTTAGAAAAGTGCAAGGCTGTATGAATTTCTCTTCCAGAAATTGTTGCTTGTTTTATTTAATAGGCTTCCCTCTTAATGTGCTATCCCAATGTGCTAGTGTTTCTAGAGGCATCCTATATTTTGAACTACATGCTAAAGCTTATCCAAGGAGGGAGCCTTGTCTGTGAAATAGATGGGTGTGAGTTAAAAGCATGAATTTTATTCTTGGCAGTTCTGCTTCTCTGTCATATGGTTGCATTTCCTCCCAGATCTTACGTGCTGGTATTGCTTTATTCAATCCTATCTGCAGAAAATAAAATTATATTAAGTGACTGGCGCAAGGTTGCACAAGAGGCTTCATAGCAGAGCCACTGTGTTTTAAGATCTAATCTGGTGCTCAAAGCATGCGTTAATATATTCTTTCTTTCTGCATGACCTTTGGAAAATAATTTATTCAAGTGTTTATTTCTTTATTCACATTTATAAAACTGAATTAGAAAAAATTCAAATAGGATTTGTAAAGGGCATTCAGAGTTGGCAAAAAGCACTATATACTTTTAAACTATTGCTAGGACTCTGTTATCCTATTTTTCCCCTTTCTTTAGAGTTAATGACTCACATAAATAGTCCTAATGGCATGCAGAATCTGAGGGGTTTTTTGGTCAAAGGTAGAATATTATTGCTTTTAAGTGAGGAGAAAAGGGAAAGTGTTGGATTATAGTATTGTGGTATACTAGTCTAAAGAATGAGCTGTATATCAGATATTTCCTTTAGATTGTTAGTTAATTATTGGAAAAAAATGAAACTGGGGTTTGGATGGATCCAGTACCTCAGTTTCTTTTCTTAGTTAGATGGGTGTATCTATCTGCAGTTGTTTCATCTTTGTAAAAAGCTGTGTGTGAGAAGAACTGAAAGGTCAGGTATCTTTTGTTTACATGCCCTGACTTTGCATTTTTAGCATGAGTTATATTATTTTTCTCAGAAAATATGTTAGTGGAAAATTTTCAGGAGGAGGTAAGGCCACAGCTAAAAATCGGTTTGCAATACAGTTCTTGGACAATTATTAGTATTAGTACTGGAGATTTTATCCTTATTTATGAGCTTGTACTGAGTCCTGGCTTTGTTGGATTCACACAACCATGTCTGCTTACCACGTCTAAGAATTTAATGACACATTTGAACTATATGGCAAATGAGCAATCTATTTAATGGTTACTCCATCAGCACTTGAAAATAGAATTTTTTTGTTTTGTTTTTCATTAAGAAATTTCAATCACTTTTACTTTCCACTGATTCATCTATGTCTTCTATTCCTTACTTTTGCACCTCCTCAATGAGAAAATGGTACAAAGATCACAGCCTCAGAAAAAAAAATCTGGTGTGGCCTTCTGAATTTCCAATCTTTCTGTGTTAATTTAATATTGAATATACTAGAAGCGGATGAAAAACTGTTTTGCTGTTTTACTTGAGGAAATGTGAGAGCAGAAGAAGGGGGGGAAATGAGGACATGAGAGACAGCTGAAACAGAATCACAGGGCTGGGAAATGGCTCGAAATGAATGGGAAAGCTCCAAGAGACACTGAAATTATGTGTGGAGGAGACAACAATCCACAGAGAGGAACTGGGAAGCAAACAAGGAAGAAGAAATGAGCCTATTCAAAAGGAGAAATAAGCCTAAGAAATATCCCTGAATGATCTAATTGTAGGAGAGTGGTCAATGGACATTTTGTTGAATGTGAAATAGTTCCTAATTAGCTATCAAAAACATGGTCTGCTCAGGAACAAAAGAATTTTTCCTTGATGTTTTCAGCCAGGTCATGTGGACTAGAACCTTGGCTAACAAACACTGAAGCCACTGGAGCAATGCCACCTTGTACCAGCGGAGGACCTGGCCTTAGGTGCAAGCATTTGTCATTGGGCAAGTGCAGTGCAGTTGCCTGCAAGAGCACTGAAACTCTGTCAGCATGCATATAATGAGGACTTGGAACATCTGGCAATTATGTTCACCTTTGGGGTTTTTCTGTATCTGACAGTTTACTAGGATGAATTTCTGGCAATTTCCTTCTTTATTCCAGGGAACTACATCAAATAGATGGAATCAGGGATGCACAGTCTGTGAATGTAGGAAAACTTCTTGCATTTTATTAGAGTAATTTAATCAACAGCTCAGGAGCATGTGGATGACAGGTTTGCATGCTCCAGCAGTTGTTGTCATAGTGTTCACCAATGATGCACTTCATTGTAGGATAGTTTGTACAGCTGATAGTGCATATTTGAGCTTTATCTGCACACATCTTACAGCATCGTGTTTCATCATCAAGTTAATGAGAGATAGTAGGCAAAATCCTCAAAAGAAAAGCTGCAGTGGAGCTGCCACTCCCCAGCTTTGGGTTTTCAGCTCAGTCCTGCCAGTCTGGCAGTGTGACAGTAATTGGAGCAGTGGTGTCTGTGAACACATGTGGTGGGTGTAAGTGGCTATGTTGCATTCACTGAACCTGAACTCCTGTTGCACCAGTTTTACACGAGACCTCAACTGACAAACTCCATTCTGCACCAGCATCCAAGTGAGAAGAATCAGGCCTCATGAAGTATCTCTTTGAATGCTCTTTGAACCACTGGGCGAATTAGTACTTTATGGATACTGTAACAAGCAAATAATGATGGACTGCAAAATGAAATGAGAAGGAAAGTGCTGTGGTTTCTAGACAGACTTAACAGCAATTAGTAATTGCATTTAAATAGCCATTCCTATGAGCAGTAGATAGCTGCACCACGGAAGGACACTACTTTGGTCCCAGGCCAGCACAGACATGAGTGGTAATGAAAAAGCAATCCAGCAGCGTGCAGTTATTCCTGAAATACAGCTTGAGTGGAACCCAAATAGGCCATTGTGGTAATTTCATACAAAAATTAATCTGTACTTAATTCATTAAAATGCCATTTTGAACCTTCAGTCAGGGTATCCAGCAGTTTATTCTCACCTGTTCCACCACTGGTTCAGGCTCAATTGAACATTAATACATTTTCTGTCATGGAAATGTGGTGATAATTCATTTCATGTATAATTGAACAATTTTTAAATAGTCATGTCCTTGGAATAACTACCTCTTGTACAATGCAGCAAATTATCAAAAGCATGTAATAATTTTTATTTGACTTATTTCACATCTTTCGTTATCTCAAGTTTCATGAATAGTTGCATATGGATATGATGTGTTAAATTAAATTTCATTTCCCTATTGATCCTTCTTTGCTTGTACAAAACCAGTGTGACTCAGAGCAAAAGACATTCCACTGCAGTAGACCAAATAAAATAGCTTTTCTATTTATCTGCCAGTATATAGCCGCTTGTTCGGAGTTGTGCATCTCATTGCTAAGAAAAGGCTACAGACTGCAGAGAATTTAAAAGAGAAGTAAGAAGAATTATGAATGGTCTGAAATGAAAGGGTTACTCACCTGAAAGAACACTGTGACAGAAATAAAGCTTCATAGCTTGCAGGGAAAAGGAGGCCTCTGAGAGAAGAGATGACAACTACTCTGTAGTGTTTCAAGGATGTGAATACACATAGGAGGAGAGAATTGTTTCTGGTGAGACAAAGTGGCAGAATGATTTCTTATTTTAAAGTAATGATGTGGAGGAATATAAACTTTAAAGCATGAATAGGGGTTCCTATTAGTGGAATAACTACTCAAGAGCTGAAGTGAATACTTAGTTGCTAGAATCATTTAAAAGCAAAGTAAACTTGTAACTAACAAATATCCATCAACAGTTCTGTAATAAACTGGTTAAGATGGGTTAAGGGCTAGGCTTATGCAATTCCAATGCAGAGTTCTAGGTCCAAATCTTTGATAATTTTCAGTAGCTGTACTTCCTTTTGATAATTTATCTTCATCCTTGATTGTCAAGTGTCTGCGCATGGCTGGCAGTTATACAAATAAACAATAAAATGTGTTCTAGTGTGTCTGCTAAAATCAAATCTGCTTTTAGGAGCCTGCAAACCGGTGGTCAGATGGATTTTTACACTTTCATGACACCGAAGAAATCCAGAAAGTCTCAGTGATGTCTTTCTCAAGACTCTACCCTAGCAGGGATATGGGCTGTCCAGTCCATTCCCCTGCTGGATGATTTAACTCAGTTAACCACTTTTTTTCTTTCATCATTTAGTTACACATTTTTTTAAGGTCTCTTTCTCTTTGAATTGCAAAATCAAGTTCTCCCAGTGCTTGATCCAAAACTCTATGTAAATCAATGGAAATCTTTTTGTTGGGATTTGGCTTAAACCCACAGAGTAGAAAACATGCTTATATCTAATTAGATGAGATAATCCTCAAATCCTTGCTAAGGGATATTGCATGTTCCGTATTTGATGATTAACAGCTTATTTGTTGAAAGAGGCAGTACGTGGTTAAGTGTTACCTAATGTTGAGTTTGTTTGGAATTGCAAGGGACATAATTGATGAAATTGGTGAATGTGAAACTGAAAGTACAATCATCTATTGATTGGTTGCAGATGGGTCTGTGGCCATGAATTTGGAGCTCAAGAAGTTTTACAGAAACTTGCCATGTAAATGTGGATTTGAAACTACTGAAGTGGCAGAAGCAGGACTATTTTATTTTCCTCTTCAGTATATATTAATAGTATTTGTGACTTTAACTTAAGAATAAACACAACCTTTGCTTATGTTTTCTGGGCAAATAGTTGAACATTTTTTCTTCAAACTCCTTCTTTTCTTGGACTCTATTTAGACATCACCCTCTCAATGGAGTGACTGGCCCTAGAAGCTTTTAAGAGAATTGTGTGGTTGTAAGTGGGGGATACTTTAGTTTGCCTTATTGCTTCAAGAGTATTTGAATGGCATTATAACTGCAAGATGTTTTTTTATTGAAGTTCTTATTTTCATAACACATTTGAGAGTAAAGCAATGGAGATAATCCTCTTGTGCTCTTCAGATACCAGATTCTGCTGGATGATCAAAGTTTTTGGCTGGTGGTTGCCTCCAGGTCTATACACAATGAACAGATGTGAAGTGGATTTTTTACAATACGCATTGACTTTTTAGATTTAAGGCTCCTTAGAACTATCTTCTGAAATATGAAAATTACCTCTCTCGTGCTGCAGGATGAACTTGTTAGATTATTTAAATTTTTAAAATATTTTGTTTATAAGTGCCATCCATGTGACATGTTTTCTAGCAATATCTAACAAGACTCAGTAAAATTAATATCAGACAGCAGACTTAACTGTTTTAGCTGTATTTTCTTTTAACTTTGTTTTGCCTAATCATCCCATCAGAAAAACTGTCCTACCTGCTGTATTTAAAATTACTACAATTTAAAATTATTTTCCAATGGGTTATTTTTGAGAGATGGTGGAATTTACTAAATTGTTTTCTTCCTATTCCTGAGTTCATGCTCTTGGTCAGAAGCAAAACCCCACTCTCTTTGAAAATCAGTGACAAAATGTATGTCCACACTGCCAGAAACATCAGCCCTCGTGGCTCCCTTTGGTACAGCTGGTTCCAGAGAGCAGAGCTGTGCAGCAGAGTGGTGGTGGTGGCTGTTTTGGGTGCTGTTACAGACAAACATCACTCAACTCAGAGACAGCAGAGAACAAAGGAGCGGAGCCCCTTACAAGGTGAGCTGTTAAAAGCACCTCATCATCTTCACCTGAATCTCCTTGGAGCAGTCTTTTAAGGATTGAGCACAATTTTCCTGTCTGCCTCCAGCTATAAATAGAGTAGCAGAATCTTTTGTGCTTCAAGACTGTGTTCCTTCTCTCTTGCAAACAACAGTTTTCACAGGCTCAGATTGAAGTGTTTTGCAGTTACATACCTGTGCAGGAGGACAGGAATTAGATGCAGTATCCAGATTTGCTACCCAGCTGGCATGTATACATAACAAACCATGTTTTCAAAAATGTGGTGTTGGAGAAATAACTGCACTTTTTCCAAGAGGGAGAGAGTGTTCTAGGAGCTCTATGTTCTCGGTCAGATCATGCCAACATGCACCTCTTGAATCCTGGACATCTCTCTCGTGTGTGGACATTACTGGTGTGATGGAGGACAGTTGTTCTCATGTCACAGAAAACTCAGAGTTACTGCTGTAGTTGTAGTAGTTTACACTGAAGTATAAACTATGGGAGGGAGGAGGGGCTGATGGAGGATCAAAGCTGAATAAGATTTGACTTTGAACACACTTGTGAAAGAGAACCTGTTGGCACCCTACCACACTGTGCTCTGGTGAGATTTGTGAAACACTCCTGGTTTTTTCAGCTAATGTTGAGGCTGCTTACTGTGGAGTGGGTTTCTCAGAAAACGTGAGGGTGTGCTTTGGTAACTTTTAGAATCTTTGCATCATACAGAATACAAAATAAGCCTGTTAAGCTGGTGACAGATTTTCTTTTCTCTTGTTAGGTGGCTGCTGCCATTTTGGATGGCTATGTGCTGTGCAATGACATTATAATCAGTGGCTTTTATTGGTTTTGTGCTACTCTTGATTGCAGTCTGTCAGGGCTGAAACCAGGACACAGTTCTTTGTGAGCTCCTTTGCCTGGAATCATTTAGGTGTGTGTCAGATGTAAAAATCAAGTATGTTACATATGTGGTAAAGTCCTGTGTGTCCATTTGCAGGTGCCGTGTCCATTCTCCTCACACTCATCTCAGCACAGGGAGCCTCATGGCGATGAGGGTGTTGTTTGCAGGAAGCCTCTGGCTGCTGTGAATCTGGATGTACATGCTCCCAGGGACTGTCACCTTCTTCCCAGCGGGGCCAGGGATAGTCCAGGCAGGGACATAATGCTTCTGTGGCGCTGTAGCAGAACTCGCCTGGTCTCTGGTGGTATCACAACCACGTGTGTTAGGTGTACTCTGGAAACTGGAATGGCTTTTTTCATCCTCCCAAGAAAATTCATAGTTTCTGTGAAAGCGCTATTATATCACACCCATGCAAAAGATAGTATAAATAAATTTTTAATTCAGTTGGCCAGGTTCCATCCATCAATGGTGCTTCTCTGTGGAGCAATTCCTGATTCTTTTAAGAAACCTGAGCATCACACTTATAGCTGTTCTGATACCTAATCATAGGGAAAACTGCTGTTCCTAAGCGTATTCCTCCCATGGAAGACCAGAGAACAATAGGTAACTGAAGAGAGTAACAACAAAAAACCAGATCTTTCCAACAGGCAACATTTAGCTGTGGGTTATGAATAAAGAATGTTGCAGGCTGTGTATGAAATTATAGTAAGCTAATATTCAACTCTAACAGTAATAGTGTGGGTATGTGAGAGTCATTTTGGCCAGCAATTACACATCTATTTTATGCATTAAACAGCTATGTTATCTCTCTATTGGAACTAAACTTAAATTCAGAACACACATAACGTTCTTAATAATGTTGTGTTCATATTCATATAGATATAAAACCAGTAATTGTGTTCTTCATGATAAGTGTTGCCAGTGTATTGTTTCACCTTAATTCATCTCTCAGAAATATGAAATACCAAATGTTTCTTACTAATATCTAATCTGTAATCCATATTAGCTAATGCATTCTGTATTCTCCTCTGTGTATTATCCATTAATTGTGCCACTAACTGAAGCGTCATATAAGCTCCTTTTTAAGCCTGCATGATTTGAAAGTACTTTTTCATTTCGCCAGAAACCAAATAAAAAATGTTACCAATGATTATTGTCATAAATACAAAGGGACTTATCTAACAAGGAGTTAAGTATTCTGTGATGACATTGTAAGTTATATGCTGCTCATATTATCTTTCATTGCATTTTGCAATGCCTGAATGTGTGAGTAAATTCTCCTTGGTTAACCTCATAGTATGCAATAGGCTCTCTTATTACAGTGTTTTTTCCTTCTGGCTCCCTTATTACAGTGAAGGAACATCTCCCAACCCTGTAGTCTGATTATGCTCATATTGAAACATTTCTGGCACTTAAATTTGAAAACCTTTGCATATTTATGTAGAGAATATTCTTTTGGGAGATTTAAAAATCTGGGCAGAGTGGCAGATCTTCACTCCTCTTGCTGTGCAGGTTCCAAGAAGGGTAGTCATGAGGGATTCTTGCTCCTTCCTCAACAGGAAGAAAACATCTCTACTGCCATATTTAGGAAAAAGAAGGTCTAGTTTTTGGCATATTAAAGCCTTATTGTCTAGGGTCAGGGCTAGATGAGTGTTGAGAACACACTCAGCATAATGTGCTCTGCCATTATCCAAGTTTTGAATTGCACAAGTACAGACCAGCAATGGATGTGTTTGAGTGCTTGTTTTAGAGACATAATTTGGGGGTATTTAGGCATTAATGTGTGATCATGTCTATTTTTGACTCATTCAGCGTTAGAACCAGTAAGCACAGGAAACAGTATTGATATTGTTGGGTGAATATCACAGTCTTCAGAATAGAAACTCCAGCCCAGTGAGTCTGCAGGAGATGAGATAGCCCCTAAATGTGATCATGTTCTGCTTTTCAAATATTTCTGTAATTGCTCCCAATTCGTTTACATTAGTTATTAAATATAGGACTTTTATATCCCATGATGCCCTTAATTTACACAAGTTTAACAGAATATGGATCAGACACATTTTCCTACCTGATCCTACCTACATCTTTCCATCTATAATCTTTAGCACTCATTAACAAGTGGTAACATCATGAAACATAGTGTTCTTTTCCTTCTGCATCTCCCATGTATCTCAGAAATAACTTTGATTTATCATAGAGTTCTGGCAAATAACTGTGAAGCACTCGTTGTCACTGCTGCAGTATCTTTAGTTTCTCAAATACTTCCACAATCTCAAGCAGGTGGGGGAGAAGGCAGCAGGTGTAATTGTAAGCTGCATTTCTGATTCTGGGACATTCCAGGGGCTCAGCCCCCCATGTCAAATCTTCTGGAGGCTTAACTGGCAGCAGGCACCCCAGGATGCCTGACATCTCCACAAGACACAGTGCACAATGTTGCGACCCCGTCTCTGACAGGTCCCCTCTCCTAGCAGCAGTCACATCCTTGGCAAGCCCCTGTTGCAGGAGACTCACAGGAAATAGTGTCTTGGCTGCTGCCTCAGTGGCTGTGCTCCTAAACGTTCTCTCATACTATATAGGATGCTCTTTTACATTGTGGAGAAGGTCGAAGTGTGTGAAGCTTTCACCCTTTCCTCTTTTCCTTTATATTTGCCAGGTCTGGAACGGAATGATATGTTCTGCTGTCCTAATTGATTAAATGGCATCTATCATAACATAAAGAGATCAAACAGAATTATTTTTTCTCCCACGTTACCATTTAGAGCTCTCAATTCTTCGCGGATCATTAGCATATAATTTTCAGATGAGCTGGCCAGTAGGTCCCTAAGTAAAAATTAGTAGAAAAGATTAGCTAGGAAAGCTAGACTGGTAATGAGCTGTTGCACTATAGTAATGTGATAGGTTTATAGTTCATATCTAGCCCTAATCAGCGCTAAGTGCAAGTTGTCAGCATTTGATAGCTAATTGGTGTTTCTTGGAATTACAGTGCAACAAAATCACTGAAATGAAAATAAGGCTTTTCTTTATATATGAAAAGTTAAGAGTTAATTACAAATGCTTGGGTCAAATACACCTCTTAGCTACACTATATGCAAATCAGCTGCACTGAGGGAAGGTTCATGGGTTGTCAAAACTTCTCTGTCCCTTTTGGGTAATTATTATTTTTTTTTAATTGGTACTGTAGTGGCTTTGAAAACAGAACAGTGCCTTTAAGCCATTTGCTATGTATTTAATATGTCATACAACACACAAAAAACCCCTTAAACCTGAACTACTGAAGAATATTAACAATTCAATGACAACTTGAACTCTCATAGCAGACCTTTTCTTAATGATTTTGTTTACTCTGTGTTCATTTTAGAACTGCTGTCCTCCCACAGAATTAATTGGATATAAAGTCATAACATGGATCTGAAAAAGCAGGAATAATCTAAGCCACTGGATAGGAAAGACCTATAAGTCTGGCTAACTTGACATCTGTGAGCTGAGATTTTTTTCATTGCACAGCTATAAATAGGTGGCTCTAATCACTCTCGTAGTGCTAATACGGGAAATGTCCTGTCTGTCTTCAGTAGCTGCTGGTGGGAATGACTGCTATGCACAATGTTGTGCTTCCGAATTGTGAGCCCAGACAAACTCTACGAGCAGAACTTTCTCTGACATGGGTGCTCTGAGAGAATTTTAGCTATCTCTTGAGTGGCTAAAGCATACATGGTCACACAATCTCATTGCAAGTCATCCAAATACATTTTTTAATTGGCTGTTATATCGACCATTTCCAGTCAGATTTAATGCAGGCACCAGCCTTTAGATAGCAGAGGTCTGTGCAAGACTCTTGAGCCTGAGAGAGGCGTGGGGCAGAAGCAGGCTGGGCCATGAAGGTGTGATGACACTGCTCCCCTCTATGCTGGCTTGCCAGCCAGCTGAGCCAAATGCCAGCTGGCATCCACGAGCCAACAGGGAGAGAGGACGGAGCTGCAACTGAAGGAGGTGAGTGAGGTGGGATCTGGCAAGGTGGGGTTGTAGGAACTGTGCAGAAGAGGGGACAGCCAAAGTATGGAAAATGGAGTAACAGGACACAAACTGAGGGAAACTAGCCTTCATTACTTCCTCCATTCATAGAACAACTCGTTTATTTATCCAGATCCTCACCATTTGAAATGCAATTATGTGAATGTACTTTCCTACTGAGTAAAATTCATAGTCAGCAGACAAACTTCTCTCTAAATGATTTGCTCATCAGTGTATGGAGGAGGAGGGGGAATAGTAGAGAAAAGAGAGGATTTCAAATGAGTTCACTGTTAAATAATCTGAATTAAATAATCAATTTTTGTTAGTGCAATAGCTGCAAAAGTTAATACTGAGATGTTAAGAAAGTCCTAGTGCAACAATAATTTGGTATTAGCACTCAGATCTGAGAGGAAAAAATCCTGAAACCTTGAGTTGAAACTCACTTTAAAGTAAATCCAGACAACAAGTATTGCCTTCTCAGATGGTGAATCTTGAAATATCTTGACTGTTCCCAAGACCAGGAAATCTGGAACAGATGTCTGTGCACTTAAATTCAACCCTCCTTTCAAGATGAGGATACATTTGGATACAACCTTCTGAATACAGCCCTCACCCTCTGTTCTATGCAGATGTGGTACCTAATATCTAGGTGAAAGAAATTTAATCTGTCTAGATCTGAGTAAATGCCTGAATTGGTGTGCCCTGAGAATTTACTAGGTAAGCTGAAGAAGACAAGCAGCAGTAAGATGCACCAAGTAGTGAAGACTGCAGAGACAACAGTAGCTAGCATTGAAATGGGAGCTCTCAAACTAGAGGGAAGGCCACCAGGAAAGTTCCTCAAGGAGTAGTTTTGGGAGAGGTTTTATTTGGTGTTATTATCAGCAGCCTTGGCACACAAGGCAGGAGCGTGCTAATCACAGTGACTGCTTGCACCAAGCTGAGAGCCATCATCTGTACAAAGGCAGATCAGAACATCAGATGGGAGCAGCTGTGGGACCTCGAGGACTACACTAATACAAATGGCACTGATGCAAGGGCTTGCCCTGATGGACTGCTAATAATTTCTGATGCAATCTGGGAGCTCATCAGCTAGAAAGGGGACTGGGGGTGTGTGCTGATTTAGGCATGTTGGCTAATGATCACAGGTGTCCATGGCTAAACTAACAGTGACAAGGTAATGAAATCTGAGGAGGCATTAGGAATGCCAGCAGAAAAATGGTAATAGTTATGCAAGGGGCTAGCAATTCCTCTCTGGTCTCATATAGATGAAGGATGAATTGAGGCTGAAACAAGTACAAGAAAGTCTGGCAAGGGGAGTTTTTCACACGAGAGAAAATGAAATTAATTTGGCTTGCTTACCCAAACAGAGTTATGGGATAGAGAGCACGTGTCTGTACATGTGGCCAGGAGCATTCCCATCCCTGGGGAGGGAGAGCAATGGAAACCAAAGGGCATGAGCAAATAGAAAAGTAGTTGGCATGCCACTACTAAATGGAAATGTGTGGGGGCAGTGTTAGAAAGCCATAATGTTTTAAAGGATGGGTTTTCTAAATGCTTAAGGAGGATTATATGGTTCTCTGTACTGGGTGGGGGTAGAAGCTAATAATTCAGTTTCTTCTCACCCCATGCATCACCTGTGCTTTGATGCTGTTCCATGGGGCATAGGCTCGCGGAACCAAGCAATGCATTTCTTTTTCCTCCTCCTCCCTCTGTGGTGGTTGTCCATGTGCTGTCTTTACCAGAATGACTGTCTTTCCTCTTGGCCTCTCTGTGCCTCCAGATGCATTGGCCAGGGCTGGGTTGATTGAATGCTGAGGAACTCTTTGCTGTGTCCTTAGGAGGTCACTGCAGGCATGCAGAGGGGATGCAGGAAGGAGGCTGCAGAGCCAGGCTGTAAACCTTTAAAAGCCAATTCTAAGAACATAAGAATGGCTGTACTGATTCAGGCCAAATGTCCTTATAGCATCCTGTCTGGCTAAATTCAACAGCAGATGCCAAGGCTAGAGTGTAAAGCTAAAAGAAGTACTTTGCCAAAAAGTACTCAAGCCTCAACTATTTTCAGCTGTGGGAATTCCTGAGTATCAGCAGCGGCTTTGTAAACAGAAGTAGGACCTTCCAGGCACATTGTAAATGATTCCAGTCTGAGGCTTTTTAAAGACAGTTAAGGTTTGAAAGGATCTTTTTATGAAAGACTGGTTCAGCTTACCTTTGAAATTTTGTTTTAGTGCTTCTTGGAGTTTGAACAGCTACCTTTAAGAGAGGTCTTTTTGTGATTTAAAACTAAATACATACAAACTTTAGTATTGTCTATTGCTTTCTGCCACTCGTAAGTCTGTTCTGGCTACCAATCATGTGGAGAGGCAGCTGTTAACATAGAAATAGTCAAATTTACAGTTGTTTTTCTGAGCAGAATAGATATAATATTGAGCTTTAAAGCATGTTCTGCTTACCTCAGGTAGAACTGCAAGCAATTGCAGTAATATTCTTTACTACAAATGTCGCAATTGCTAACCAGCAAGTTTAAAAGAGTTCCTTTCCTTTGCTGTCACAGGCTGTAAGAAGATCTCTGAAGTGTCAGATATATACAAGAGCCTATTGAGAATCTTTTCTAATCAATGTTACTATAGTGGGCAAAATAAATAGAAGAATCCATTTAAAGGGGGAGTGAAACTTCAGATAACATGAAAATGCATGTGCATCATTAATATTTTAAATTGCTGCATGGATGAAGATAAATGTATTGATACATCCTATCTCCAGTTGATTTAAATAGCAAATATATACATTAAAAATATTTATATACCAATTTTGCTACTTTTACTTACAACATATAGCACTTGCATAGCCTGGAGTCCTTCTGGTTTTATCCAGGCTCATCTGTGAATGAAGTATGATGGAGTGTGAGAGATATAAAAGAATTAAACATTTAGTTTCCTTATGCCTGTGTTTATAGATGACAGAATTCCCACTGCCCTGCACCAGCTGCTAGATTTGGTCCTGTGCTGCCAAAACTGTCATCATAAACCTGCCTGTGGTTCCACAATTTAATTTCAATGCCATGTATTTGACGTCAGAAGGGACCAGTTTAGTCTTTGTCTCATGTATCCTGTCACTAAATCTGTAAAAACTCGGTTCAGATGCTGATGAAGCTTATGGGAGCTTTTCTGGAGATTTCAGTGACAGCTGGGTTTGGACCACAGTGCTAGTGGATTTCAGTTAATAAAACCCTAATTTTGGGGGCTGGTTTGTGGACTTCACCAAAACACAGCCACGGACAGGAAATTTTTATCTATGATCTTTATTTGCCATGCAAGTCACCATCATCACTGCTTTTGCTCAGCCTGCCTCATCACATCTCTAAATCAGCCAGTTGTATGAGTAGCTCAGCCCATCTGTGGATGAAAGTTTTGGCTGTCTGATAGCCATTCATTTTCATGTGAAAGGAGTTCTTGGTGTCTCTCCACTTCCTAACAAGGTCACCCCACCCATACTGACTGTTGGCAGTACAAATACAGAGGCCAAGGATTTGCACGCCAGAGAGTGCTCTGTTCATTAGATTCTGCAAGCATCATTGCAGGTGTCTAAGAAACTTATTTTGACCCTTGAGTAGTAAAGTAAATTGAGACCTTGAAGTGCAATTGGCTTCCTACTCTTAGGTTTTTAAAGAAATAGGTGCAATGGAGAAAGTCAGCTTCCTTACTCTTCTCTAAAGAAAAAGAACGTGTAAAGTTAGATAGCTAAGTCCATACTTACCCCTACTACTTATCCCGATTTTTAGAAAGACAGTTATGCGTGTCTACGTATTCCCTGTACATACCAATACATTATTCCTAAACGGAAGTCATGGGGTTTTAATTTGTAGATGGTTTGGAGCTGAGCAACAGAGGCCTGTGTGTCTCCACTGTTAAATGGGAGATGACATAAAAAAATTCCTCCTTTTTGGAATTTGCTTCACCTGCGTAATTCCCATCCTAGTTGGCAGATCGCTTGGCTGCTGCAAAGTTCATCTTCCTTGACAATGGGCAGGGATTGCTTCTTTTATCAGGTTTTAGCAGTTCATGCATCTGAAGCAATTTGGAGCTGTATGTGAAAAGGCAATTTAAAAGGTATTAAATTGATTACCAGAAATGGAAGCACGACTTGGGGCTTCTGACTGTATATTTTGCATTAATGCTGATGGTTTAATATTTTCACTGCTTTACTTTGGGTTTTGACAGTTTTTAGTCAGGACCCAGTATCATGTAAGTGCATATTTTTTTTTTGCTGTTGATTTAAATGAACAGTTTTGTGAGCACCAGCATCAAAAACATAGTGTTTCTAACAACTTGTCTCTCAGTCTGACATCCAAAAGGGTGTAAATACTGGGCTAAAGTTTTCCGGTGTTTGGGAATTTCTCTCATCTATGTACTTTCTCTGATGTGTTCAAGAGTGAAGTTGAAGGCATTTGTCTCATTTCTGTGGGAGCACAAATAAGATTTCTCTCCATCCACCCAGCTGCTAATCCTTCCAGCATTTACAGAGACTTACTATCCTCGAACTTTGCATATTATTTTCTCAAATTTCCTTCAAATTTGCCAACAGACTAGAAGTTTATTGCTGAAGGTGATAAGGCAACCTTGTGTGCAGGTGCAGAAGCAGTATGAACTCTTGAGCCTAACTTTCTTTGGGAATATATCTAATGAGTGGCATAGATGAACTGTATAATTTCCATATCATTAATGACAACGTCTGCCTTCTTTTCAATTTTTTTTTCCACATGGGAATATGTGCACTTTCACTGCCCTCTGCTATAATACTGTGGGCTTAGGCTCTAGGAGGTTGACATATAAAATCTTGCTCATCAAAATACGAAGTATTTTGCCAAGTGACCTTCCCAGTTTCCTGGAGATGTTATCTATTTACACGAGGAGCAGTGCCAAGTGGAGTGCTTTCTAAAACTGAACAGCAGTCAATTTATTTTCAGGTACCACTCCATTTGGGATTGCAATTAGAATAACTAGAGCTGCTCTCCAGCACAGGAAACTGGGAAGGTCATGCTGCCAAATTGTTGGCATCTTGATGAAGGAGCGTAAACTACTGCCGTCGCTACTGCAGATCAAATGAGCCTAAGCAGAATGAAGTAATTATGAAATCCTCCCCAAAGATCATGAATATTCATGTATCGATTACAAACATTTGAAGTTAATTTTCGTTCGAGGAATCACCCGGGTGATTTCCAGGCATGTGAATCCCAGCACTCCGTGCAGCGAAGGGCAGGGCGCGGCAGTGGGCAGCTCCGGCCGGGCGGCGCGGCGCGGCTCCGTGTGCCAGCCATCTCTCCTCTTTCTGTCCCCGCTCCAAATCGCCACGGGCTATTCACCGCGTGGCAGCCGAAATGCTCAGCGAGCTGCCCGAGGTGAGGGTAGGGCAGCAGTCAGGCCAGTCTGGCAGCTGCTTGTTCGCACCGAGGGGAGCTGCGGTGGCAGCTGCCCTGCCCTCTGCTGCGGCTGTCGCCTGCGGTGGCTCTTTAGCACGTGTGACCCCAGCGGTGAGACCGGCAGCAGCTCAGCTGCAGGGAGCTGAGGCCTCCTGACAAACAAGCCCTTGCCTTGGCCCCTGAATACAGAGTGGAGAGCCAGGCTTTAGTCTGCGCACCGCCTGGCCCTCGGAAGGCAGCGGGAGCTGGGGGCAGCAGCGCTGGAAGGAAGGATGCTGAACAAAAGGAGTGTGCCCTCTCTTCGTGCTGGTGCAGGGGTGGTGGAAATGCCCTCACTGGGTGCCTGCTCTGCTCCTGCTCATGTTAGCCACCAGAGGGGCTGCTGTGAAGGTGCTTTCCAGAACGCGTCCTCAGCAGATTGTCTGGGAATGTTTCTGCACGCTTTTTCTGGCGATGTGTTTTCCCCTGTGACTGCCCTAGAGGCACAGGCGCTGTTCAGCTGCATTCCAGCCCTTCACTTCCCAGCACTCCTGCTGCACTGTCAGGCCACAGGCAGCCCGGAGGAGAGGCAGGCAGGCTCCTAAGCTGCTCCAGTTGCTATTCCATAGCAGCTATATTGTCTTCTCATATAAAACAACTAAACCATGGAGATAAGCTGAGCCAAACTTGTGGTTGCTATAATACTTCTAAGGAAGGAGGGACATGGGAAGAGAGAAGACATTTTCCTTCCCTTTATGAGTGTATCTTGGTAAAAGTTAGCCTAGCCAAGTGCAGAATCCCTCAATTATTTAAAATCTGGATCATTATTGATTTTAACTGCTGGATTTTTTTCTCCTGTAAATCACAGTCTACTTATTGAGCATGTTTCCTTAACAAGTGGCATTGCTGATTTTTGGGAATCTGGCTTTAGCTCTAAAATAGAGTTGCTGAGCCTAATTAGCTCCCTGGATTAATTGAATTTCTGTTTTTCAGCTAGAATTTATTAGGAGCTGGCACTATAATGAGACAAACCACTAGGATCCTTTTCTTTTTTCTTACCTTTGAGCTTTGTTTGGATGTTTTTAATGGCTGCTTATGAATGGTGTTTGGTTCTGTGCTGAGATTCGAAGTGCAGAGAGAAGAGGGATAATTTTTTCCATTTTCAGTAGTCTTCTCTCTGAAATAATCACTGGCCTCTCGGGAGAGCTGTGCTCCCAACCACCTCCTCTCTCCCCACCCCCAAAACTTGCGCTTGCTGTGAGGCTACATCTGGATCTCCGAGCTCTCATTAGAGTAACACACTGAGCTGTAAGTAAGGGTATATGTCTTCAGTTTGGCATGGCCAACGTGCAAGGTACACCTGAACCAAACTACATAAAATTCACGGAGCTGGGGCAAAGACTGAGAGGAACTTCTTTATCTTGTTGGTTGAATTATTTAGATGAAGCTTGTGTGACTTCTGCTCCACTGCTGACACAAGGCAGAAATGAGAAGATGTAGGAGACATCTTTCTCTGTGTGTCTGCAGGGCTAGTGTAGTGGTGCCCAGCTTAGAGCTGGGCTGGCACTGTCAGAAACCATGCACTCTGTAACATGTAAAGGTAAAAGTGGAGTTGGGTGATAGCAATGGCTTTATTGGGAGAGAGTTCTATTGTGAGGTCAGTCAGCAAGACCTTAAAAAAGTGGGAAGCTTTTATGTCATTTATAAATAACAGGGCACTCCTTGTCTGTTTTGTGGATTGTTTAAGTTTCATCAGCTTTGGAGCAACTTTCATACAAAAGTTACAGCTCTTGAATGAGCCCTTTAGTGGTGAGGGGTAGTTCCCTGACACTTGGGAGAAGAGGCCAACCACCATCTCCATTCAGGTGGTTGTAGAGAGCAGTGAGGTCTCTCCTCATCCTCCTTTTCTCCAGACTGAACAACCCTAGCTGCCTCAGGCACTCCTCATGAGATTTGTGCTCCAGACCCTTCCCCAGCTCCGTTGCCCTTGTGTGGATATGCTCCAGAACCTCAATGTCTTTTTTGCAGTGAGGGGCCCAAAGCTCAACTCATTTGAGGTGCAGCCTCACCGATGGGATTCTGTCCTTCTGTCACTGATTTTCTTTTCTGCCTTTGGTAAAAAGAAACAAAAGATGCTATTTTGTGCATCTGCCACATGCTCATGTGTTGTCACAGGCACAAGGATTGTTCAGCAATGTGAAATTTTCTCTTAAAAGACAAGAAGTGTAGGGAGAATCCCCTGCATTTTATATGCATTTTGTAACAGTACAATTTAAGATAAGTCCCCTACTTGGCTGCATCAACACTTTTCTCCTGCTCTTGACCTTTTGGCTGCTGTAGTGTCACATCCCTTCCAGATGGGGAATTTTCCCAGTACATGGACCTGAGCACAGTGTCCCCTCAGCGTAGTCCCTTCAGCTGGCTCCCCCTTCCCCTCTGCAGTGAGCACGATGTTCTGGGTTGTGCTAATGCACCTCCTACAAGACAACTGATTGCAGTGACAGTGGAAATTTCCACTATGCTTCATTTTCCCTTTAAGGCTAGTCAGCTTCCACCTGGAACAAGTTCCTTGTCTCCCCAATGCCTCGTTTCACCAGGAGAAGAATTCCCCAGGTTAAAGGTCCAACACGTTACCCATCTTTCTTCAACTGCCTCATTTTGTTCTGCTAACAAAGCCAGGCTTACAGGGCTGAACCACCGAGGGCTTTATCTTCCCACCTGGCCTCATTTTGCCTGTGCCTACACACATTGCTCCCATTTCCTCTCTCCCTCTATCAAAATTATTAACAGAAAGGAAAGACATAACTAAGCAAACTATACTGGTTCATAGTGAACTCAGCTGTTGCGCACCTGTAACATCCGCTGTTGGGCTTGTGCTTTTTGAGCTATAAACTGTCCTTTGTAGACATTATTCCCATGCAGTAAGAGCCAAAACCAAATATAGTCTTTATGTGGTTCCTTTGTTATGTAAACATTTATTACAGTGAATAAAGCAGTGCATCAGCTCAAAGGAGCAGAGTTAAGACGTCATGATCAAAAATGACTGCCATAGTTACTGAGATTTTTCCTTTGACATACTTCTATAAATAATTAGATTACAAGACACTTGAGGGCATACATCATCTGATGCTGTAACAATAACACCTTGAGGGAGTCGACAACTTTCTCCTTTTGGCCAAGTGCCTGGGAAGACACTAAGGTATATGATTAATAGAGAGCACAAACACGCTGTCTTGCACTTCCTAAAGCTTAGCTGTACTATTGTATTTTCTCCCTTGTGGAATGTTACTATTCCTATTTCTGATGGTGCTGCTGTTGTCATTGAATAGCCAAAAGCCGCATAGCAGTGGGGTGAGAGGAAAGGGAAGACAAAGAAAATATTTGTTATTAAGGTGGGGATGGGCGGTGGGGGGAAACAAAACAAAGCATATAATACAATTGGGTAAATAATTCCACAGAAATATCATTATTCCAACATTTCAGCTGGATCTTCCTCTCCAATATTGCCTCCTTCTTGTGAAACAATTCTGTGTTTGTGTCTCCCATACACAGAATGAGATGCTGGGCAATGAAAATTCCTGCAAATTTCCTGAGCACAATATTTATTCTTATTGCTTCATTTTCTATTCATGAATTCTATTTTGCAGCCCTAAACAAAAGCAATTACCGTTTGCCTCTTTTCTGTGTAGCTCACTTTGAACACATTGCTCACACAGTTTTTCTTTAAGCTGGAGGACCTGGCAGAGGAAGATCCAGGAAGGCACTGACCATTCTCTGCCCCCTCACCCTGGCCTGCCCCTCCTCTGGCAGCATGATACAGCAGCCATGCCAAATTATGGCCACGTTTTGGGGTTCCTCTGCTGGGTGTCAGTGAGCAGCTGGGGGGAACTTGAGTGGGGAGAGGGGTCTTGGAGGTCAGGCAGTGAGAGTGGAGGACGTTAATGGGAGGCAGAGAGGGAGGAAAGAGAAGTTTAATACTGGAAGAGTGTCCAGCAGTGATGCTGCAGAATGGCAAGGCCTGGTGTAGCTGCTTAGACCACTGCAGGATGAAACTGAGCTCTGCCAGGCTGTTTAGGGGAGGAACTGGGGATGAGTGTCATGGTATGGGGATAAGAATGAGCAAAAAGGTGAGATGAGGAAAGCTCAGGATAGACACTGATAGAAAACTGTAGGATTGTCTGATGAGAGAAGAGCATGTCAAAAAGGACATGACAACATGAGAGCACAGCTTTCCTACAGCACAGGTAAGGAGTGTGTTACTCCCAGGTCTTAGTGTTTTTCTACAGGTAGCAAATGCAAGCAAAACCCCCTGGTGAATTGTAAGTCATGTTCTCCTTCTCTACTGCTTGTCCAAACAAAAGGTGGCAGCCAGCTGCTGCTCCTAGCTAGTTCAGCAGCTGAGGCTGTTTGATACATCGGAATGTTCCAAGGTAACCACAAATCCACATAAAACCAACCACAAATCCACATGAACACAAATCCACGTAAAATACATATAATAAGAGCATTTGGATCATGAAATCAATTGCTATAGGGTCAGGAAGTGTCAGAATTCATGGGCTATATATTGTGTTGTCTTTTCAGGGTTCTCCATCCCCAAATATCATCTTTTTTCAAGGCAGATAAAAGACCTGCTTTAGGCATGAATCAGGACTGTACAGTGATGCAGCCATTGTCAATAAACATATGGAGGATGGAATGGAGGACTGTGGAAGAGAAAGGAGGTGTTCTGAAAGGACCTGGTACCACCTTCAGACTGGTTCTGACAACATGTTCCTAAAATTTTTAGATGGGCTGCTAATTGTGTATTCCTGGTTTTTTGGGTATTTAGACTGAGAACCAGCTGTCCCATTTTCTCTTCAAAACACGTCAAAGTTAGCTGTACTTTGAATATGAAGACTGTGTAATGATCAATACTCTGAAAGATCTATGCTTCACACCAAACACCTATACTTATTGAAGTCTTCAATGTTTCAGGTATTATCAGAGGAATATATGCCTCACGTCAGAGGCATTCATCAGATACTGCATTGATGAGCTCCACAGGGAAAAGAAAAAATGATAAAGGGCCTTTGAAGAAATCGGTCGTTGAGGATTCAGAACAGAGTTTGTATAGTCCTAACAGTAAATAAGGCATAAGTCCATACATTGCAAGGCAAGGATTAAATGAAAGATTAAATAACTTATGGTTCAGTGAGCACTGTTTATTCTGTGCAGGGTTCGAGGCAGGGCTCTAGTGAAAAAATAGTATCCAGTCAAAAAATTAAAGACTTTGACTAAATGTACACAGGCAACGGGGATGTATGCAGTGTCCAAGGAAACGTACCGTGATATTACGTGCTTCATTCTTCAGTGTAGAATTCTGTGTTGTTTGAAGTTGAGTATAATTAATCATTCATGAGGAAGGGAAATACAGATGTGTATAAGAGGAGCATGAAGATGTACATCTTGCCTTCTTACTGAGCAAGTGAAAGGACTAATTTACACTGATCCCAGCTTGTATGGTGGTCTCTGAAGAGAAGTAGAGAACACTGCTCACTGCAGCACTGCCATAACTCTCTTTTGAGGAGGTTCAATACCTGCTAGGGTTCCTAGTGAGAGGTTCAGAAAACCAGCAGGAAAACAGGTAAGTCCTTCAGCAGCTATTGTAATGTGAGAGGGTGGAAGCATCAGAGGAGGAAAGGGAGCACAGTGAAGAAGAGAGAGGTCCTCTCCATGTGGAGGGCTGTTACTCCTTGGGATGAACTGAAGCTTTCTGCCTGGCAGTCTACACCTCTGTACCGTACCTGCTGACATACATCATAGAAATATCTGAGTTTAGTCTCCTGCATGCAGGGCTCTTGCCTCTGGACTTTTCCAGAGGTACAGCTTTGCATACTTTATTTTTGGTTTTTACCGGGGCGGGATATGTAGGAATAATACTTACTAGCTTTTTTCTTGTAGCCATGATTGTCTAATAAGAATCTAGGCAAGAAAAGGTTTACAAGTAAGGGTAATGGATTTTATTAGACCAAGTAATGTAGTTAGAAGAAGATGAGGTGACTTTTAAGTACTGAAAAGACTGCAGAATTGACTTACTGATATACAGGCTTTGGAGTCTGAAGTGTGGTATCCTGACCCCACCTTCATTTTCTCGTGTGTTTTATATCCCCATAATCATGATGGTTTAGGGTAAATTTCCTAAACTATAAAAACATTAGTGGACGGGATAGAAGTACATTTAAAATGAAGACAGGTGTATAAAATGGAGTCATGGTGCTGCTCTGGCCTATAATTTTTATTACTTTTGGAGCAGAACAGAAATAGACTATTAACATTCCTGAAGTTCTCCTATTTGCCATGAAGACGTTGATGCATTTCACTCTGCTGCTGTGAGAAACCTGGGACCTTCTGCTAGCCAGCCTCTGCTTAACACGATGAGCAACATACACCTAGGAGCAGCAGACCTTCTGTGACTTTCTTCAGAATTCCCTGTGTCTTAGTTTATTGTGCAGAGCCAGAGGATCAACAAAGGTCTTGCTTCTCAAAGGCCTTCCAATGCAGAAGTGCAGACGTCTTCTTTGTAAAAGTTCTGCTTTCGCAGGAACTTTTGCATTTTCAAATAACATATCATGAATAACCTAATGAAATAATTCATAGTCTTTCATTTTTTCAGGCAGAAATACCATGCCCGCACTCAGAAGAACAAAGCATCTACTTTGTGTCTCACACTGTCCATCAAGCAAATTTCAGTGAGACAGCCAGAATGTTTTACCAATATTTTAATTGAAGAGGATAGAGTGAGTTAAAAATTAAGCCACGCATTTTTGTGGTTTATATTCTCTTTTATTTTCTTTCTTTATTTCCTTCAGAAGTTAGTAGGTGCTGTTGTGAGAAGTCAGTGAACCTTGAACAGCTGAGCTTGTCTTACGACAATTTCCAGAATTGACAAAAATCTGTGTTTAGTAACCTTCTTCCTCTTAATGTTATTTTTCAGTGTACAGTTGTGACATGAGGCTAGTTATTTTTTCTGGGTACAAGGTGAAGTTGAAAGTCAAGATATAGCCTGTGCTGAATGAACAAACTCTGAAGTCAGTTCTAGCTGGGCTTTCTGCTGCTAGGTTCATGCTTTAATCCTTAACAAATCTGCTCTTTAGTTCTCATCCATGTCAGAGGACCATTTGAATTATAAATGGGTATTTCCTCAGTATCATTACTCTTCTTGCAAGTGGGTATTTCAGTAGAAGGCAGATGGCACAGATTATTTTACATTCCTAATGCATACATCTCTAGGAGAGCCACACCTCAGTGCTGATGCTGGCTGCATGGGTTATGCATTCTCAGGAGACCAACATGTTTAGAATGTATTCTTTTGTGCTTTCTCCTGTCGTCTCATGTTTTGCTATGATAGAAGCACCAGCAGATGAAAGGCTTGGTATTGATTTCTGTGGAGATGTTAATAATTTCCATGTTACTCTGCACTGGAGTGGCAGTAACTGATGTACAAAATTTGACATCTTAATTATTCCGTGATGGAAAGGAGGGACACTAACCTGAGACACAGGAGCCTATTAACTCTGGATCTGTGGATTCAAAGCAGCCTTAGGTCACAAGTAAAATGAGAGGCTGTCTCAGTATAGTCTTTACAGATGTTTGTTTGTTTCTCAAAGACACTGGACTGTCTTCACTGTGTCTGGAGCAGATGGAAGCGAAATCCTAAAACAAAAAAATGTTTTTCTTTCAGTATTTCTAGTCGAGCTGAAACTGCAAGTACTACAAGCCTCAGGAGATGAGAACTCTCCACAGCTATTGCATCAAAATATGCAGCCAAATGCTGTTGTTTACTCAATCAGAAAGAGAGGTCCATGAGTTTTGGTGTTTGCCCATCAGTCCAATCCAGTAGGCATAGCTTCAGTTCCCAACAGTTGCAGCTTTATGCAGAGTTCCTGTGAGCTGGAAATTTCAAGTGAATGAACAAAGACACACATGCACCATAGGTCATTTGCAGATATTTAATAGTGAGCCCCAAAAATCTGATCCATAGCCACTGAAGGTATCACCATCATTACAACAGTGAAAGCAATTCCTTTAGTGATAGATAAATATCAGGCTGTTGCTGTCTTTGTTTCCAGCTGTATGTAATCATCATCCACAACCTTTAGCATAGGGGAGACGCTCCTCAGGAGAATACCATTTCCCAACTAACCATCCAGCTGACCTGTACACCATGGAGCTAAAGGTCTCTTTAAAAATTATATATTGTACATTTCTGACTACAGGATTAGATGACCACCTCAAAAGTACTATATATGCATCATTATTCTGTTAAAATTCATGTTCTTGGTCCAGTCATAGAGAGCCCCACAATAAGGCATCAGCATTTCAAAAGCTATCTGATGCTGAACAATAGAGTAAATGGCAAGAACAGAAAATTTGATTTCTGCCTCAGTGAAAGAAAAGATCTAATATGAAAGAACAATTGTGTGAAGTTTGAAGGCTTGATTGGTTTGTATTTTACCAGCATCATCCAAAATTGACTTCAGTGATTTAACTGTTATTATTATTGAGTTACCCAATGCCCTAGAAGGCAACAAAAAAGTTGTGTTCTCTAATCTGATCCAGTACCCTCTTGTCCTCCAGAGCTGGGCCAGGGTTTGTCTGCACACTGTGCACTTCAAAAGAGCAGCAGTTTGGTGTTTGCTGCTGTGGCTCCTTAACAGTCTCCAGTGCTGGTCTGCATCTCTCTATTGACAGTGGTAACAATGGAGAACGGCTGAGACCAAAAGGAGACAGAAAAGGGGAACTGGGAAGAGAAAAGAAGTTTGAATTGTAGTCCAGGGTCTTTCGCCATGCTCAGCTGCACAACATAGTGCAAACCTGAGGACGGAAACTAATTAGGATTCCATTAAAAAGAGGAGAAAAAAATCTTGCCAAGACCAAAGTTACATCATGATGGCCAAAGTGAAACCGTGCTGGCTAATGTAGCCTTAATTTGTTTTATTTTGCAGAGACAGCAAGCTGACCATGTTGCTCCGAGAGTCCTTGGGGAATATGAACTGCCGCACCACGATGATAGCTCACATTTCAGCCGCTGCAGGGAACTACGCCGAGACACTCTCCACCATCCAGATTGCCTCAAGGGTCCTCAGGATGAAGAAAAAGAAAACTAAGGTAAGGAGATATGTAACTCCCTTCTTTTAAAGATGAAGGAGGGAGGAAGAAGGATCACGAAGGATCCTTAACTGGGCAGAGCAGCATGTAACAAAATCAGTAATCTGGTCCAAAGTGTATGGGTTGTATGTACCCAGTCCTAGGCAAGTGTCAGAGGGCAGTTTCAGGGGGGTAAGTGCTTCCTCGTCAGAGACAGAACAGTGAGTTCAGACACATCTGCTGTAGCAGGTTTGTAAGCTGACCTTGTTTAATAATATAACTGTCAGAGAGCATTTATTTTCCCTTATGCTCTTACTGCTAATGAAATAATAAGGAGTGAAACTGCTGTAGAGTTAAAGAAAATTGGGATTAATTAAGAATTAGATTCTCTATACTTCTCAGAGAGAACGAGAGCAAAATAAATGCAGAAGAATTGTGTCCAATGCCAGCATTGATGACCCTTTTATTCCTACTGCTTCTAAATATGGGTGATAGATTTTCCAAGAAGTAGAGTGAAGATGGACTATATCCATTTTCATGTTTTAGAGTTCTGGTTGCTTCTGTGCAACTTATGGTGTGAATTGGGCAGAAAGAGTGAATTTTATGCATTTAATTTAAATTGGCAACCTACAGACTGACAAAAGCTTTTTTTATCAATTGATTGAAGAGAGACAAGTGAAGGGTTCTGTCCACACACCATCAGAGCACTGTGTCTCCAGAGACCTCTGAGTGCGCGTTATACAATTCCACACACTGGTAGTATGGGGTCATATGTAATGAATTTTTTTGTTCCTCTTCGAATACGCAAACATACACGCACACACGAAATCAGCAAAGCCTTTGCCAAATATCTGATTTCTTTGGCTAGGCTCAGTTACGGAAGGTATCCTAATCCATATTTTTAGTACTTTTTTTTTGAAGTCTTATGATTTTGAGTGGAACTCAAAAGCTGGGGCTTTGGGTTCTCCATTGAACATAGCTGTGTGTTTGCTCTAGGGCTGTGGATAAGCGGCTTCAGAGCTCTGTGCCTTAGTTTAGAGATCTCCCAGTTCGGATGTGACCGTGACCCTTTGTGTATGCAGTCTGTGCAAGGAGCAGCATGCAATGCTGAAATGTCATAGACTCTCTCTCTTTCTCATATTGCAGTACACATCAAGTTCTTCTGGAGGAGAGAGCTCTTGTGAGGAGGGCAGGATGCGGAGGCCAACCCAGCTGAGACCTTTCCATTCTAGGAACACTGTGGACCCAGATTTCCCTATTTTGCATTTATCAAGTGATCCTGATTATTCATCCAGCAGTGAGCAGTCGTGTGACACGGTGATTTACGTTGGCCCCAATGGCACTGCCCTTTCTGACAAAGAACTGACAGATAACGAGGGTCCCCCTGACTTTGTTCCCATAGTTCCTGCTCTGCAAAAGACCAAAAATGAGGGCAGGTTAGAGGAAGTTAGTGAATCAGGGCCCAGCACATCTGAAAGAGACTGCCTGAAGTGCAACACCTTTGCAGAGCTCCAGGAGAGACTGGATTGCATAGATGGCAGTGAAGAGACTGACAAATTTCCCTTTGAAGAGATGCCTGCTCAATTTAGCTCAGACCAGATGTCTAAATGCACTGTCTCAAGCCAGCTGGCAGAGCTTAGTCACTTACCAGAGTCAGATAAGGAAGATACGATGCCAGAATGTCAGCATCCTGACAGAGAAGCCAAGGAAAATACAAATACAACACCCAGCAAAACTAGGAGAAATCACTCCCCTGTTCCTTCTGGAGCTCTTACCAATCTTTCAACTCCTTCTTCTCCCAGGAGTGTAACAGGCAGCTCTAGTAAAGAGCTTAACTCTTGTCAGTTAGCACACAGCACCAGCTTGCAGAGCAGCAGAGAAGGGCTCAACACCTGTGGATTTGTGGAAGGCAAACCTCGGCCAATGGGTTCACCCCGGCTCGGCATTGCAAGCCTCTCAAAGACATCAGAATATAAGCCACCAACTTCTCCTTCCCAGAGGTGCAAGGTCTATACACAGAAAGGAGTCTTGCCCAGCTCCACTCCCCCACCAGCTCCCCTGAGTAAGGATGCTACGATGACATCTACTGAATCTTTATTACAGCCAGAAATCCGGACCCCACCTGTAGGCATGAGCCCTCAGATTATGAAAAAGTCAGTGTCGTCCAGCAATGGGGATTTTGAAGAGACTGTTCTCAATGAAGATCGGCAACAAAACATTTCTCCAGAATCCAAGAAGGAGATTCTGAGCACCACCATGGTGACTGTGCAGCAGCCATTGGAGCTGAATGGAGAGGACGAGCTGGTGTTCACCCTTGTGGAAGAGCTGACCATTAGTGGTGTCCTTGACAATGGGCGCCCGACCAGTATCATCAGTTTTAACAGTGACTGCTCTGTGCAGGCTTTGGCCTCTGGCTCTAGGCCAGTCAGTATTATCAGCAGTATCTCTGAAGATCTTGAATGTTATTCCAGTGCAGCTCCTGTGTCTGAAGTCAGCATCACACAGTTCCTTCCTCTTCCAAAGTTGAGTCTGGATGACAGACCCCAAGATGATGGCAGCAGGCGCTCATCCATCAGCTCATGGTTGAGCGAAATGAGCACAGGGAGTGATGGTGAGCAGTCGTGCCACAGCTTCATAGCCCAGGCATGCTATGGGCATGGGGAAGCTATGGCAGAACCCCCCGTCTCCGAGTTTGCAAGCACCATACAAAGTGCCAGCATGATTTGTGTAAGCGACAAACAGAAGTCCGTGACTGACAACATGCTTATCCTGTCGGAAATGGGGGAGGAAGCCTTTGGCAAAGTGCCACCCATCAAAGGCTGTAAAATATCAGCTCTAGGCAAAACTACTGTCACGATCAAAAACACCGCAAGCCTTAGCAGCTGTGAAGGCTACATCCCAATGAAGACAAACATTACTGTGTATCCATGTATTGCTGTTAATTCCTTCAAAGCTCAAGACGCTGATGATGCTGTACCGGCAGTAACTGCAGACCCAAAAGCTGTTCATCCCCGTGATGGGAAAGAATCCACTGCTAAGAAGGTTATCAAATTTGAAGACCCTTGGCTGAAGAGAGAAGAAGATGTTAAAAAGGACAGTTCTGGGAGCAGTGATGGGCCAAGGCCTGATACAGTCATGGTTTCAGCCAAGCCTGAGCACAGCACAAAGCAGTCCTCGGCAGACAGGTTTAGCACCAGCAGTGGGGACACCTCTATCTCCCCAGGATCTGACAGTCTAAAAAGGATTGTGGATGGGTGTGAGGTGGCAGCATCTGGCTCTGCAACCCAAAGCCCTGTTCATTCCAGTGATGGCTTGAAGAACTGTAGCCTCCCTCGAGGGCTTCCAAAGGCAAGCAAGGTAGAAGAGTCTGACAGTCATCTCCATCCTACTTCTACTGACAGCAGCGCAGTCAGTTCTCCTGCCCTCGCCCAGTTTTCTAAGGCTAGTCTTGACAAGAAAATGGCCTCTCCCAAACACTGCATCCTCACCCGTCCCAAAGGGACCCCTCCTCTGCCCCCTGTGAGAAAGTCAAGCTTGGATCAGAAGAACAGAGCCAGCCCTCAGCACAGTGCAGCCAACAGCACCACGAGCAGTCCCTCCAGCCAGCCTGTGTCCTTCCTGGCCAGCTTCCCCGAGGAGCAGAATGCCAAGCAAAAAGGCCCTGGCATAGACAGCAGCATCAACAACAGCAGCAGCAAGCTCTTCAGTGCCAAGCTGGAGCAGCTCGCCAGCAGGACCAACTCCCTAGGGAGGTCCACAGGAAGCCACTATGAGTGTTTGTCGCTGGAAAGAGCAGAAAGTCTGTCCTCTGTGAGCTCCAAAATGAGCCCTGGCAGGGACACCACCATGCCTAGGGCTGGAAGGAGCCTCAGCCGCAGCGCCATGTCCTCACCCACCAACTCGGGCCTCTCCCAGTCGGCAGGTGCCTCCCCAAAAGCCAGCCAGTCAAAGATCTCTGCGGTCAGCAAGCTCCTGCTGGCAAGTCCCAAGGCCCGCAGCCTGTCTGCCTCTGCCACCAAAACGCTCAGCTTCTCCACCAAGTCTCTGCCTCAGTCCGTAGGGCAGAGCTCTAGTTTGCCCCCAAGTGGGAAGAACATGTCCTGGTCAATGCAGTCCCTCAGCAGAAGCCGAGGATCCAGCCTTGCTTCCAAACTGCCCCTTCGAGCTGTCAATGGGCGGATTTCAGAGCTGCTCCAGGGGAGCACCAGTGCCAGAGGCGTACAGCTGCGGGGAGGCTCGGAGACAGACGAGCGCGGGGGCCTTCCCGGAGACGAGAAGCCAGCTGTTCACATGCTGCCTTCACCTTACAGCAAGATCACCCCTCCGCGGAAACCTCACCGCTGCAGCAGCGGGCACGGGAGCGACAACAGCAGCGTCCTGAGCGGGGAGCTGCCCCCTGCCATGGGGAAAACAGCCCTTTTCTACCACAGCGGGGGCAGCAGCGGCTACGAGAGCATGATGAGGGACAGCGAGGCGACGGGGAGCGCCTCCTCAGCGCAGGACTCCATGAGCGAGAACAGCAGCTCTGCCAGCGGCAGGTGCCGGAGCCTCAAAACCCCAAAGAAACGATTAAATGCAGGTAAGCTTGTGGTGTGGGAAAGAGGAACGCAGACCAAAGCAGATTAGTGCGCAGTGGGTAGGCTGGCCCTAAGGGTGAGCTAGTTAAATACCAGTTCCATCTCTCGGCTGAGAAGCAAGGGCATGGTAAGTATCCTAGGCTCTGCCTTTTTTCATTTTGGAACATTCACAAATCCTCTGTGGTTGCATTGCCTTTGCAGTGGAGTCTCCCCTGACCTCTTTCACTTAGGTTTACTTCAGGTGAACAAAAACTGGTTAGTGTTGCCAGTGACAGCCACATTCAAACATTTGTTTATACAAATATTCTTCTTATTTGATTCCAGAAAGATACCTTTGTGAGGCTAGGAAATGTAACTGCTATTCTTAAGCACTTTGGATGCAGGCTTCCCTCTTAATATGCACGTTTCACCAGCCCAAGACCAGAGTCTTGCTGAATATATTTATCTTTTTTGAGCCCACTTCTGCTCCTTGTGTGCTCTGGATGCCCAAAGGTGCAACATGCCCTACATCTAAAACCACTCTTGAGTTCCATCTCCCCACATAGAAGATGCAACAAAAATATGTCCATGCCCCTTGAAAGATGCTATCCTGTACCTGAGACTCTTACCTTTTGAGTTTTGGCTCCTTTTCCCAGAAATTTATTGATAACAAATAATAGATAATATTAAGAACAATATATAGGAACTACTGCACTGAAGTACTTGCAAATGTGAAACTTTTCTAGTGATCATGGAATGGATTGGGAAGACTTCCTCTTTGTTCAGACATAATCCCCAGTAGCGTCACACTACATCAGGACTTTTTAGTTAGATAGCAAGAGCCTCCTGGGTCATATCAAGAGTCTGGGCAGTTGCAACTGATATATCTTTCCACTAGAGCAAGTTTCATAAAGTTGCAGAATAGGGATAGGGACCATTCATGGGCTGGTCACCTCACATTTTTCCTGGGTGCTGTTTTCCCAACCTGTAGTGCGTCTTGCCTAACCGACTCCTGAAAAAAATCCATGTTGACATTGGACCTGGTGGCACAGGTATGTGGAATATCAATAGCTACTTATTCTACAGTAGCTGTGTCTGTCCAAAATGTGTTTTTCTCATAGTGTTCCTAATTCACCAGCCATTCCACTTGCTGTGATACTCCCCTCTGGAATTCATTTCCCGTGAACAGAGTAAATGCATAACTCTCCCTTTCTTTATGCTCTTGACTGTGGTAGCAGAAAGAACATGTGCAGCACAGATGTGAATGCAATAGATGCTGCTATTAAAGCAACATCCATAAATGCATTGTACCTGTTCAGAGGATGCATCTGAAAGTGATCACTCTACATGATACAAGCCCAGACCAAATGACTGAATAATATTCCTGAAGTTAACTTTGCACCCTCTGAGAAAACCTCTTTTCCTAGCCCTTTAGTTAAATGGTACTAAATTGATTTTCGTCTTTCTGAGAAGCTCTGCCTCTAAAAAACCCTTTTAAATACAAACTTTTTAATAATAACTTGCAACAAATAGAAGGATGATTTATATCTTGTGGAAAAGGAAAACAAAGTTGTCCACAGAGATGGCATTTGTGGGTGTAAACTGACAACTGAATTGTGTCTTGTGGAGAAGCTGCTAATCTAATATGGACTTTTTCCATGGGTCATTTAGGTGGAAAAGTTTATCAAGTTCTGTGAAAACAGGCAGCTATGCAGATGAGGGAACAGATTAGATACTAGAGAAATCTCTCCCCACAACTCCTCCCCCCCACCCCCTTACTCCCCCAAGGGAGATATTTTACAAAAATATTCTGAGAAAACTTCAGGCAGAGCCTCCGGATTCTTTAGACTCCAGAGTTCATCCCCAAACTAAATCACGAGAAGATCATGATTTGTTTACTCTGATGCTCACAAAACTGCATGTTTCATTTCACTTCTCTCTGCTTTAATAGCACATTGGAGCCTGGACAAGGCTGGAAATATGAGTGACAAAAGTGTTGTCTTTGTGATGCTCTAATTACAGACAAGTTTCAGATGTGCGTGTTGTATTTTATACCAGGGCTGTGTTTCGGGTTGCAGCTTTGGCTTTTGATAACCCCTGTGCAGGACTAAACATTGTGTCAGCAGTCATGAAAAGGGAGTTGTGAAGGAGAGATCTGTTTTGAGACTCAGGCTTAAGATTGCTCTTGTAGCAGTCTGGAGGACGCCCCAGGAAAAAAGAGGCCTTAAGCCTACCTGGCAGAACAGTGACACTGGTTTGTCACACAGTGCAGGTATGCAAAATTAGCAGGTGAGGGTGTAAGTACAAACTTTTCATTAGCAGGGAACATGAGGAGTCCTAGCTTTGCTGCTTTTTTACTGCTGTGTAACTTTTGACCTGTCTTTTTCACCAAATGCACCTTTCTTTGGCTGGCCAAGAGATTAATCTCATTATTCTAATTGCTGGTGTGAGTTAGTTCCACTCTCCTTTGTCAGCAATGTTGCAATTATCTGCCTGATGCTGGCCGTGAATCTCTGGGGTGGAGGGTTTTCAGTGAAGGGCCTGCCTGTGTCCTTGGAAATTGCCTGCTCTGGTGGACTTGGCATAGTCTGGCTCATTGACCTCCCTTAAAGTAATTTACAAAGCTTCTCTCTTAATTCAGCGCGTTGCCTGATGTGGAGACATTCTCAGTGCATCATCTCTGATACTTTGCTTTTGAGAGTGATCCCCTACATCAGCAAGTAATTCCTGTATTGTTTGGAATGATTTGTGTATAAGTGCGACCAGGGGTTTTATGGAAATTAAAAAAACTCAATCTTTACAACCATCCCTATTTCTAGCAGAAAACCACTGCCCAGAAATTAATCAGGCTTCACTTTTATATAACCCAGCTCCCGTTTGTATTCGGTCCTGCAGCAGTGAAATCATAATTCTGTTTTGATGTGTTTGATAATAGTATAATTTTTCACATGTCAGCAGATTTATGATGGCATAAAACCAGGATTATTACTTCAATGCAGGAGAACATGAAGGAGGAGTTAAGATATAAGGGAGAATAGAGCTGTTTGCAAATGTATTTTTATTGTATAATGAAAAAATGCAAAGTTTTGCAATCTTTCATCCTCTGTAACATCTCTTTTCTTAGAGTGTGGGTGTTATCTCTTATGGAATACTTTTTAATGAAAAAGATAGCACACAAAAGTTCTGAGATCTCAAAAGACAGATATTATTTTAATCCAAAGTGTCAAGAGCATTGGACCTTTCCTGATTTGTGGTCGCAGATCCACTGTGCTGTAATGGATATGGCACTATAGATATGCTCATTTCAGGTCAGGCAACCTTGTCCACTTTATTTATGATTATTATTAACAGAAATGCTAGCTGTCAGACACGATCAACATGAATCAGCCCAAGGCCCCTGTAAAAGGAGCTATAAAGAGTCTTTAAGAGAATCACCAGCAGATCTCACAATTACTTTTGAAGTTCTGACACATTGGAGAGACATCATTTTTTCTTGAGATTAAGATCTTGTCTTTCAGTGCTCTTAAGTGCATTATTTGTATGTGTAGGTGCTTCTGCCCTGAATGTCATACATGAAGCACCAGACCTACATTGACAGCTTTTGAAGGATAAAGCTAGTTCATATCCTTCATTGTTAGCCTTAGGTTAATTTTTGGGCTCTGCCTGGGTACCTGTACAGTTCACAGACAGCACAGTACAAAATTGTGAATGTACAAAATTAGAAGAAAATAATAATAATAAAAGTTTCCTTTTGCATTCTGGTACCTATTGAAAAATAATGTGTTTGCCTCATGAAGCACACAAGCCTTTCCCCTGAAGCTAACCTATGCATTTAATAAACATTCCCATTTTTCTAACATCTAACATTGGTTCTGTAACATCATGTCAGCATATATTGGCCCAAAGTGACTGTTTGTGGCAGAAACAAAGCTACTTAGTCCTGATCTATGGCTGTACCTTTCAAAGCTTTATATAGCTTCTCTTTAATCCGCACTGTGGTGTAAGTATTATTCCAGACCCCATTTTACAGATGGAGAAATGAAGGTAGAGAGTGTTACTGACTTGCCTAATGCCCTCAGCCAAGTGAGAGCCAGATCCAGAGTTGAGTTCCAGGCACCCTCGACTCCTGACCTCAACCACAACTGACTTTGCCATACATCCTCCCTGCCCTTGCTGAGCAATGGAAAACAGAGTTCCATTTGTTACTTTCTTTTTGTGGCAGGCCCTTCTTCATTCTCTGCCTGCAATCATCTGTACAACTACGTTGTACTTTGATTTCTTTGCTCACTCCATTAGCCCTTCCCTGTAAGAAACAATTGGCATCTCAGCCATATTTGTGTCTCTGGCTCCAGCCTCCTCTCTCTTGGGTGGGCAGTGCTGTCTTGAGCAGGGCACTGAAGTGTTAGGGCATAGTTTGCACAGTTATGAGTTGCAGCAGTTATATATTATATAGTTATATATTATTTTTTATATATAGTTATATATTATTTTTTAACTCCTCAGAAATTCCAAGTGCAATGGGCCAGTGCCACTCCATGGAAAGGCGATGATAAGGGTTCTTTTATAATACATACTCCTGTATGTGATCTGGAAGTGCATTCTGGTTGAACTTTAGTTATACCCAAGCTGTATTTGTATCCCGGGGGTGCAACAGATATGAGAGGGAGGCAGGCAGGGCAGCAAATTAAGACTTGCAAGATCTGTGTTGTATTCTCTGGTGTGCTGCTGGTTCGCTGCATCACCTTGGGCAACTTGTGTAATTTCTGTGTTCTCTTGTTACCAGCTCATAAAAGTAGATAATGCTGGTACGAAAAAAGTAGTATCAGGGTCCTTAGATCAGAAGTGTTATCTACCTGCCTTTTGCTCCTCTGGTTTGATTTTTAGCATCTTTTCCTGAGTTTAGTTTCGATGTACGTGGGCATTGCTTTAAAATAATTCTCAGTGTAAAACACGACTGGATGATTTCAGAGGTGGAGCCTTGATGTTAGCTTTGGGTCTCGCTCACTGTGAGCTAATAGCAAAGGAAGAGTCCAGGCTCTAATGAGGTTTACCCAGTAAAGCCAAGTCCTGTTTGCATTTTCATGTTATGTGCATAAATACGTTGTTTCTAGTTTTTTCTGCCCTCTCCTACAGATGTTATTTACAGGTTCCTGTCCCTTACAGTGTTTCAGTACTCTCTGTAAGGAAACCTCCTTCCCTGGGAACAACAGAACAGGAGGGGTTCTAAGATCATTCATCATAAGCAAGGCATTTTATGGAGCTCACACAGATCTTCCTGAAGCTGTTTTCTTTCCTGTTCCCTATGGGATAGGGTTGGGTACCTAAGAAAGTCTCCATCCCATATTACATTGAGTTAAACCTATGGGCTGCAGTCTGTCACTGCTTGCAGCCCTCTGCTGAGATGGGACAGAGCTCTGCTGAGGAGTGTATCTCCTTTGATTCCTCTAGTTGGAGGCTTTTTGGAGCTGAGTCTGAGCTTGGAGCTTTGCTGGTGCTGGGGCTTGTGCCAGCAGAGTGAAACACTGAGGGCAGTGATCTGTGGCTCAGGCCTGGGGGAGCAGCAAGTGGGCAGCAACTATGAAGTGCTGGTGGGGACCACTGCCTTGTAGTTGGTGTGCACAGGCCCTCTCATGGGAGCCTGGGGCATGAGAAGAAGGTGTGAGACAGAAGGAGGCAGCTCAAAGGCACGAGACTTTGTGCATAAAGTCCTTCGCAGTAAAGTACTTTCCAGCTAGGTCAGTCAGGGCCACTGATACTTGACATTTTCCTGAATGTTAAGTAGCAGTGAGCATCAGAAAACAAAAACCTAAGAGATGTTATTGAAAGTCAGGCCAAGTAGAAACAAGACTGGGGGAAAATTAAGGTTTCCAAAGGTTGAATTCCTGAAGATTAAACCTATGCCCTGAATTAGAGTCACATATCTCAGAATTTGCAGGACTCTGCTTTTGTCAGTCCAGGATAGGATTTGAGTGTGGTGTGTGTTTGTGCACGTGTTTTCATCTTCTTTCCATGGGGAACTATCTGACTATAGATAATTAAAGATTTCTGCTGCAGCATTTGATGACATTCGCAGTAAAGTTTCATGACTCCTTGCAGCTCTTTCTCGGTACTAACTTTCAACACCAAAGAAGAGCAAATTGCTACATGATTTTGAACACTTTAATAAAAAGACAGACTGTTAAGACATGACTAATTATCTGTAATTAGGCTCCTTTTTTCTCATACTAGTGTGCTCTGGGTTTCACTGGTGGGGTGGTTTTAAAGATGGAGATTTAGAGGTTCCTGGAAAGCCCTGAAAACTCTATACTTGAACATATTTACTCTCTGGAAGCACTTAGCCCCTTCCATGGAAGCAGCAGAAAAAGCCAGAGGCTGAAGCTACGGACTGTAAATTATGAAGGTCTGCCTCCAACCAGTATTGCAAAGCATCACATTTTGAAACATGACCAAAACGATAATGACGAAACAAAACACCAACAAAGAGAGTCTGAGCTTTTCTTGTTGAATCCAAGTGAAAAGGAATTTGGTTCATGTTTAGACTGCCTAAGGCACAGTGTGGGGAGCTGAAAATTGCCCTTTGTATCAGAAGGCTGTAGGGCACCTCCAGCATTTCTACTTTAACTTGCTTACAAGTGGTGGTAGCTAATTGATATCCTGTATTATACCTTTACCATGACAAAGGATGTTTAGAATTACACGGGAAAATGCAGTTTGCATGCAGGTGACCACTTTATGCATGTGACTTGCTGACTGGACAGCCCTGAGGTGAATAGAGGGAGGGGAAGTGCAGGCTTCAGCTCCAATTTTTTTTTTGTTCATTAAAACAACAGCATTGATTTTCCCAGGTCAAAGCCAGGCCATTTCATGCAGCAAATCTGTGTTGAAAGGGATCAGAGTAATCATTTTTTACACGCTTGACTACTGCATGCCAGCACTGAGCTTTCAGCCACATGAACATAGGAATGATTTAATAGAGGAAGTGGCAGCAGGCTATTGTGCACAGTGAAGGCTCCATGTAACATGCATGACTGAGTCGCACACCATTAGGCTGGGTGTAAATAAAACCTGCTCCTGACACTGCCACAGAACGAGCTCACTGGAATGCCTCCGCCACTGTCCTGTTGGGAGCTAATGTTCTGGCTTTAGACCCCTTCCCCCTCCAGCCTCTGCCTTTGCTGTCCAAGCGACTGGAGCAGCTCTTCGATGCAGTACTGTATTAATAATAACCAGCTTCTTAATTAATGCCACAATGCTGATAAATACCTGTTAAACCAAAATCCAGCCTGAAGAGAGATAAACGTTTAGAAGAGACTCTGGTTGGTTTTTTTTGCTAGGAATTGTGGGTGATGTGCATCTTCCCTGGAGCATCTCCCAGATTACTTGTCAACCTGCCACGCTGCAGGAGGGCTGCTTTCTGATCTGGTTTCAGCAGTGCTCATTCACCAGCTCTAAACTGCCCTGAAAAGCTCCTTTTAAAATAAGACAGTAATTCAGAAAGCAAGGTTAAGAAATAAACTGGGTAGATAGAAATGAACTGCGTAGATAGAAAAAAATTAAAAGTTGGCTGTATGTCAGCATATTCCTTATACCAGTACAGAAACGACATATCTAGTGTAGGTGTGGATGGAATACTATAAACAAGCATCGCTTTATGCCAATAATCAGGAAACAGTGCTTTCTTGCCTCAAGTGTCCTTGTACTTCTTATGAATTCACAACAGTGGGCTTGCATAACAGTCAGTACAGAGTATGGCCTGAATTATTTTACAGTGAGATGGATGTAGCAAATTTTCTTCTGAGTGATGGATCCTCTCGGTGTATCCTATTCCAGGTGTTTGGGTGAAACATGGTGCTTTCTATGCTTTCTATAATCTGTGTAATCTGAGTTTTGAGGATGAGTGAATGCTGTTCAGATTTTCTGGCAATATAGGCCTCAGTTCTTTGGTGTTTAGAGTACTGACCTCAAGATGGGCACCCTAAATGGTTCTGGTGAAGTCCCCACATTATCAGAGGGGCCTTCCACTTGAAAACTTTGGCAATGTCTTCCCCTTCAGGAGGGGAACTGTGCAAACTGTATGAAAATCCATGGCGTGAATAGCTGTGTGCTCTGCAATGGGCAAAGTGCTCTATAAAATAAACCAGGAGAAAGGAGGTCAAAGGAAGGAGAAGGAGTTGGTTCAGTCATGGACAATTGACCGTAACGGCAGATCCCACTAGGAAATAGGAATGAGAGGCAAAGTCAGCATCACATTTTCAACTCAAACAGAGCAGGAGCCCTGTTGTCAGACAGTGAGGAGCAGCAGGGGAAACAGGATAGATGATCTCTGCTAGTAAGCAAAGTTTGACAATTGACATTGATGCTGTTGCTATTTGAGGCACAATACTTCTTGGAAATGATGCCACAGAAGGAATAATGTGAGCTTAGGGGTACTGCTCTAGTTAGCCAGGACTGGTTTTTGTAATTTCCTTGGACTGTCTGGTGAGAAAAACCAAAATGCTGAAGAACAGGTTCTGTACAGAAAGGCAATTTTACATCCCATAACATTAAGTGCTGTGGGGAATAGCTTTGGCTTCACGTCCCGCCTTTGAGCACACACTATAAACTTCTGAAACTATGGTATATCAAGTTACAGTTTCATTTTCTGTTTGAAACACCTTGAAATTTCCAGGACAGCAGTTGTTTTGCATCCCATTCAGATGTATCCTGCTTTGAAGAGATAGGCATCACACTGTTTTTCATTAAGATTTTGTATGTGCAGTTTTTGCCTTTACCTTTTTCACAGAAAAGATTCTCAATCTGAAATATGTGCCTGGAAAGCAGCCTAAGGGGAACACTCCAAAATATACAGTACTTAAGCAAAACCAGACTTTTTAGAGCTTTTGCCCTAGTCAACACATATTTTTATGAGCACGCATCCTTATGCAGTTTGACAATTTTGCTGAGGTCAGTGTGTCTTATCCTTAAAGTTACCCTCACATGTCTTGGTCTGTATTTCTCATACCTTAAGGCTCCTCTGGGCTTACCTTTGCTGAAATATGTTGTAGCTTCAGTGCCACTCTTCAGTCAGATCTACTTTCACACTGCATACCTTCACTGCTGTGCTGCTCTCTTTTATCTTAAACTTAACCTGGCCAAACCTTAACCTATAGCTCAAGGTAGAGCCATAGATCTGGTGCAAGTGCAATTCTTGTATCCTGTGTATTTTCATGGCTATTTCACAGCCTGGTTATTCATACTCAAGCTAGGTTCAAGCATGGTTATTCTGAGAGTAGATAAATACAAACTAAGTGAAAAACATATCCTTCAGGGCATTTAGCAAATGGCATTTTGCTTTACATTCTGCATGGTCATAAATGAATGTGTGGTTATTCTGGCCTGGGTTCATCTTACAGGATTTCTTTCAGATTGATTTTTGGTATAAATTTCTTTTTTGAATGGAGGAATGAATTCTGTTTACATGGTGGGAGGGTTGACCAGTTTGCCGAGGTGCAGAAGTGGGGCAGAGGTAGGAGGGTGCTGGGAGCTGCTCCTGTTGAGCTCCCTGGCTGCCCACTTTCTTCATGAATCATACGTGGGGAATAGAGGAGTACTGTGCTGTAATTCCCACAAAGCATGTTATTTATTACACAGTCAAAATTGATGAGATTCTAACTCCATCAAGTGCACCCAATAAATTTGGGACTTCAGATGGATATTTTCTATATGAATGGAAAACTGCATTACTTTTAACAATTTTTGTGTGTTGTTATGGATAAGCAAGCTGTCAGCTGCTTTGTGATATTCACCCCAAAGCTCTGCATAGGCTGTATCTCCCAATTAAAGTAAAATAAGAAAAAAAACAGGCTAAATGGAAAGGTCAGTGGCAGGAGTCTCCTGTCAAAAGACACCATTCTTTTCTGTACCTGAGCTAATAAACAGCCTATTAAACGGTGCATGTTTAGAACAAACTAGATCCAGTTTTTCCTTACTGGAAAGAGGAAGAAGATCTTTCATTTTAATTTCTCCTCAAAGCACTCAGGATAAATCATCCTGAGTCAGCATTCAAGGCTCAGATAAACAGACATCTCTCTTTCTCCCCTGTGTCTCACACAGCTGCACCCCCTGGAAGCCCCGTGCAGGTTGGCTGTGTCCCAAAGGACCCCCTTGGCAGAGGGTGGCAAGGTGGCCACGTGGGGCAGCTCTGCCCTGCTGCACTGCCCCAATGCACCCAGAACTGCAGCCTGTCCTGTTGTTATAACCCACAGGCAATCCAGACACGAGCTCTGGCTAGAAAAACACAATGAGTTAACGTCTCCTGCCACTGCTGCGCTCTCAGCTGCCTCTCTCCCAAGGGCTAAGCACTATTACACAAAGCCTCAGGCTGGCACCCTCCTTCTAGACCGCAGGCTTCTGCTTCCCATTGAGCCAAATGGATATGAATGGGAACAAATGCAAAAAAAAAGTACCATCATCCCTCTACTTCATACCCCAGCAATCTGTTTTGCTTTGCTCCAAGTAGGAGCCTGATGCTGTTCTCGTGGCAAGGTGCATTGGAGCCATCCACCTGCATTCACAGACAGTCTCAGATCTGGACTTCGACTCTAGCTGGAGACAGGGTTTTTCCAGTGGGGTGGTTTAAAAGTGCCTCATTACACAAGAAGGTGGTTTTAACAGCAACAGTGGGGAAAAACAGAAGAAAATCAGACGTCATGGAAAAAGGCACTACCTTAGTCATAATCCAGCCATGCCTGGACAGCTGGGCAGAAGGAATTTCCAGTCTGCTCAGCTGCTTCCTTGAAATGCTGGAGCTAGTCTGAAGGCATGTCAGGAAAGGAGATGTGACCATTATTGTGGGGCAGAAAGTAAAAATAATTAACAGCACTGGGTGCTGTTACTAGGATGATACTCAGGGCCCTTCCCATATAAGCATGCAGAGGGCTTGTTTCTCAAGAGGGGCTGAGCCTGTTTCAGGATCTATCCCTGCATGTAATAAAATTGAATAGTCCACCATGCTCTCTCACCTCCCTGGAAGTATGCAGCTGCTCCCAGCATTTGGTTACCTTTCTCTAGCACTACTGACAAGAGTCACCCTTAGCATTGCAGTTTGTTGGGGTCTTCCCAAATTGTCTCTCTTGTTGTTGTCAGTTTTTGGCTGTGGTAATGGGTAGGTCTTGCTTTTCCTTTTATCAAGAACTGACTCTTCTCTTGATCCGGCAGTTTAATCTAGAGATTAACTGAAATGCATTCAAGGTAAGGGAATGCTGACATTGTCTTCCAGTGACTGGTACCACAGAACTAAAATACCTCCTGCTTGCTGGTATTTGTAAGGCTTCATTTGTTCTGGCATGCGTTTTTTCACTGGGCTGCAGTTTGAGCAATAAACACAACTATGAGAAGTGTCATAGGATGGGCAGTCCAAATCTCAGCTTGTTTGGTATAAAAGGATCTTGTAGAGCTCCCTGTCTACCCAGAGCTCTCTGTCAATCACCTCTGGCTGTGCTCTCTTTTCCCCACATTGAGTTGTCTCAGATGTATCCAAATAAAAGCTCTGTAGACTAGGCTTTCCAATAGACCATTCTTATCCGTTTTAAAGCTAGAATTTACAGGTTAATTACTGGTCTCTAACACAGATCTACTGGTTTCTAGCACAGACTGTTGTACTCAGAAATCATGGGATGTGAATAGTTCTCAAAGTCAGCACAGAAGCAGACTCCCATGAATGAAACTAGGCAATACTTTCTTACTTGCAAATCCAAAAATTAGACAATCAATAGATATTTTGGGTTTTTTTAGCTTTTATTGAAGCACTAAGTTGAGAGACATGTTGAAACTATTTACATTCAAGTATCAATAAATGTAATGTGGGAAATTCCTATAAATGATTTTATCTTGTTTTTAAAATAAAATCTGCATGATCATTCAGCATCTCTTCACTGCTGGCTGGCATCACTTACGTACTTGCAGCCAAGAGAGCCAATTAATAGTTTCATTCAAACTTGCTGGCTCCGGCTTATGTTTTTGGCTTCTCCCACCGTTTTTATTCCTGCTGTGTCCTAGGGAAGACCTGGTGTCAGCTACAAAATTTTTTGTTTTGTTTTTTTTAAACCAAGCCATTGCTCTGATTGTAGTAAACCAAACAAGGAAATGCAGCCAGTTGGTTTTCTTTTTTTGTACGTGTTTTTGTTCTCTCTCCCAGCAAACCACTGCCATTAGGCCAGGGACACACATTTTCCTCCTTGCTCTTCTGTAGGCCCTGACTTGGCACCTCACATGGCTGACGCTTTGCAGAGGCTGGCTGATGCTTGTCCTTTGACTGTAAGATCCAGTACCAGTAAAGAGATAGGAAAGCCAAACTAGACCAGTTCCATCGTGCTGGCTTGGGTCCTTCATCAGCTTACATGTACACACTGAGACCTAATCAATGGGGAGCAGACACAGGCTCTGTGAACTTCAGGGCACGTGTGCCCTCTGAGTGTCAAATCCTGGAGTCAGGCACCGAAGAACACTGAGGGTCTCACTCGTGGTGAGTGGGTACTGCACATTGCAGCTACAGCTCCTGTGGCTTCCCTGAGATTTCCGTCGATTTTTTTCTGTGTCTGAGAAGGCCAGACATGTATCATTTGTAGAGTTCTCTGCAATGGAAAGGAGAAGCAATAACTGTGCTAACGCACAATGGCACTTTCTCCGTCTGCAGGTTCGCAGAGGAGGAGGCTTATTCCAGCTTTATCCCTTGACACTGCCTCCCCAGCAAGGAAGCCTGCCAACAGCCCCGGGGTCCGCTGGGTGGATGGGCCACTGCGGAGTGGGCAGAGGGGGCTGGGGGAGCCCTTCGAGATCAAAGTCTATGAGATAGATGATGTGGAGAGGCTCCAGCGACGGCGAGGTGGGGACAGCAAGGTGAGTGCAATCCATGTAATCTCCTGGCTGGTGTAAACTGCAAAGGTCAGCACTTAAAACGTGAGATTGGGAGGAGTATCTGAGGTTGAGTATTTTAGAGTAATGATGGATTATAGACTTTGTTATTATTTTAAGGCATTTTTTCTTCCTAGCCTCTGACACTTGTTGAAGCTATTTGTGATGTTTGGATAAACTTGTTGGAGTGGGGTTTCCACTGCACTTCACCCACACAGTAGATTTGTTTACAGAGGAGAATGTGGAACAGTGTTGAGACCTTCACACAGGCTTGGATGAGGATAGTTCTGTTACTGGAATTGCTTCCACACCAGCGAGGGTAGCACAGTCCTCAGCATGGTTTCATTTGCTGCACGTCTTGGTGGCTGCCACCCCTCAGAAGTCATGCGAGGCCAGGCTGGCTGTCTCCGGCACTGCACCTCATGCTGTTACCGTGCCCCAGAGCTTTACAGAAAATACATCTTCTTTATTAATGACTATGAATTGCTAGAGCTTTTCATAACATACTCCCTTTGTTTAAGGATGTTTCAAATTTGATATTGCTACCAGTTCTCTTATTTTAAAATATGACTAATGCATTACTTATGCACCAAGCACAGGGGTGTATTTAGGCTTTCAATACTGCAAGCAATGGATTTCCTACTCCCAAGAGCTTAGATTTTCTTAGCCAAACTGTGGTGAAAAAACCAGAAATGTTTTCCTACAGTTAATCTCATTTCAAGATGCTGCCTGTTATTAATTATTATGGTTTATTATTAACTACCATTGCAAAGTCTCCAAAGCTCACTGATGGAAAACATGAAAACCAAACAAAAGCAATAAAAATAAAACAGATGATGGATGATTTCATGCAGTGATTCATATGCTTCCAGAATAAATGGCTCATTGTCAGTATTATTGATTGGAAGATCATTTCACTGAATGAACCTGGGTATTTCTTGTCCTCTTCACCTATTCCTTCCATGCTTCTTTTTCCTGGCTGGCAGGAGGTGATATGTTTCAATGCCAAGCTGAAAATCCTGGAGCACCGCCAGCAGAGGATCGCTGAGGTCAAGGCCAAGTATGAGTGGTTAATGAGAGAACTGGAAGTGACCAAACAGTACCTGATGCTGGATCCTAATAAGTGGCTCAGTGAATGTAAGGACATCGTTTTATTGCCTGAACTTATAGGTTTCCTTTGGTTTATTTAATAGGGGGGATGGAAGGAAGCAGAAATGTCTGGTAAGAACGAGATGTAAGCTACTGTTTGTAAACTAAAATGAACCAACATATGACCTAAGGGCAAGCTTCAGATTGACTGTCTCTCTAGAACTAGTTCCTATAATTCTTATTATATGTTAACAGTAGAACTGAACAATCCTTTTTGCCTGAGAGCTGAATGTTGAAATGGTACAGCATTCTAGTGGTGGATGTTGCCATTGGTAGATTAACGTTCACGCGTTTCAGTCCACAGCTCCTGAAAATGAGATTTTTTTTTTTGGCCTCAGATCACTCAAACATATGAGCAATATTATAAATCTGCTCTTCTACCACAAAATAACACTGTGGAGCAAACTTGTCCCTTGGCAGCAGTGGGCTTTCATGAAATGAAATGAAATGAAATTTGGCCCATTTTTTATAGCTATAGATGTGTAAAGTTCAGAGAGCTTAAAGGGCATTCACATTCAAATGAAAAAGGACCTCAGCACCTCTAAGGAAAAAAACCATAAAGAGTACTGCAATAGTTATACAACAATTTTTAGTATTATATCAAAGATTTCTAGAAAAAACCCCACAAAGTGCAGAAGTTTATTTAGGATAATTGCAGGTGGCAGAAGGAGGCTGGCTAGTGTGTTCCCTTACAACATCCTAACTCTTCCTTTGACAGCTGCCTTAAGTTGACACCAGATTGGTACATCCTGCAAAACAGCCACAGTATAGGTTTCAGGAACACTGTGAATGAAGAGAGTTAAAAAGGACAGTTTTAAAGAGAGAGAGAATTTGATGTGCATTGCTGTCCACTTAGTGTGTGATGCCTTTGCTTCCAGTGTGGTAAATGCAGAAGGCCTGAAGGGTTGCAGAGACCTCAGGGACCAGATAGGATGGGAAGTGCTGGCTCAATGTATCTCACACTTGGCTTCCATGGAAGGTGTTGGGCACTTGTGTTGGAGCGATTGATGGGTGTGCCTTCCCTTGCCTTGCTTGAGTGCTCTAGTGAGAATCACATGGAATAGGGAGAGGTGTGAGGAACAAGGAGCCTAGACGTTTGTTTTAAATTCCAAGTTCTGAATTCAACTAAGGGATTACCCTCCCAGGAGAGATCAGCTATTTAAAGCTCTTTCTGGTCAGCAGAATGTGTGAGAAAGTCAGTACATGCTTAGCATTCAACATTTGCTGGAGGATGATGGAGCACGGCAAAGGCATCTGCAGTTCTGGTGAGGATGGCAAAGTAGATTGCTCCAGAAAGCATCCAATGCAACTTTAAAGTATTTTTCACTATGGACAAGCTGCTGTACCATTTTAATAGCCATTAAACAGAAAAAGCAACTTTTAATGATAATGGCAAGCCAGAGATAATGTTGTATACAGTACTAATGGGTTTGAAGACTTGAATTAGCTCTGACTCTCCCACCAGCCATCACTAAGTTTTGTCTACTTTTCCTATCTGTGTATTTTCTTTCTCACAGTTGATCTGGAGCAGGTATTTGAGCTGGATTCTCTGGAATACCTGGAGGCCCTGGAATGTGTGACTGAGCGTTTGGAAAACCGTGTCAACTTCTGCAAGGCCCATCTCATGATGATCACCTGTTTTGACATCACCTCTAGACGCCGATAAAGTATGAACCTCAAGAAAATTTCAATGTGCATCTCTGCCATCCTCCTTTTCCCTCCTAAATAGCATCCCAAAGACAAAAGAATGAGGATGAAGGTTGGAGTCAAGTCTCAGCTGTGTGTATGAGAGATTTGCTATACGATACAGAGGAGTAGTATTAAAAAAACAAAGAGAACAAGCTTGGAAAATGGAGATAGAAGGTTGTTGATACTCTCAGCCTAAAAGAGCACTTTGCGGAACCTTTTAAGGACATGTCTGTAAATAAGAACTGCTGGCAGAAGACACTTCTTTCCCTGCATTAGCTGAGGAAGGAGGAAAGGTGGTTGTGGGACTTCCATTGAGAGGTTCATGAAAAGAAAACCTATCCAGAAAAACTGTTCAAGTGCCTTGCAAATCTTTGTTATCCAAACATTTATGTTCATACTTTATTGTGTACAGATGGTGCTAGTCGAGAAAAGAAAAAGGAAAAAAAAAACAAATACACTTTTGAAATGTATTTACAGCTTGTTTTTCTCTTGGTGTTTTCTCCTATTTCAGACTTGCTGTTTCTAAGTAACTTGTGTTTGTAGAGATATTTCCTAATCAGTACAACATATGAATAAATGTTAACTGTCTTTTCTTGTTACCAGAGTAAGGCCACTCAAAGAGAAATTCAGCTTTCCCAGATGACACAAAAATGTTTCTAGCAGAGAGTAAGGTTTGTTTAAATGCTCTTCTGTACTCTCTTATATGCTGGAGAACACTGTCATTTTTCCAGCCTGTAGGTTTTGCAGTGTATGAGAGAGAAGTGAGATTACTGTGAAGTAAATATCTTTTCAATTTGATCCAACCCCCATAACTTGTTTTCTTGTTCATATATGTTTTGCTTTGTACTGGCTGAAGTTCTGAATGAGGAGGTACTTTTATGCTAACCCCTTTTTCTAGTGCTAGTAACTTGCTGGAAAATTGTTCTTTAGGCTAAGGTTTCCCATGTTTATTAGTCCAAAAATGAGTGATTTATTCTTTCTTTCTTGAGACTATGACTGATAAAATTTAGCTTCACCTTTTTATGACATATACCACTGCAAGACATGTTTTGTCAGTTTCTGATCACTGGCCCAGTGTGTCCATACTCACAGATGTACCTGAGAAGTGCAGATTCTGCTCAGCTCAGCACATCTGGAAATAAAGCAAATGAGTAGATACAGCACTTCAAGCATGTTGGCTATGGCGTCTTTACTAATTCTCAGCACCTGAAGCCATGGCAAAATTCACATTCACATTAAAAGAACAAGGGTCTGCACCTCCATGCACGTCCAGATATTCTACTAGTTTGCCTCTTTATCTACAAAACAGTATGTGGGAAGGAACATCCCATATTGTTGTATTCCATAAACAAATGTGCAAAACCTGCATTTTAATTACATATGAGCATTAAGAATTATTTTGTTGAATTAGGTTTCTGGTTCCTCTATGCCGAGATAAGCACTTTCACAAAAATTCCTCTCTCACATACATTTGTGCTACCCTCCTGTTGCTTATGGGGAAGTAAGACTCTCATTTAATATACTCAAAATGCATCAATGAACTGCTGTACTTGAGTGCAACTCTTCTTTTACCTGCAGCATCGTATCAATGCCGTCTTACAATACCCCAAGCAGCAAGTCCCAATGGAAAAATAATACTGGTAGATTTTCTAGTGGTTAGGTGAACAGAAAAGCTTTTTTAAAAAGTAGAGATAACATTTGCATAGTTTTATTTTCTTTTAGTGCTCTACGACTTGTAATAACAAATCCTACTCACTCTATTACCCTCGTCACTGAGTTTTGTAGAAAATTCCACTTACAATCTATAGGATTATTTGGAAGGGAAAAAAGGTCCTGTGTGAAAGTCACTTTTTAGTCTGTTCCACAGTAATTTCCTATCATGAAACTTACATTCTAAGTAAGTATTAAAGACATATCCCTTTCTCTCTCAAGGAAAGAAAAACACAACCAACTCTGAAAATCCCCCCAAACAATGCAATTTAACTGGCCGCCTTCTCTTTATAACAATTTCAGTAGCAGTTACTGTGTATTGGTTCTTTGTCGGCCATCTCTTCTCTGCAGAGTGCCATGGATTGAGCTGCAGAGAGCCAAGGAAATCATCCCTGCACACAGTCCAGGACTTACACAGGAGTGGTGATGTTTCTATAAATCAAGTGGACGCATTTCGGAGCTATTGTAAAATACCTATTGCACATAATATTCCTCATCAACATTAACTCAGTTATTCATTGACTCAGTTTGGTACTTCTGTAGCTTAGGAGGCATAGCAAAAAGCACGTGTACCTAGCCATTATTTTAAAGAGTAAAAGCATTTGTTCACCCTGTTTATCATGATGGACAAAAATTGATCTCTGAAACCAAATTGAGTATGCCAAGAATGAATTTTGCATACTAAAAATTATGTACTAATTGAGCAGAATTGCAATACTTAAAAATATTTTATTTCTAAGGACCTGATTAGAGTAGCCATTAACACCCATAATATAATAGTATTCCTATCCTAAAATCCATACACATCTTCTATTTCTTGACTTTCTGTCATTTCATTTCTGAATTTGCCGCTACGTTTTTAAAAATTGTGATGGCTTAATACAAAAAAAAGAATGAAAAATCAGTGGAGATTTGACAACTATAAAATGTTTTCTTCTTGAAAACAGCTTTTTACTTCAGAATTTATATTATTATAATTCAAGCATTTGCAAAACAGATAAATCAAAGCAATTCAAGACCTTATTATGAAATTCATCTAAGTTTGCAGTAGCCAGCATTTTAGAGAAGACACATTCACTTCTGTGAGTCATCCAGGAAGTCCCATTCTCTAAGGCATTGCCCGCATAATGCTGTTTTTATGCTGATTTTTTAAAAGGCATCATGTTGCCCAAAATACACAAGAGCAACATGAATGTAATGCCTAATAATTTGCACATTCAGAAATCAATCTTAGTTCCCTGGGACAGCTTTAGTAGGAAACAGCAGTGTTAACGTAATGAGGTTTGGAGGTTAATTCTTTGTTCGCATGTGTCGCAGGAGATCACAGCTCTTCACTGTCAGGCTGTGAGGTGACTGTGGAACACCAGCACTGCTCCACATCCCCACCGGCACCTGGGGGCGCTTCCTGAGAGCTGCTCCTCTTGGCATACGTGAACCTTATCCATACAAGGGACAGGAGCTGCTTTATAGCCATAAATTCAATTGTAACCTTAGGCTGGGGACTTCGGCTATACTGTGGATTCAGATGTCCCTCTGGTCTGTGTGAGCTCTCACAGCAGGCAGAAGCTGCACTGGCTCTGGGTGCTGGGTCAATTTGTGCTCTAAAGGATGTGAGAGAGCCCTAATTCCTGGTACATTTGTCACACGTCTTTTCTTTTGCCATGCATGCCTTGCATTTGCCTCAAAACAATTCCTTGTCAATTCATTCAGATCTAAGTAATCCGAAGTATTACTTTACAGAAAGACAATGAAGGAAACGAATACTCTCCTTTCTTAGGTCTTCTTCTCATGTCACCTGCTCTGATAAAACTGAGGAACAACTGCATTAAGAATCAGAAGAGTTACAGTAGAGTAAACCCAGTTGTGAGGAAAATTCATCCACCTGCCATTTTTTGGGGTATTTACTGTTAGTTATATTATAGAAGATCATGCTACTCTTATGTATTTGATACCCCCTCATTTCGTGTAAGGGCCACACACAGGGCTATTGCTGAACATCTGTCTTCGATCCAGTCTTGGAAGACCCATTGCCATAAATCCTAGCTTCTGAAACTTGCAGGTCCGTAAAATAGTAACTGGTTAACAAGCGATGGCATGATCCTCTGACAGGATTCTTAGTGAGAGCTGCAGAAAATGTACAAAAGAGGATCAAAGATACACACTGGCATTTTCTTCTTTTATCTCTAAATGTGGCAATTATAGAGGCTGAAAGCTGGGAGTGATGCTGGGAGTAATACACACCAAATCCCATGTTTGCTCACGGGAAACAGTCTATCTTGAAGTGTGGGTTTTATTTTTTCACTTTTTCATTTACCTCAATAATATGGCTTGTCTTAAAATAGGAACCGGTGGCATGGAATTCAAATATGATGACAGCTGAAGAAACCAGACTTCCTTTACAAAAATCACCTTTTACAAATGGTTGTGATTTTGCTGCATCTTTTTTAATGAGCTAAAAATCATTGCAGAAACAAAAGGTTACACGCACAGATAAATACACAGGCACACAGCCTGAGACAGCCCCCTCACACATTGTTGTGGGGAAGTGGCACAGCTGTTCACAAACGGCAACACCACCACTCCCCTTTTCTCCTCTAAGGAGTGCCTACAAGACCATTCCCCTTGCACTCACCTAGATGAAGTTAACTTATGCCACACTATAGCAAAACTTACGCTTGAAACTCTTTCAAGGGCTTCTTTAAAAGGTTCTTTCTTACCCAGGTTCTTCAGCTTATGTAGCCAAATCGTTGCAGTTCCCACATAGAGGCTGTTAAAGCCTGTAAAATTATTCCAGATGAACTACTCCACATTTCAGAGTGTCATGAATTTAAGGCAAGATATTTTACAGTCTCAGCTGTTTAACACAACAATTTCTGCACATGCTTGAAACAAACAGCATAGTTACATCAACTGGGAGCCTGGACTCTTGGTGGTCTGTGAAGCTTTCTGTCTAGTCCTAACAGATTTAAAATTGTAAATTGAAGCTTCTGCATTGCAGAAGCAAATTCAATTCTCCTAAACCAGAGGCTGAGTGACCTCCGATGCCAATTCAAATGATGTGAGGGATGGTTGCACAGCATCAGGGATGCAGCAGCTCACTGCAGAGATCGAAGCACTGGTACCATTAAATGCCAATAGGAGTGGATGGTGACCATAGAGAGAGGCATTTCTTCTCAAATCCATGGATGGTGGCATACCTTGCTTAATCCTTACGTCCTCATGGTCTGTGTTTTGTAACTCCACAGGCTTTTGCATTGGCAACACACAGCAGTTTTTGAAGACAAAGCTGGCTGTTGCTAGCTATCCTAAGATTTGAAAGAGGTTTCCAAATAACCATAGCAAACAAAACTGTGAATGATTTGTCAATGCAAAGTTAATAATCTCTCTTTCTCTCTTGCATTTATTGTGCGCTCATCCCAGGGTTATCTGAGCTTCCATACCTGCTCCTGGAAATAATAAACCATTTTATTATTGTCTTTATCTTTTCTTCTTTCTCCTTCTCAAGCGACCTTTCAATACAAAAAAAAAAAAATCATTTTTCCTTGGAAATGTAGCACCCTTTTGCCACCAAATTCATGAACAGCAGTCTTGTGCTCACTTATGCAACATTTTGAAGCTCACAAAGGGCATGATGATTCTCCAAAGAATGGAGGTGCTGAAAGCAAAATAGTAGCATTCAGTAGCATTCAGCTATTTCAAACTACCTTCACACCCTCCTGGACAGGAAATAAAACACAACCCAAACCATCTTACTTTGAGTGGTCCTACTTAAGTATTGAGCAAACTTTATAATAATGGTAATAAATTGGTGCTTGAGGCAGTTTCAGCTCTATTACATATTCTCTATATACTATAGATATGGATGTATTCACCCTCTTTATTGTATATGTATGTGTGTATTTACATGTAGCACACATACATATATGTTTTATGTATGCATAGATACTAACTTTTCTACATTTTACTTCTTTCCCTCCCATAGCTGAAACTGCTGGTTACTAACATCCACATCCACATCCACATCATATTCTATGTATGAAGGATATAATTTATTTGTAAACTCAGGATGTTCTTGTTTTATAGAGTTGCTTGTATTTTATAATTTATTTACACATCATGGTTGGAAATGCTTATCTAAGTGCTATGCATTGAAGTGTATGTTTGCTAAATCCATTTCACTCTGTCCGTGGCTATGTTCTTTCTCATTATAACAGTGGTATAAAATAGGGCTAAGGAAGAGAGAAACTGATAGATACAGAACTTATGCTGGTCCCATCATTGGGCAATTCCAGAAGAGGATGTATCAGTAGCATATATATATATATATATTTTATCAACTAAATTTTATAGGGAAAAAAGGAGAAAGAACAGCATGAGGACAAGTTCAAAATGTGGAAAGTCACAGCCATTTCCAAGTTTGTCAACAAATGCATTGAACCTTTTGCCATTAAAATTGTAAAGTTTATTGTTTGCTGGCTAAAAATATCCCTTTTGTGGTACCTGAGGTGTGAAACATTGTCAAAAATATGATGTCTGGAAAAAAATCAAACTATAGTGGCATTAAATGTTTACTTTTATCTTACCAATATATCTGCCTCCTCCTCCTGACTCTTTCACTTTAGATGAGAGCATTTCATGGCATTTCATACCAGAGAATGCTTTTGACCCACAAGAGGACGTGGTATCGTAACAGTGGAAGTGAGCAAGAAAGCAAGATCAAACATGAAAATAAAATGACCAAAGGAGTTACATCAAGCATATGTTACTGAGAAGCAAATTCACCAGAAAACAATAAGGAATTGCAGGATTTGATAGCAATGACAGAAATATTACAAGCAAGCAGAGCACCATAAACTTCTCCCCTGCTGCTGTCCAGAAATAGGAAGAAAACACAGTCACAGACCTGAAACAGTCAGGCTTTTACACAACGTGGTTATCCATATACACAGGGATTGCTCTTTTGCATCTGTGAGCAAGGGAAAAATCTGAGACCAAACAAATATAAAAGATGTGTTCACAGGTATGATTTTTTTGTCACCTTTAGCAATTGTGTCACATTTCCCTTGGCCGCCATGCAAGTAAGTAACACAACATGGGAGCGATAAAAAGAGTTTGTGTCCATTACTCAAGTTATTTTTCTCTCTCAGAGAGGCAGTGGTGACAGGTTCAGCCGACCCCTGAGCTGTGGTGAGCTGCTTGCCTTTGGCTCACGTTTATGGTGTTGATAATTAAGAGAGCACTTCGGTTGCAGGACAAGATGTGAATGAGCTCTCTGGGCAAATCTCACATGCCCACCAACACCTGTGTAAGCCCTGATAAGGACACTAGGCTCTTCCCATTGGAAGAAAACCACAGATCTTATTTCTTGTGGGGAAGGTTTAAAAAAGAAAACAATTTAAAACATCCTTTAAGACTCATCGTCTTCTGGCAGACGATTTCCTCATATTCCTTACTTTAGGAGGGACGTGTTAGGGTGGTACACATTAAGTATTTGGTGAACAGTTTGATGAGAATTTAATAATGTCCTTTCTCCCATCTAATTATAATACAGCAGAGTGGCATATCTAGCAGTCACAGTGGCAGGGAATGCAGTTGTTTATGGTGACCCGCTCTTTTAAAGGAAAAATATTGAGGTGGATACAGAGGCAAAGGCTGGCAAAGGTGGTGGGGAGGAGACGGTCTCCTCCTTTCCCCTCTTAGAGCAGCAAGCCCTGTACTACCTTAGCTGTTGCCCCAGGCCAGTGAATTTACATGCTGTGCCTCTCCACAGTAGCTGTAAATGAAGATAAACAGCCATTTCTTTCTTCCGTGGGCTGTTCAGAATAGCTCTGATTTGCTCTAAAGAGCTAAAAAGCTTATTGCCTACTTCTGAGGTAATTTATCTTCATTGCTATTATCATGCAGCCGCATCAGTGTGAAGAAGCCTGAAGTGCCTTACAGAGACAAAAACAGAAAAATGGGTTAGTGCAAGTCTTAGACTTTGTCTGAGGTAGAACTGATGGTGAGGAGCTCTAGATGAGCTGAAAACAGAATCTATTCACTCTTGGTCAGGTCTGGAGCCTTACAAACCTCGATGCCATACAGTTCTGATTTGGGGCAAGACAGCAAGGAAAGGTTTCATTCATGGAGCGGGAGCAGGGGCTCATGCCCGGCAAAAGGCTGGTGTCCTTATGAGGCCTGCTTGAAACTGCTGATACCTCTTGTAAAGTAATGCCCTAGCAATGACCAAGTTTTGTCTTTAAAACCACTAACTCGCCAGACTAAAAATCAGGTTTAGCATGGAAACCTCACCAACCCCATACCCCTTACGGGGTCTCAAATAAGCTCTCCAGCTATTGGAAAACCAGGAGGTCAGGCTGTTGCTAAAGCATGTTCCTCTGCCATATCCCTCTGCAAACCAGGCTCCTGGGAGTTCGCCCTCATTTTGGCTGACAGTATCTGCCTGGAAGACACTGAAGAGGGATGAAGGCTAGAAAATTCAGTTCCCAGTCTCTGAGATGAACACAAAGTTAATATTTAGTTGCTCTGGAAAAGGCCATCTGTGGATTTTATGGTTTATGATAGTTAGTAGTCTTGACAGTTGCCGATCTGGCAGTTTTGGAGGCTGACATCTGCTATTTAACCACCGAGCAAAGCTTTGCTGGCTGTGACCACACAAATGCTCTACATTGCTCAAAGACCACTTTCATAACCTCCAGGAACAAGTAGGTAGCTTGGAGGTCCTGTCCACTCTCAAGAACTATCCTGGCAAGTGCTGACTTGGGAAAAGCTTCTAGACGGCCAAAACCCAGTCCATCTCAATGGATGCTTGTCTGGGGAAAAGACCTGCATTCATTTTCATATATGTTTATATGTGTCTCTTCTGTGGACCCTTATAGCACAGGTTTGGCACCCATGCTTTGCGTCAGATTGCGAGTTTCATGCCAACCAAATGACAGCCAAACGTATTCAGCTGTGTGTCTGGCACATACCCATATTTCCATTTCTATTTCCTAGGAACCCAGGTGCTGCCAGACGTGTCGAGATTGTGTGCAGGACTCGAGGCTTGCTGTGGAGAGGGTGTCTCACACCTCCAGCAATGGGGGACCTTTGTCACTCACTTTAAAAGAAGCAAGGACTGTGTCCTTGTCTGTTTGTCATCCCTGCTCATCTTTATTTCCTGAATGACAGAAAACCAGGGAGCTGAGAGAAAACCCTGACATTTTCCTGTATTTATTTTGTCAAAAGGTGAATTGCTCATCGTAGTTACAATATAGAAGGAGGGGGAGCACGAAGCCACCCCGCTCGCTGGGCTGTGCTCCGCAGACTCCTCCACACCGGCGCCCTTGGATGCTCTGTGCCTCCAGCCCAGCCCCTTGCAAACTGCCCCTTGGAGCTTGATTGAAACGAGCTCCTGGTGGCACCGAAGCAGCAGCAGCGCTCCCACTCATGCTGCCTTTCAGCGCCCATCCGTGCAGAGGGGCTCAGCTCGCTCCCTGTCTGTGCTTTAGCTGGAGGCCCAGGGACACAACTGCGGACAGTCATGGCAGCTGCCTGGTTTTATTTAAGAGCAAGCTGCCTGCTGATAAACCATACTTGATGGAAACCTCACAGTACTCAGCAAGGGGTACTGAGGGAGCCAAGCAAGACACTGTAAACAGCATTTTCTCCTAATTTCTGAAGACAATAGAAGGCATGGCAATTACTGGAATAATGAGCAAGATAACAGCTGGCTCCTGGCCCTGTGGTTGGTGACTCGTGCAGCCCCAGGGGCTGGCATAGCTCAGGCTCATGCCTCCCCTGAGTTTCCAGAGGCTCAAAAAACATTTCTGAAGTTTATATGTAAAGCCATTAAGATGCTGTGAAATCCACAGAAAAGCTCCTGGACAGCCCCTAAGCTGGGGCATTGCAGACTTTGCATCCACTGAACTCTTCTTTCTGCTCTTCTTTCTGCTGTCAAGGCCGAAACAATGGGAGTACCCATTCCAGTTTGCTTGACAATCAACACTGTGGTGCCATGAAGTGTCTGCAGAGCAGGTCAGTTACAATGTGTGGACACGAAATAAACCTGTAGCCTAGCAAGAGGGCTTTCCACCTGAAATCTGTAATGGGGGTTGCAGTTCGTGTGAGAGTACCAGGGCACTGAAATACTTCCACGGTGAAAAAATTGTTCTGGGGCTGTTATCTCCACCCAGTAAAATCACCTAGATACCCACGACTCATTTTATGAAATATTTATTTATTGCTCCTCTGAACAATTCCTTGCTAGCTCTTATGTCCTGTTAATAGCTTGCTTTCCCAAGTTTTCCACATATTTGCAACACACAATGGCTCAAGATGAAGGTTTCCCAGTTCTTTATGGTAGATTAGTGTAGTCATCAGTCAAGGCATGCAAGCCTCCTAGGAGGTTGTCGCAAAGCTATCCATAGTTTCTTATTAAGGTGCTTTTAAGGCTGTTCTGAACTGGCCATTTTCACCACTATACATCACACAGATAGCAGGACAGTGATGCTGCTTGTGCACAGCCCCTTGACACATCCCAGAGCAATGATACTTCTTCACTTGTCCATACCGAGGCACAGGACATGCCGTGGCACCAGCAGGCCAGAGGCCTGCTCAGAGGCACCGTTTCATTTGGGGATTCATTTTGTTGTCTCAAGGGAAGCAGAAAACCCACTGAGGCTAGGAGAGAAAACCAAATAATCCAATAGTTATGTTGAAACCAGCTATGAAGATTTAGGATGTTATTTCCCCTCTTCAAACAGGGAGTTTGTGTAAAACTGACCCTCATGCTAAGACATTTTGACCTCTTCATAAGCTCACACCATAAAGTGTGGAGGCTGTTATACTGCCTTATCTTGTTGGGATTGTAAACCTTTGAACTCTAAATTCTATGACCCTAGAAACTCTTCCCTAGGCAAGATGGAGTAGGACTTTCTTTTTTTAAAGTGCACAGCTAGGTAACTTGTAATTAAACCTGTGTTTCAGGTGGGAAAGCTGTAAACTCATTTCACTGAGGAATCCTACACCTTGCCACATCCTGGAAGCTTTTCTTGGCTGCAGGACCATGCTGGCTGGCCAGGAGCAGGGCCGCTCGCTGTGAGAAAATTCATACAGTGCCTGAGGTGTATGGCAGGGCTGGGAGAAGACTGACACAGGGACACTGGTGCCAAACCTGGCTTCCTCTGCCTGGGACCATCTGCTGGCCTGAGGCACCTCAGGGGTTCACCATTTTCATCGGGTAACCTGCTCAAGCTTTTTCATGGGAGTTGCAGATGGCAGCTGCAGAGGGCATTCAAGCCTAATGGTAATGAGATTGTCTTTCCTTGGCTGCCTTTTGCAAACCCCCTCCATGGGCATCCCGAGGTGGCAAAGCCCTGCTCCACAAACTGGTGGCGGCAGCTGAGCCCAAGCCCCTGTAGCCCCCATTGCAGGGCGGTGCCAGAACAGGCCCGGCTCAGCCGGTACCGGAGAGCAGCAGGCGCGAAACAGCTGCCGTGATCCTAAGCCAGTGTAGGCATTGAGGATTTGTCCTGCTTTACGGTTGTTCTCTGGTATTTGCCAAAAGTAAAGCAGAAAGCTAAAATTTCTGTGCCCCTTCAGAAATTATCATGTTGCGGTTGGTACTTTCTAGAGAGCTTTTTGCTCTCCGTTCCCTCCCTCCTCCCCCTGCAACAGGAGTTGGACACTTGATATCTTTTTACGAGGGTAAACCCTCCACAGCTTCAAGAGCAATGGCTCCTGACAAGAGGCTGCACCGGGGGCAGAACAGGACACAAAGTGGGCAGCGAGGAAGGCGCTGGTTTCTCTGCAGTGAGGAGCGGGAAGAAGGAAGCTCCCTGAGGCTCACGAAGTGCTCACACTGCAGTGCGAGGTGGATGGCCCCAAACAACACCCCAAGGCCCCTTTGTCCTGTGCAGAGGAAACTGCAATAAGCTCTGGAGTTGGCTTTGGCACATTGTTGCATTCTCCCACCTGTAGAGGAATGGTGTTGCTGAAGGCATCACATCAGGCAGGAATAAAATCCTTGCCTCCCTCAGCTCCTCATTTGGCTCTGGTCTCAAGTGGGATACGTGCCCAGCTCAGTGCCTGCTGACAGGCCTCGCCCAAGAGGAAAGACACCCGGGTTAAAGCCTGTCTGAGCCATGGGCTCGATTTGAGCGAGTCTGCAGGGCTGCAGAGCTCCAAACCCGTGTTGACTCTGCAGCTCTGCAGAACAACCAGCAAACCAGTCTTTCCCCTGTTTGTGAGCAGGAAAAGCCCTTCACTCCCACCACCCAATAACCACCATTTTATGTGACTTAGCAGCAGATTTCCAAGGGCTCTTTCACAGCAGAAGAAATGTTGGTCTATTGAGGAGCTTCTCCACTATCTTGGAAGGACATGTTTTGCCAAGGCTTTAGATTTTAATGGTAAACAAGCAGTTTTGTGGCCTGGGTGTATCAGTCGCATTACATGGATTGCATAAAGTGCTTTGGGGCCCAAATGAAATGAATTTGGACAATGCCCATCTGACAGATTTTTATTGATTTTTTCATTTGCCAGCCATAAATAAGGCAGCATCCTTGCCTGGTTACTGGCATGCTGCCCCTTCCCAGACTTGGGATCAGCATTCCTTTGGTCTTTGCAGAAAACACAAAATCAGATTTTTGTTTATTTTTCACAAATTATGTAACAGTCCCCACAGAAAACATTTGGTAATGATAAGTAGTCTTTGTATATCCTCATTACTCTGACCTTTAAAAATACCGTTATTTACTGGTGCATTCAGCCGCAGATGTTCAGAAATTAACATTCCCAAGTCATGATAAGAATTTCCCTCAACCATCCATTTCTGTTAGCATGATGGGGAACATCACTCCCCAGTAATTGTATTCTGATCACAGTCCTATACATGGTACAGGCTGGGTACACAACGTTAATGACATTAGAGAGAACAGAAATCCAGACATTACCAGCACCTCACTGAAGACTCTCCACAGAGCTTAACACGACTTTGACAAGGAGACTGAAGTACAACAAGGGGGAGTGGGAAAAGCAGAGGCAAGCCCCCAGCGGTGATACTCTCAGGCACACGGTGTGACTCTTGGGGATGGCGCTGTGCAGGGCCAGGAATTGTACTCGATGAGGGCCCCTTCCATCTCAGCTTCTTCTGTGATTCTGTGATCTTTGCTACTCCACTTCCCAGACTACCAGCTGTCCCTCAGCTGTATGGCTGCCACTATAGGTATGGAGAGCAATTCCTCCCCACAGCACTGTGATGCCTGAAATTCTGTCCAAAGACCACAACAGCCTTTCCATCCCTCCCTGTGGGCTCCTGCAGTGTGCTGCTGCTGGTGGGAGGGATGGCAGCTCCACAGCTTCATAACACATCACCTTGGTGTCCCCAAGGGACAGAACAGGGAGGATTAGGACAGACTTGTTCTCTACCTGTTTTATCATAGGATTCTTAGCACCACCAAGAGAGACAGGAACAGGAAGACAGCACAAGAAATACTTAATTAAAAGGAGTTTCATTAAAAGTAAATAGGCAAGAACTGCTCAGAGCAGAGCACGGGGCCTGGGGGAGGGGAAGAGTGGTGCTCCGCTAATTTTCTCATCAGACACCCTTCTCTATTACTGTCTCCTGGCTCCTGCTCTGAAAGTCAAGTGGAATTGTCAAGAGGGATCACCTGTGATTTAAAGTGCAGTTTTCCTTCAAGATGTATGTAAAATTGCCACCTTCCTATTCGGAGCCACTGGGACTAGGAATCAGAGCTGCTGAATTGGAGGGGCGGAGGAAGAAATGACTGCTCTTTCCTTGCCTTGTCAGCCCTACTAGACCAGCCCTTAACTGAAACAGAGATGGGAGAGCAGGCTCCTTAGCTGGCAACGGGAACATCTCCCTAGCTGGTACCTTAGGGAGCAGGTAACAGGACCAGCAAGTGGTGCGTGCCTGACCCCAAGAGATGGAGGGGAACTTAAGGCATAGAAGAGGCTGTGTGATTATTCTCTTCCTCCTGTCCTGGGGACAGCGAAATCAGAAGAGGTTGTGCTCTGTCCTGATTTAGTCATCTTTAGAGTTAAAATGAACTCTGGCAGGATGCTTCAGCCCTGCCCTCCTGCCATGAGCCCCATCAGAATTTGGTTAACAAGGAGCTGGAGCATCTGAGACTGCTGAAAAGCTTGTGTGTATATGCATTTCTGTGTGTGCCTGTCTCGGTGGCTATACAGAAATATGTTTAAAAGAAGGTTAATTGGTCTCCTGGGAACTATAAAGAACCTCTTAGGTTCCTCAGTGTGAGCAGTGATTGTATGAAGCCTAATTACTAAGCCTGAGTTATCCTTTTATTTGGGAGGGAGGGAATCTCTAAGGTTCTTATTAAAACCTACATAAAGTCTAAAAAATGATGGAGTTAGAATTGATTTGTCCATGTTGATCACAAGTGCAGAGCAAATAAAAACACTGAGCTTTCCCCAGGAAATATTGACGGAGATCACATAGGCCTGGCTTGCACATCACTGTTGTGGGGGTAAACAGAAACCATTGTGCTGAATGGCAAGAATTGCAGAACACAGACTTTCCTTTTGCTTAGGGCAGGGAAAATTCACCCTTGGATGTTCTTGTAGAGTGCATTTTACAAAACAGCCATAACAAATGTATTTTCAGGCTAATTAAATATGTAAAAAAAGAAAGGAGTTTTGTTTGGGAAAATGTACATTGAAAGGAAAGAAAAAATAGTCATCTGAATAAGCATAAAAGAGAAAAGGAAAAGAGGAACTGTAATATGGCTTTGGTGAGAAATGAACAAAAGCACTTGCTTTGGATTTTTTGACAGTTCTTTAGATATTGTTGAAGCTCCATGGGTGGAAACAAAGGTTTGTCTATTTGGAGGAGGTACAGCGTAGACAGAGGCAGCTCACAGCTCTCTGCCTGTGTTTGGCACTCAGTTGTGGTGGAACTGTCACAGGGTAATACCGCAGTTGTGACAACTCCGATGATGCCATTCCCACCCGTGCCACCCACAGCCAGCGATGGCAGAGCGGTAACACAGACATTGTTACAGCTCTGACACCAATCTGGACATGCTCATGTGGGACAGGATTAATATTTGCAAATTATCATGGCATCCAGCTCTTTTGCTGCCCTCCCCCAAAAGCTAGGCTGGCCAAATATTTCTCTCTTATGCTGTCCTACAAATAAAACACTAAGTGAATATATATAGACTCTTTAAGCTTTTATAGGTAGGGATGTAGTGAGGCAGAGTTATGGAAAGTGCCATAGCCAGTTCTNCCTTTTCTTTTCTTTTTTCTTTTTTTCAGTGAGGAATTATTTTCCAAGGATCAACAATAAGAAAACTCAAGTGTGGACATATAACCCTGTCTGATTTGCCCAAGGTCAGACACAATTTCTGGTGCAGCAGAGAAGCCACGCCAGAACTCCATGTCCATAATTGTAAGATCTTCCTTCTTCTTCTTGTCTTATGGGAGGTTTAATTCTGATTCAGGAAAAAAAATCCTCATAATTGGCACAACCTCTGTGAAAAATGGAACTCTGTTCATTAAGAGCTTTGCAGTGGCCAGGGACTACTTGAAATATACTGTGTGGGAAATAGCCTCTGTATTTCATAAACATGCTCTGTGAAAAAATAACAAGTCTAAGAAAAGCTCACTTAAAAACCTAGCTATCAGAGAACAGGGTTACAATGAGAAGCAGAAAAAAGGCTGAGTAGTGGGCGAGTTTTCTTGGCATAAACCCATGCATGACAGACTTCACACACAGGTTGATAGATTCAAAGAGGTCAAAGGTCTCAAAAACTGGTTTACTGAATTTTTCCCTCATTGCTTTTCTTTTACTTTCTACTACTTCTACTATGCACTGCATAATAGTCTGTTTGCCAATGGCCTGGGGAGCTTTGACTTCCAACATCAGGTCAGCACCCTTGAGGGACATGGATACAGAGAATTATGTCATGCTTAAAGAAATAACAGAGTTTAGGGAGCATTTTTTTTTAAGACAAATGTTTTGTTCAACTGTAATCAATTATTCTTAGCAAAACTGTATAATTCCCCATGGCTTTTTCCCTGTGTTCTGCTACTGCTTTTCTTCCAAACACATACTGCAACTCTGCTCCCTCTGAGTGCAATCTAACATTGTTTTTCCTGGACTAATTTGAGGGAGAGTGACAAAACAAAAGTAACTCAAAATGCATTCCTAAAACTTGAGGTGAACTCGGGTAACCATTGCTTTCCAGAAGGCACCAGAAAAGCCTCCAACCTGTGGGAAGCAAGCAGCAAAGCTGCCAGCATTACAGATAATGTTGCAGTCTGCCTCTTTCTGACTTCAGCATCTTTATCTTACCACTAATACCACCACCTGAAAAATTTGACAGATATTATTCATGAAAACTGAAACAGGATGTCTGTGCAAAGATAACATTACTTGATTTGAAATGAGTGCTTATCTAATGTTGCCTCCTCCCTGGCACCCTTGCCTGCTGCCGCACTTTCAAACGATGCATTCAGGTAAATCCCTCCACAGTCACAGACCAACATTCTTTGCAGAAAATAGCCTGGAGTAGGACCACCAGGAGGGGAAATCTTTCCACAACAACCTCCCCTGCAGCACTGTCAGCCCTGCTGGTGGTGTTAGTGTGTGGGAATCTCCAAGGGAAATTACTCAGTAAATGATTGAAAACAACAGAAAACGTGACTCTTGCCTTGACCAAGTTGAAAGAAGTGCAAGTTTTGCATCAACAGTAATGAATGTAAAGCATGGATTATGCTCCCACACTAAGGATCCTCCTCAGACCAGCCCAGAGAAGGCCAGGCTAGGCAGGCAACACAGTGGTGCCCCCAGGACCCTGAGTCACAGACCATCCTGGTGCCAATTCAATTTCTTGCACTGAGCCTTGGGCTGCAGATGGATTTCCAACAGCTCTGCACTCATGGCAGCACAGCTGCCGCTGGGACACTCCACAGCCAACAAGATCTTTGTTTCCCAACAAGCTGTTTCCTTTGTATCTTTCCTCTAAGTGTCTTAGACCCTAAAGAAGACCACTGCTAGAGAGAAAGCCCCAGCCACGGGCAAGTGCTTGCTGTAAAGTGGCTGTTCTCATATGACAGCAGGCGACTCTGCCTTCCCCCCAGCTCCCACCTTGGACTGTTGAGGTGTCCTTGTAGCAGAAGACCCAGCAAACCCAGTTCACACCTGCAGATGTGTCTGCATGCACAAGAGCTGCTGGGCTGTCTTCCAAGATATGCTGCACAAACTAATGCATCACCTGACCTTACATTCTGAAGTCCCCTCCATTTGCAAATCTTAGTACCAGGTATGTAATCACGAGATAATATAAGCATCATCTTTACACAAAAGTCACGTAAATTCTAATATGCATGTGCCATTTAAAACCAGAAAATAGTTTTTGAAGACTTGTTGTCCATCAGTACTTCGTCAGAACTCCCAATAAATGCAAAGGTCTGACCTTTTCCCCCAGACAATTTCCTTTTTATAATAGCAGGAAGACCCAACCAAGCAGTGAATTTCTGTGAGGATTACTGCACTTCTTGGGTGGCTGATACGACCTGGCCTCTGGCAGCAAGCCATGCTACGTACTCCAGAAATGCACTGCATTTCAGAAGTTATTGCTTGCACATTACTGCCGGGCAAGTGAACGCTCCATATGCTGGAACAAATTCAAACGTCTTGAAAGGAGATATCTTCCTCAGCTTTGGCATTCGTGTGCCGTGGCTGTAAATTACGCCCAGAGTGTTCATTTTCTTTTTAAATGTGTTCTCATCTTGTAATAATTAATGGTGTCAGGTTACTGGTGTGAAAAAAGCCTGACTTTACAACAACGACGAATTAATGAAGTAACAGTCATGGCTGGAGTAGCAGCAATAAATTGTTAGAGGAGAGACACACCTGAAGCAATACTTTCAAAGGCCTTAAATTATTTAAGTTTCAATGTCCCTCATAAATATTGGCTTTTGTTAATATTTGTTTCTGTGTTAAAAATGGAAGTCAACATCTCTGGCAAGAACAAGTCTCTTGCTGATGAGCACGGGGAAATAAGAGTGCCTGTGCTTTCCAAGACATCCTTGTCTTCCCCAGGGGTGACAATGTTCATCTGTAGATCTCTGGGCTTCCCCATTTGGGGATGTGACATTCAAACCCCACAGACTCAGAAAGGTCTAGAAGCCATAGCACTGAGCTCACAGGTCAAAATACCTGTTTTTAAAACTGTTACGAAGTGAGAAACTCTTGAAGCTGGAAAAATGGGGGAAAAGCAGAGTAAGCAATTTCCACTTTTGATAAAATTTTTTATTTAATCCCTTTTAGTATTCAATATTATAAAGGTATGAAATGGAAGAAGAAGAGGGACAAATCTGCAGATATATTGGGAGGGAAGAAAATCCAATTTAAAACATCAGGAAATTTACTTGATGTCAAAGAGCACTGGATCAGGCTTTTGGAAACCATACCAAAGGGCAAAGCAAAGGGAAAAAGTATATTCTCTTAATTTAGAATGCGTCTGACAAGAGATTCCTAATTGCTGGCATAAACTGATATAAAAAATTGACTGCTGATATCAATGGAATTAGATCACTTTGTAACCAATGAAGACTCTGTATGCATTTCCCAATACTTACAATCAAATAATTAGGTGTTGTTAGTTATTGTCGATAAGACTGATGATTGATGACAAAAAAATCCTCTGAAAATCACAGGAATTCTGCCAAACACAAACTCAATTCAGACCATACAGCAAAACTAATATTAAATCTTTTTATAAAGCAAATAGGGCCTAAAGGAAAGACACTAAAACCATTGAGAAGCTTCACAATGAAAAAAAAACCATTTTCTTTGTCCTTGAATATTTTGTTTTCCAGACCAGAGATTATCTTCACTGTATTTTCATCATGGCCTCACACTCCTCCTTTATCTCCATCAAGACTTTCATCAGGCTGTGATCTGTCCCATGGGTCACCTTCATAATATTATAGGCCTTTAGGAAAGAACAGAAGGGGACACGTTAGTCATTGTGCAGACCATGTGAAGGGGCAGCAGGGTGGGATGTAAGTACTGCTCCTCAAGTGGCTGGCACCTGGGGGCTTGAATGCATGGCATAGCTGAAATATGAGTGAAGCATCCCAAAGTGCATGGTGGTTTGTCCCTGACAAAGGAGGAGGCACTGACACATTATCCTTAGGTGTTAAAATCCACAAATATGTTGCACAGCTGGATGTTTGGAATAGCAGAGAGAGATACTTTCCACTGAGACATGAAGGCCATTTTAAGATTGGTCAACTTCAACACCCAAGGTTTTGATCCATTATTTAAAAGATGACTGTGATGTTCATGATGCTAGGAGCCTTAAAGTCCTGTAAAAATAGAAATGGGTTAATGCTTAACCCATGGAATAAAGTACCTTAACTCTATCAGGAGCAACTATACATAGCATCAAACAAATGAATACATTAATAGTTTCACTGTCAAAAGGCATGCAGGGGAATGGGTCTTTGCTGCTTTTCCCAGGGATTATTTTCTCTGTGTGTTTGTCACCTTCTACTGCTGGGCTAATTTACACTTGCTGATATTGCCTGTAGTGTTGCTGATTTCCTGCCACAGATATGTCTGAAATGCTCTTTGCCCAGCTCATGTTTAGATCATCACTTTTCATATGGCATTTCTGCTTCTTCCGTCTATTAAATTCCTCCTGCAAGGAGGGAAGTTCTAGATGGAAGCTGATTCAGCACTTCTGAAGATAGAACAAGGGAGCTAGTAGTGTACTGGCAGGGGAAAAGATCAGAGATTTTTCATCATCTCAAACTGAAGAATTGCAAAAAACTAAATGCAGCCTGTGTTTCAAAGGGTTCCTTGTCCAGTCAGCTGACAAAATTCTGCCAAATTGGCTTTGAATTGCAGAAAAAGTATGTTTTGGGGAAGAAATGTTGAGGAAGGGGCCTCATTTTAATTGGATAGATAAAAGAAAATATATATTTTTTGTGGAATGAATGAAAGAAAGCCTACTTCCAAATTCTAGAGACTGGCAAGCATATGGAAATTCCAGCACAGTGTATTTTTGCTTCAAATTAGCTAATTCTTAAAAGAGAGAGGCAGCACAAGATTGAAAGAACAAGTTGAAACGTCAGTCAAAACTAATCATAGTGAGCAAGGAGCTCTAAAAAGACTCAAATATGTTTTAAGCTACCACAGTGCGCTACTACTAAATGATAAAATACACTCAGTTAAAAAGAACAATGGAAATACTTTCATCGCTTTTAGAAATGGCAAAGAAATGTGAAACGAAATCAGAAATACTAAATTTTTGTAACATGCAGCTGCACCCAGGCTAACTAGGAGGGGACAGGATCACCCTAGAGCAAAGTGGCTGGGTGAATTGGCCCTGGATCCTGACACATTGGTGCACAGTGCTTGCATGCCCTGTCCCAGAAAGCTGATGGATCTATTGTGAATGATGTATGCTAGGAGCTGTGCATCTGGATACATCTGAGTGACAGTCCTGGGGCAGCTGACCTGGATCTTCGGCCCCACTACAGGATAGAGGTCAGGCTCGTAGTGATGGACTTGGACCCTGACACCCTGATGCACAGCCAGAGATGTCCGTATAGATATACGTCCATCAAAAAGCAATAATCCTTAATATCAAATTTAATCTTGAGTTAATGCTACCATTGCTGACTTTCTCTCACCTCCAACATTTTCTTTCCACTTCTTTTCTTTCCTCAGTATGGCAGACAAAAGCACTCAGTCTTTATCCTTTTGTTTCCTTGGAGGAAATAATTCTTATGCAATGTACCATCTCACCCACTGCAGTACAAGTCAGAACCAGCTGCATCAAAGTTAGAACAGCAATGACTTTTATAATCCCTAAATTCAACTGGTATTAGGTTATGTAGCTGTTTTGGCAAAGGTCAGTGCAGAACTGGGGATAATTTCTGCTCCAGTGCAAGGAATTGTTTTACTGGACAGAAGCAGAAACATGTGGGCTCTCTGCCCACTCCCCTGCTCTCCTCAATCCCACAGCTCACCAGCAGAGCTGAGGCTGAGCAGATTCATGTGGTCTGTGTGGTCTCCCTCTCAGCTAAAAGAGCAAATCTAATAATGAAAAGCTGCAACAGCAGCACAGGCCACAGTGTCATCAGCCACACACTGTCTCCCTGAAGAATATAAACCCCCTTAGATCAGAGGTACTGCTGTTGCTCCATGAATGTAAATGAGGAGCAGCGCAGGTGTTTGTGCCTGATTTGCATGGGGATGGGACAGGATGCCCATGGCCATGGCTGTGGGGAACTCTGGGCAGATGCAGGATGGCAGGGCTCTGTCACAGGGAAAGCAGGAAGCAAATGGCCATGTGCCAGAGTGGCAGGAAGTGTAGGCTAGCATTTCAGAGGGAGTATCTGTGGTTTTCCATCTCTCTTGATTGAAGGGGACAAGTTGTTAAAGCAGGCACAGGAATGCTATCAACGACAGCTGGTAAACAATTCTGTGTTTGAAGCAAACACCTAGAGAAGGGATTTCTTCAGTGCTGCTGTGAGACCTGGGAAGGATTTTACCCCAATTTCTGTGCTTTTTGCCTCCACAACAGCAATTTCTGTAAGAAGGGAAATTGTACAGTACCTGTTGTAGATGTTCATGAGACAAGACAGCTTATGGGGTACAAAAGTACTCCTGTGACCATGCCATGTCAGGCTCTTCAAATTGTTTTTCAGACTGGGCTCCAGTTCCTGTCTTTTGCTGACAAAAGCTTTCCAGATCTATAATGCCATTTGTCCTCTACTACATCTTTCATATATATGTACATAAATTTAAAAATAATGTATTGGTTGTAAAATAAACCAAGGGCTACCTTCAGTTTTTATTCCAGAGGAGTACTGCCTCTCTGTAAAACTTCTATTTCAAAATCTAGCAAATAAGATTCTGCAGGGCCTAATATAAATTTAGGGGGTGATTTCTTTCTAATGCACGACATAAAGCCCTCCACATTATTTAAGCCTTCTTTGGGGGTGCAGGGCAGAGAGCTAAACCCATAGGGCCCTAAGAGCAAGGTGGGTATGGTAGTGATTCATTTTTTTGTGGCACAGAGAGCAGCAGTGAGGGCGGGGCTGCAGAGCCATGTGTGAAGATCTACTGGTCCTAACAGACTGTGTATCTGCTTCAGAAGGGCTGTCAATCCCCAGCAGCTCTGAGGCTGTGCCTGATTAAACAGGATTTATATGTGAGGTGAATTCCACTCAGATCCCAATTCCTCTGCACCTTCCATATCCTTCTTCTTAATGCCACAGTGAAATTAGTCTGACGAGGGTTCCAACAGGGTGCTGCTATTCAGTGTCAGAGTGCATTAAGAAGAGTAATGAAGCAGAGAAGGTAATCGAGTTTCTGCTCTGAGCATGTGGCATGCTCTATTGACACATCTAATCACAAAGGGGCAAATTGTGTTCTCATATAACTCTAGGACATTATCGGAGTAATATTAGGAATCACATCCTTTAGTCACAACAAACTGGGAATTATATCTTCCACTAATTTGTTCTGGTGTAGACAGCAAGGAAGTGAATCAGTTGCAGAGCTCATCCAAAGAAGTGTTCTCTTCTATGCTTACAAGTTACATGGAGAAACAGGATGACAAGAAGCTTTTCCTCCTCTCAGCTGTGCTCCCAGGGAGTGGGAATTCAATCTCTCCTTGTCTCACACGTGAGTGAAAAAGGGGAGGCTGAATAGTGAATAGGCAAAGCTATGACAGGATTCTACACCTCAGTAAAGCACTTACTGTGTCCTTGTGGAGCACCAGTGGCTTGGAGCCTCCCTTAGAGGCTCACTGAGGTGTGACACAGAAGGGCAAACAGCACCTTAATGTCCCTTTGCAGAGAAAGAGGGGGTCACAGCCTAGAAAAGGTTTCTGTGTTAGGCATTGCTCAGTTTCCAACGGATCATAGAGTAGCAATCTGGCTTGCAACGTGCAGCTTCTTCACTAAAAACATATAAATCCCCATTGCAATGTCCACCTTCACTGTGGAGCAGCATTCCATTGTCTCTAGGGGAATTCACTCCAGTTTAATCTAATGCAGAATCACATTAGAAATGCAATTAAAACAATGCCCCCTGATATATTGTAGCAGTATCAATGAATACAGAAGCTCCTTTGACTGGAGTCTCATCCCACTGCTAAAAGGGAAAGTCGGAATGTTTGGAAATTATAAATATTTTGGGGGAAAGAGCAGAGCGGATTACCTGGCACATGACAGATATATGACATCCTTCTGAATAATGCATAAAAAATAGAATTGCTTACTCTTCCGTTTGCTTTATAATGATCAGAATTGGCTATAATTTAAGTAAAATATATCAAGTGAAGATTTAAGTTATACCAAGACTTAGCAAGAGTGGCATCATATTAAATACTAATTTATTACTTCAACGTGTGAAAATTATCGGTTATTCAGCTTGCATCATTAATCAGATGTTAAAACCAAAGAGATATGGGGGTTGAAGAAAAGGTAAGTACAAAATACTGATACCTAGAGAGTCATGACTGATATTATCTTCATAGGTGACCTGGGCAGGGGTGAAAAAGCACCTCTCCCCCACCTCCAGTGCAGACACCCATCCCCTTCTATCCCAAGCAGTTGTCCTAACTCTTTGCCACAAGACTAGCTCTTCATATGGCGTGGACATTAATCAAAGGGAATGCAGAGCCAAATTCTTCACTTCCTTCTAACACTGGTGCCAGCACTGGGCTTGGTCCTGCCCAGCAGATACATGCAAGTAGCTGGGCCAGGTGGCTTTCAGCAGCACCCAACACAGGCAGCGGGGAGCCGCGTCAGGAACTGGAGGTGAGCGGAGAGCCAGGACAGGGAACCACATGGAGCATGTAGTGTCTTCAGGGCAAGCTGATCACAGGACAATCAAGAATAAGAGAATAAGTGTAAGACCTTTTCAAGGGAAACTGGAGGCAGCACATCTTCCAGGGGGAGCAAAGCACCCCAGCAGTGATTGAGGGCTTGAGATGAGAGGCAAGATTCTACATCCTGAGGACATGTTGCACATGGAAAGAGATTATTTAATATACTTAAGACGATACTAACAGCAATATAACAGCAGGACAAATAAGAGCCTGAGGTACAAGGAAATGAATATAAAAGTCAGCTCAGGTACAAGAGGGATGGCTTAAAGCTGAAATGCAACTAACAAAGCACAGCTCCAAAACCAGATCAAAGATGATAAACGATAAGAAATATGAGGGATCAAGAAACATGCCTGTTGATTTGAGTGTGGCTCACAATAAAATAAACACATTAAAGACAAAGTTTTCCAGCCTGAAATCACAGAACCCGAAAGAGAATAATGAGGGTAGAAACTGCAGCTCTGCTCCTGTTCTTGTACTTTCAGTGCTCTCAGAACCACTTTGCTATTGGAATAAGGAACATATGAAGCACTGAGATAATTTTATCTCTTCAGATCTAATAGTAATTTTTCATCCAGGCACCTCAGAGCTATCAAACTGTAATTAGCTGTGACTGATACTGGTGAATGTCAGTGCCTGAAACGCTGAGCAACAGTGACCCATATCACACCCAGCTGCAGCCTGGGGAAACACCACTGATAGAAGAACTGGTGAGGAGTATCCAAAGGCATGAGGGGGGGTCACACAGCAGTTTTGGGGGAAGCAAGGGAGGAGGATAGAGAAAAAGTATTTCACCATACTGACCTGTTTCAAGGTTTCCAGTGCCTGAGGAAACATGTATTGACTGTACTGCAGTTTGCCCACTCGCATCAGCTGGACAGCCCTCAGTGGATGGAAACCAGGATAATACAGTCTGTAGAGAAAAAGGAGAAATATGTGTCACTGTCAGCTCTCACCTTCACAGTCACTGCCTCTGCGGAGAGCTATTAGGGTGGGACTGCAAAGTCATTGTGAATGTTAATAAGGTACTCAGAGAAAATTAGCTGCAATACTGAGAAGCATGAAGTACTGAGGGGAATTAGCAAATTATTACTCTCCATCCCAGAGGAATGCCTTTAACATTATCCTGTTAGAAAGTGACGGGAGTGGGATTATTTAATTTGCTACTATTGGATAATACAATAGCATTTACTGTACTTAGTGTTGCAAACAGAGGTCCTTGACAATCTTAGGTCTCTGGAGAGGAAGAATTTTAAGAGGAAGCTTCATTAGGGAACCCAGTCCTTGATCGTCCAAGATGAAGGAGTGGGACTGCAGTGAAAGCAGGTATGTAACACTGGCCACTGCTTCTGACGGTTTGTTTGCTGCTCCCTGTTGCATAAAAAGAACTGGTTCTGCACATTTAAGGAAACATCTCAGACTTGGCTTGTTCATCTAGGCAAGGTATCTGCTAGTATGAGGATACATTCCTGTTCTTAATTAATTTCACAGAAGCAGAGGTTCTGTTAAAAAGAACAGAACTATGTTCTCTTTTTTTTCCTAGGAAGTAGATGGAGAGTGGTTATCATCATTAACTGCTCTCAAGATGCTCTTGAAATGTTCATGCTTTCATGGTGGCTGCTCCACATTTTCAAATTCCACTGGCCCTTGGCTCATCATATGTGGATTCCACCCCAGCCCCATGTTCTGGATGTGGAGATCATGGTATCTTGAAAAAGCAGCTTTGGGGTTGCAGAAAGCCATGGATGTAACTTGCCTGGAACTGGCCATCAGGAAACAAAAGGTGAAGTGCTTGGAAGTTAAGTCACTTGCAAAAGACCTTATATATTTTTTTATTAACTATCCCAGAATAATCACAGAGTAGTTAGGGTTGGAAGAGACCTCTGAAGATCATCCAGTCCAACCCTCCTGTCAAGGCAGGGTCACCTAGAGCAAGTTACAAAGGAACTCATCCAGGTGAGTTTTGAATGTCTCCAGATGGAGAATCCATGACTTCCCGGGGTGCCCTGTTCCAGTGCTCTGCCACCTTCAGTGGAAAGGAGTTCTTCCTTATGTTTTGGTTTATGGCCAGTGCTCCTTCTCCGGTTGCTGGGCACCACTGAAAAGAGTCTGGCACCATCCTCTTGGCACCCTTCTTTGAGAGGTTTAAATGCATTAATGAGATCCCCCTCAGGCTTCTCTTCTCCAGACTGAACAGGCCCAGCTCCTGCAGTCTCCCCTAATAAGAGATGCTCCAGACCCCGCATTGTCTTTGTGGCCTCCGTTGGACCCTCTCCAGCAGCTCCTTGTCTTTCTTGTGCTGAGGAGCCCAGAACTGGACACAGTATTCCAGAGGTGGCCTCACCAGGGCTGAGTAGAGGGGTAGGATCATCCCCCTTGACCTGCTGGCCACGCTCTTCCCGATGATCCCCAGGTCACCACTGGCCCTCCTGGCCATATGGGCTCTTCTGGCTCATGGACAACTTGTTACCCACCAGGACCCCCAGGTCCTTCTCCACAGAGCTGCTCTCCAGCAGGTCAGTCCCCAGCCTGTGCTGGCACTTGGGGTTATTCCTCCCCAGGTGCAGGACCCTGCACTTGCCCTTGTTGAACCCCACCAGGTTTCTCTCTGCCCAACTCTCCAGCTGATCAAGGTCCCACTGAAGGGCAGCAGAGCCTTCAGGTGTATCAGCCACCCCCCCCAGTTCAGTGTCATCAGCAAACTGGTTGAGGGTGCCTCCTATCCCATTGATAAACAAGTTGAATAAGACTGGACCCAGTACTGATCCTTGGGGGATGCCAGTGACTACAGACTATGCAAATGAAAGAATAAAAACCTTAAGCACAACTCACCAAAGACAAACATCCTACTTGATCAAAGAGCATTTTATTTCCTCAAGTACACCAGCAGTGCACTTGAGCAGTGTCTAAAAATACAAAATGAGTTACAACTTCAGGAAGAATAGCCAATAAGCTTTCCAAAACCTACTTTTTGAAGAATATCTTTTTTCTGTTTATGCCAAACCTATGATCATCAGAGTTCAGGGTACCTGTTAATGAATGATACCACTGCAGTCAGGAAGACACTTAAATCTGCATGAGTATGATTAAATGCATGCTAAGACGTTAAATGATGTAAATTTGTACAATGTACAGAAATCTTCTGATAAGTCTGCATGCAAATTAATAAGTTACCTTTCTCTGTTATATTTCACTAATGAAAACGCAAACTCAATTACATACAAGTAATTGTTTAAATGGCAGCATATCTGGCTTATAAATCTTTAATTAGGATACGTATACATAATGAAAAATGTTTTCATACCCAAATTCCCCTATTCCACTGATCCCACGCAGTTTCAGTGAAGACATACAGAAATACATGGAAAGAATGCCTGGCAGGATCTCAGCAGCAACAGCTTTTGATCTGCCAAAGCCTCTCATGAAGCAGCAGAAGCCAATTCCTCAATGAGAATAATCCATCCTGAATTGCCACAAGCACCTCCTGCTCAGCCCCCTTGTGGGTTGCAGTTCAAAAAGGCTGAAGAGCCAGCAGACAAGAGAGAAGAAAAATGATAGCACTCATCTCAGTCCAAACTGACCACTCAGGAGCTTTAAGGGTCTGGTCAAACAAACACTAGGAAATTATCAGTAGGTTTATTTTTAGAATTTGTTTCTGGTTATTATATCAACGTGGTGCTATCTACTACTAGTGAAACAGGGAGAAAATGCAGAGATTTTGGTGTGAATTTATGAAGAGTAATAGAAATTCCAGCACTAACATGGACACAAATGGAAATAATGAGCACATGCACAACTTCATAAAAATTGAAAAGAAAATGTCTATATGATTGCATCCTTCTGCCCTCCTCTGTGACTGCTACAAAAGAAGGAGTAAAAAGGTCATTTCTTCTCCTCTTGGCCACCAAAATTCCAGGATGCCTGGGGAAGGATCATGGCCACAGGAGACGGTACCAGGGAGACAAAGATTTTTGCGTGAGATGATAACCCATCTCTATAGGCCCCATTAGACTGTTTCTGCTGTAATTGACAGCTCTGACTCTTTTGCCACTCTTCTCTCATAGCCACTTCACATCTCTCTCATTCCACACCTTCTTCTTTCATCCTATCAACCATCTTTTTAATCTTACTTTACTCACCCTTCTGAATAACCAGCCCCATTCCAATACCAACACAAAGAGGAAATGTGGGTCCTGCCTCACCAGCAGCCAAATGAGAGGTAACAGCTCAAGCAGGAAACTCCAGGCTGTGCTTTAGTTCATCAATGTGGCACTTGCTAAACTTCACACCACACAATGCGGGTCCATCAGAATTCAGAATATGGCCCTCCATGCAAACATGTTTTTTCCTATAGATCATATATTCACCTGCAGTCACTAAAGGTCTAGGATTGTGGCATCTGCAATACCAGGGAAAGCAGGCAGCAATTTAGCAATGTCAGGTACTCGGCCCAAACTACCAGCCATAAACTAAAGCAAGTGAAAATTTAAGATGAGGACAGAGAAGGAGTAAAATGTGTGAAATGAGGAGCCCTGTGCTCATAAATATTTACAAAGCTGTTTTACTGAGCTGATTTATGCTCTCATCTTATGCATGCACATAGTTCCATTTTGCAAGTCTTAAAATTGGCATTTGAAACAACTGTTTATTTTCATATTCTGGAATAAATCTATTAAACTATTGGAACACTGTTTATGGAAGGACATCCATTGAGTGAGTTTACTAGAGAAATCCAGGCAGCTTGCAGCTCTTCCGGGAGATGTGCAAGTGGGGAAAATGCTGCTGACTTCTTCAAGACATCCCCAGGACACAGTATTATGAAACAGTGGCGTAAGAGAAAGAACTAAGCAGTGTCAGGCACTTGTGAGCCAATTTATTATCCCCATGCATTGCTCTGAACAAAACCAAGTGGATAGATTTAAGAATAAGGAAGATATTTACCAGCCAAGGAACTGATACCTAAAGACTGTCAACAAGAGACCAAGATAACTATAGAGAAATACATGCTGTAAAACACGTTACAGCTTGGGAAGAGTAGCATTTCAATCTGAAAAGGGTTTTATGAGATTTATGAGGGCCTGAGGGACAAGAAGGGAAACAGTAACATACTGAAAGCTGAAGTAAGCATAGTTCTGTGGAGTGATGCTTCCTTGCCCTTGGCACTGGTCAATGCCCAGTAGATCACTTGCAAAGAGAGATTAAACAAAATACAACTAACAAGTAAAGCTGCACTGTAAACAAGACAGCCGGAGGAGGCTGAGAAAGAGCTGTACATTTTGTATCACATCCTCTGCTTTTATGAGGCAGCACAGCTTTGTTCCCACCTATGCCCAATAGCATCCATGCTGGCCTGTTCCTCCAGCCTGCCCTCCTCTCCTGCCTGTCAGCTGGTCCCTCTGGTATGGTGCCATCTGCAAACTCCACAGAAGTGCCTTCTGTTGCCTCCTCCAGGTCACTGAAAATGATGTTAAACAGGACGAGTCCCAGGATGGGCCCCGTGGTACCCCCAGTTACTGGCACCCAAACAGGGGACAACCCAACACCATGTCCTCTCACGCCACCACCCAGCCAGCATTTTACCTGTCTAGCTCTCTGCTCATCTGGGCCATAACACCCTAACCTGCATGCTAGCTCCCTGATTGTCTCTAACTTGCAAAGACAATAGTGAGCACGCTGGCTAGCTCTCTCAGTGCCTGTTCTGGAGGTAGCCATCAGGTCTGATGGAATTGTACGAGTCACACTCTCAGATAATCCCTGGCTCAACCTGTATTCTGGGATGTGCCTGGGAGACTTCATAAATGACCAGTGAGGCAAAGAAGGCACCACCTACCTAACGATTCAAAACCACAAATGAAAGCTATGTCCCTGTCTTTCGGTAGCTTGCACCAGTGCTTCACTGTTCCAAGCAGCAGCAGTTCCTGCATTTCACTCACAAAATACAAGGATACTGATTTTCACTAAGCAAAGAAACAGCCCATACTGTGTAAAACAGTAGGTGTTTCTAAGGAAATCCACTGCTCCTTTTGGTAATTCAGCCTCAAGGTTTGCCTTGATAAACCCCCAGAACAGTCACTAATCATGTACTTTATAAAGAAAAGTATTTTTTTCTTCATTCTATGTATTAGCTCTGAATCTCTCAAAGCAATCTCTTGTGTTTCATGTTAGGGACAGTGTAAAAACCACGACCCTTGACAAAATTTAGCCAATTCCTTAATAATGTAGTTCCATTAATTCCACTCAGCTTATCTCCAGTTACAGGGTAAAGAGTCAGAGCTTTTGTGTTCTCTTGTGAATTAAAGCCTAGTATTGAAAAAAAGAGACTATGCAAAATCACTGCCTTTTCTGATGACTCATATTTAAAAATAGATGTCTACCATTCCTTGCAAATCAGTCTGTGGGGCTACCATTTATACTTCTGTCTTCATCCTGACGTAATTAGAAGCAGGAAGATTTATAAAACCTGAAATAATGGTTTGAAAATGGAAATGTTACAAGTCTCTTTACTAAGATGACATGTAAATGGTGATGTTATACATAACTGTAAATTGATTTGCAGTACCTTTTAGTGCAAGTAAATATGACAGCATAAAAGACATAAAGCAGTTTCAGGAGCCCCAACATCACAGAAGGAATTAAGAGGCTCCAGGGCTTCAGCAATGGTGCTGAGAAGAATGCAAAGAGGACAGCATCAGCCTCCCAACAGAAATGTACACCACAAATGCAGCACCCAGTAAGTTCAACCTTATCTTCTTTCTCTGACTTGTTCTTGATTTCTGAACTCCTCAGTATTTGAGTACATTCATTAAATCTGTTCACTGAACTGAAGCCTAAGAATTGGTTTTATGTTGTCCAGTTACTTGTTTTTTTTTCATTAGTCAGTGATGTGAAACTGGTCAACTAATTCACATATTATTTCTACTCCTTGGATGGGATGCTGAGTGGGTTCTACACATGGGAACTATAATAAATACTTTTAGGAAAAAATAAAGGAAAAATTTTTATTTGTTCTAAAAAGTGTGAAATAGTCAAGGAAATCCCATGCATCAGGAACACAGGACAGGTAAACTAATTATACTCATTTAGGAGTTTACAGATCCTAAAGTCAAAAATGGTGTTCAGTCTGATCTCCTGCATAGAATTTCACCTAGCAATTCCTGCTCCAAACCCAGAAATTTGAGGCTAAAGTAGTGCTTAAGAAGAAATGCTCTATTTATAGAAAATAATCTTCAGCAGCTTTATACATGATTTGGTCAATATTTTATTTTTTAATGAGCATGAGGCCTGTGCAAGAGTTTTGCCTAGAATGAACAAGGCTGTGGGGTTATTTTTGGAAAAATTGGGAATGTGTCATTGATACTGGACTAGGTGACTGTTTTGAATGCTAAGTATTAGAAGTCTGGTTTCGAAATTTTTAAGGGCAATGTATCTGTATTAACCTGTATAAAATATTAAAGGGTCCCTGTGAAAGCCTTCAAAAAAATACTGGCCTGGCTTTCATGTTAATATGTTAATATTCTATTTTTTATTGGAATAATAATTATGTTAACCTGTTATTCGATCTGTTTTTTCTTTCTCTCTCTTTCCCCCTCCCTTTTTTTTCTTAACAACTTTCTATCTATCATGGATGACCAGGTAAGTTTAAATCAGTTCAGCACTTCACAACTCCCATTATACCTTCTGCAGCCATACTGTTTTTTGAGTAGAAGACTAAATCCTTTACCTGTGGCAGACCTGATATACTCCAGCTGCCCTGGAATGTTTATTGTCCATTTTATCTCCCCATCGTAGTGTCTCATGGAGACGATCAAAGCATCAGTGAACAGTTTAATTCTGGCATCTGTCTTTTCTATTTTTTCCCAGATTTGAGCTCTCTCACTTGGATTTTGGGATCAGCTCCTCAGAACTATCAGGGAGGTTTTCCTGGAAAACCACTAGTGCACATCCTTAAAGCATTATAAAAATGCTTTGCCAGCAATGGGAAAACATTATTAGAAGAAATTTTATGTTGGGAAGTCTCTTACAAACTAAAGCAGGAGAAATTACTTTCTGTGATTACTCTGCAAAACTACTAATTATCCCTAAGAGACTTCTGGTCTAACCAAATAACAGCAGAAAATTGGCATCATGTTCTGAGCCAGCTGGGGCGATATCAGTACAGATGTGCAGACTTAACACCTCTGATCAGAGTTCATTTGGAAGTCTCCATACTCTTATAAATATATCCTGTCTATACATTTTTGCAGTCTAATTTATATGTGCTCTCTCTCTCTCTCTGGATTGTTTTGTAATGGCAAAGCTCTTGGTTACCCACCAAGTATCGAGATTTTCATCAATGCCCACAACTCATGTATGAGCCTCATCCTACTAAGCAGCAAAGTGCATGGCGTGACAGCCTTTGTTCTGCACAGATAAGATATGGAGGCTCAGGCAAATGATGAAATGGTTTGTCCAATGCCACAAGATAAAATCTCTGGGAAATTTAAACTTAGATCTCATTGTAGCTCTAGGATGGGTTTTGGTTCATGCAGAGTCTGGGTCTCGTGTCTGTGCTGTCTTGCCTACCTGTCTGGCTCTAACAATCCAAATGAAAGTAAACATAGTTTTATAGCCTTAACAGGCTTGCTGTATTTTGTAAACAAAATGTAGGGAGAGTAACCATAGTCAAGAAACTTTTGTGCCAGACTGACAACATTTTTTTCCGTTCCTTTTTTTCTATTCTCACTATATTGTCACTCGAGAAATGTCCTGTTATTTCTATGGAAAAACTGCCTCTGGAAACAGTTCAGGATTTAGATCTGTGAAATAATGCCTCAAAATAGTTTTCATCACATCTGCATCTCGTACTGTTCCATTACTATTTGTTTCAGTAATTTAGCTGATGTGGTCAAATAAGCAATCATACTTTTTAATTGACTGAATTCTCAAGAAATGTTAGCTATCCATCTCAGAAATTATTTCTCTCTGGTTGCTGATCATTCTGCCATCTTCCTTATGATGATAATTTATGTCACATTAAAATGAATATTGTTCCAGATGTTGTCTCTGCCAAGATTTGAATGATAACTTCAATAAAATGAAAAAATGGGATGAACTGCAATTTTCATCTTGGCTCTTGATCTAACTAATCCACTTAAAATGCTAACTCTGTCAGTTTGAACTGTCCACTTCAATGTTCTCTTCTCTTCTGTTATTATGAGATGTATAAAGGGAAATAAAGGGTGCTCAGTCTGGAATGGAAGTAGGGAAAGATTTTTTTATATATTGTCTCTGTGTCCTGTCTGAGCTTCAAAACATCTTGTAGCTCTTAGGTTTTTTTGTCCTAAATTCACCACCTCTACAGATAAAGATGGCAGTGTGGACTGTCACTACAGATAGGAACACACTGTCTCTGCCCTTGCATAACCAGGAGAGTAAGAGATTTAGATCAACAGTTTAGTTCAAAGGATTTATAAAAACATTTTAAAAGCCATACAGATGACATTGGGAGAATGCCAGAAAACACAAGAAGGGTAAGAAATGCAGCAAAGGAACAAAATGAAAGCTAATTAAAGAGAACATGCATGGGAAGAGAAGGAAAAACCTGAAGGAAAATGTACACTAGAGACACTGTAATTTATGACAAAGATCTTGGCATCACCTTCTCCTCCAGCAATGAACCTCTGACCAGCTGTTGATGGTATGAAAAATGACTCACTTTCCCTATCTCATGCAGCTGAGAATACAAGGCTGCAGGTACAAGAAATGCAAGTTTAGACTCCAGTCTTAATCAGAGACCTACAGGTTTGCATAATCTCTCTTCCTCATCCACAGAACCAGAGAGTGACAGGAAAATGTAAAGCACTGATGGATCTCTAGGCAAGTCACATATGACTTTCCTCTAATTGATTCCCCCTGCCACGACATGAGTCCCCCAGTATCTGAGCCACACACGTCTAAGTACTAGTGGTGTCAGCAAAGCTGGGAGAAGTCAGGTGAGTGTGTGTATGGGTATGCACAGAATGCAGAAGGAAGGACAGAGCTGGTAGCACTGACATCTTCAGTGCAAAATGTCTTCTCCCAACTCACCAGTATCTCAGATCACCTCAAAAGTCTGTTATAAAACGCAAGTGATAACATGCAAGTTAGATCCCTGATTTAAGCAACAGTGATGGTTTCTGAAGTACCCTGTATAATTTGGGGAATGGATTTTGGCTGTAGAATGGGTATTTCTGTAGAAACATTAGCTCTGTGAACATTATGCTCAGAAAAGCAGAACAAATTTTAGGATGCTTTTGGGAAAAGAAAAGAGAGAAGTGCTGTTAAAATTTATCCTGCTCCTACATCTTGGGTATTGTATGCAAATCTGATCCTGTCTTCTCAAAAGAGTTCGGAAGAAAGGGACAGACAGAGGTGACAGTTAGAGGTGGTGGATTTGAAGAGTAAATAATGAGTCCAGGACAAGTCTGCAAAAAAAAATTATTGTGGAAGGACTTGATAGGTCTACAAAAACCACAGTTAACATGGAAAAAGCAAATGTCTTTCTTAATACCCCAAAAATATCAGACAAAACGAACAACTGGCACATTCAGAATAAACAAGGTGTTCTGTCTCACTCAGAAACTGGTTGAATTATCAATCCAGTACCTCAAGGTGCAGTTGATTTCTGACCAAAAGTGGATAACCAAGTCAGGTTCATATTTTCTTACTACTTCATCACTTGGCGTGTTACAGTCATGCTGTGTTCATCAAACCTTCCCTGTCTGCTATTTTGAGAAGACAAGCTTCCAGCTTGGAACTGTGAAAGGACTCAGGAATATCCCCCTTTTTATACATCCCCCAAAATCTGCCTCTTTCTTACCCAGTTTCTTATCCACCTGATAATTTTTGTGCAAATGACCTACCAGAATGATGGTAACTCTGTAATGCTCCATTCCATTCTTCATTGAAGCTTAGCTCTATGTTATTTTTCTGCATTTAGATTATATCGTCTTATCAAAAATAGTCTTGCATGATCCATTTTTAGCAAATCTACACTGCTTGGGGTTTTTTTCAGCACTTTCTATTCCTTTCATTTTTTTCTCCCTTCATAATTTGTCCTCAATCTTTGAGGTGATGGCCCTCTAGCTACCCCTTCTAAGGTACTATGGATCTTTTTCTTCAATTGTTTACTGCCACCTCTGATGTGAGGATGTTCTTTGAGCATCACTTTTGCTTTAGAACTGCAGTGTATCATGTCCATAGCTAATAGTGAAGTAATTTGAATGAAGAAATTAATTTAGTCTGCATGCAATTAACAAGATGGTCCTTTTTGCTTTGTAATATCATTGTGCCACTGTTGTTCCCAGAGTGCAGTAACTTTCCTGCACTAACTACCATGGTGGCATCATGTTTTCCAACAGAATTTCATGTTAGTACCAATATGGGGTTATGGAAAAAGGCAAGATCAGGGACCTTTCCTTTGCCCCACCATCTTCGCACCAGCAAGATATTTTTTCTCTGTCATTCCAACACCAGATATGTGACAGAGTTCAGTGTATACAGGCTTCTCATCTGACTGGATAGCTGTTAAACATAGTGATGCTAATTAAATGTCTGGATGGTTAACCTGCTATTTTTTGACCACACAGGTGCCTTACAGGCTCACCTCTCTTATGCTTTTTTTTTTTCTTTCTCCCAACATGTTGTCACTTTTCAAAATTTGTCAGGCCTGTGCTTTACCAGCTGCCATTTCAGTTTGTCTATCACGTTGGATTCAACTCTTGTTGTCAAAAATAATAGCAACAATAACAGCTGAATTAGCATTTGCAAAATTTAGTGACATTCTCATGCATAACTTGCTACCAGCGTGTCTGAACAAGAACTCTATTACCTGATGTCAGATATCTCATTTAGACAACTAGCCTTACTCCTCCTCATGTCTCAGCTTTTCCATCTGTAAAATGAGAATACTCATCTCTTTATTCAGTACACTAATATGAGGGCTAAATACTATCATGTTTGTGAAGAGCTTCAAGAGTGTAATAGGAAGATGCCGTAGGAGTTCAAAATATTTGCAACAGTTCTGAAAAGAATGCCAAATCCTTGGTAGGCTACAGTGTTAAAATGTGACAGCTAAACAAGACCATCTGTCTGAGCTGGAGAACACGTAACTTCCATCCAGTTGCTCAGCTGGCTACAAAATTTCTTGCATGACCCAAAAGGCATGTAAATTGCTCCAGAGCTTCCTAGGAAATAAAACAATCTGGAAGAAATGGGAGGGGGAAAACAGCATTCTTTACAGAAAAAAGGAGACCAGCTATGAACTTTATGAACAGCAATCATGAGCAATAATCTCTCCCAGGCTCCAAAGTGCTGCCTGAAATGCTAGCTGAATATAAAGGAGAGATTTTTTTCAGGTAACACACCACAGTGTCTCTTCACAGCACAGAAAACAGTGTGCAATACTTCAAATGACCAAGGCATGCTTGAACTTTGTTTGTAATTGAAAGTAGTATGTTCACTGATCAAGCATTTTTCAAGGAAAGACAGGTTTGTGGTACACCTTGACTAATGGGTACGTTTGTACCTTGGCAGTATGGGCACGAGGGAAAAATTTTTAAAGGGAAGATCTCAAGCCACCATTTTGTAATTATATGGTATTGTCCCAAAAGACTGGGAGGATTTTCAAAATTATACCTAGCTATGGTTATGTGGCCCAGCCACTCAGAGCTTGTTTAGAGACATATGAGAGTATGAAAGATACCCTCCAATATGCACTTTGCACCAAATTTCCTCAGTATGAGGTTTCAGATTGAATTTCTAGATTAGGTCATTAGAAGTCCATGTCTTGACATGATGAGGATATATTTCTATAGGCAAGATAAGGGATGAACAATTCATTTAAGCTAAAGTGCAATGCATTCAGGGACCTACTGAATAAATCTCTTGTATAAAAACAGAAACAAAGCATTCCCAGACTGAAAATAAAGGGCACAATACACAGGAACCCAGTTCCCAAAGAATTAGCTGGTTTTTTCCTACCTAGTGACAACTACATAAAAATACATAATGGCTCTGTTGGAAGGATGTTTTCTCCAACCATGAGAATTCCAGCCCTTTGTAAGGAGAGCCCTGGAAGGGTGGCCACCTCTCTGGACCAGACCACAAGTGCAGTGCCTGAACATGACACTGAAGCATATAGCCTTGAGCCCACCAGAAGGACACAACCAAACCAAACCAAACCCTAAGCAAACAAACAAACAAAACAATAAAGCCCAACCAACCAAAAAAAAACTGCTCTGGAAGCTGCACAGGAAATCCTTTGGAGTTACTTGACATAGACCTTATTAGTCCAGCTCTTACAATGATACTCATCCTGGCACCAGGGGAGGCACAGACATTTTGTGTCCAACCTCCTTTCCCCAGAGGCCATGGGTAGGTATCCCATGGTGGAGCGCACTTTGGACAAGAATCCTCTGAAACAATCTGGTAAATATTTACCCTGCACCATTCACTGAGGGCAGTATAGGCACAAAAGAAGAGCTACAACTGCACTATCATGCCTAAAGCACATGAGTAAATGGCTTGTAACAGTCTAAAATTACGAAACAGTGAGCAACCACATTCTCTCTCAGCTGATTGTATGGAGGCAATTACCACATTGATTTATGGATGAGTGGGGGTGGAGGAGGGGAAATAAGCAAAAAACCCATATGTGGACTCTGTCAAGTACTATTTTTTTCTATCAAATGTTAGTTGGGTCCCGCTGAGCTAAAGAAAGACCCTGTAACACTTGGCCCACAGCTCCCAGTAGTGGATCTCTGTGCAATGAGACCAGGTTCACAGTTGTAGCTCCAATACTAGCCAGCACATGGGGGAGAGCTCCAGCAAGCTGCTGTGCAAGTGCAGCAGAGCTGTCAAGGTAATCAGTCTGTGGGTCTTGGAGCACTATTTCATCCCAGGTTATACCCCTTCGTTGGCTAAAGCTCTCTGGCATAATATTTACTTTTGGTTTCCCATTACATATACCAGCTGTGTTCGAGGCAGAACTCCAGTCTATCTCACAACTCACTATTTCAAAAAGTAAGAAGAAATTCCCTTTTCTCCCTCTTCCCAGATATTTTTCTTCTCTGTTTTTCTCTGCTAGTTTTTACATCTTTCTTTCATAGTTCCTCCATCCTTACCCATATATTTTCTTCTTTCAGTATTCTCTATCCTAGCAAGCTGCCTTTTTCCCCCTCTAACCAACTCTTATTATATTTTTATTCATAATTTTAGTATTTTTTTACTCCAGGGTCCTCTCTACCTACATATAACCAAAGTGCCAAGCCCTGTGTAGGCCAATTGCTCATTTGGATGTGCAACATGCAAGATATCCATCTTTGAAGGAACTGCTAGACCACTAACAGCTGTTTCAAAGTAAACTGCCTTTATGCACTGCAAATTACATGTTAAGACATGCAATGGTGTACTGTGCACAAAGCCTCAGGAAACCACCCATTGATCTATGATATGTCCATTAATCTCTGCAGCCTAAAGGGCATCTTTCTAAATTGGTACAGGAGCCAGGCATGAGAAGAAATCTGTCAATATCCTTTTGTGAGGCACAGGAAAAACCACATACTGAGTCTTTGCTATTAAATGTGAATCCATAGAATGAGGCAGTCATCAAATTCTAAAATGGCATTTACTTGCCTCAAGCAAAAATAAAATGTCATGGCTCCTTCTGATTTTGCAAAGTACCACAATTTGATTGTCAATTTGTGATTTGTCTGAAATATGGCTTAGATATCTCTTGGCTTTGATGGCATCCATTCTGAGGATTTTTGTATCACTTCCAGTTTGTATTTCATGCTGGACCAGATGCATCTTAATAGAGTGCAGAAAAAGGCCTCTGCTAGGTGACAGCTTCTGTCCCAGAAAAAGGGAGATCTTTCCTGGAATTACCCTGCAAATGCACATCATGGCACTGCAAGCTTTTGTAATAAAAAGGATTTTATGCTGCCCCTCTGATCTGTATTTTCTTCCCTTCTCTGCTCATGCTGGTACATCAAGTAATGTTCTTGGTCCACTTCTTCTCCTTTTTCATGAAAGTCACTTCTTTGAAAGGGCTCTACTAATTTCTTACTGGCTTTCAGCAGACTTTTTTGAGCAAAACCAATGATATACCGTATCGGACTCCTTGATATTTAGTTACTTATGTTGTCCCTTATCAGGGACAGCTGATGAGAGCTGTACCTTCATATAAAAAGTTCATATAAGTTTCTGTAGGTTACTATAAAGTACAAATAATGCTAATCATGCAAATGAGTTTTGCAAAATACGTACCTTTTGCCAATGCTGGTTTGAGGCACGATACGGTAGTTTCTATAAAACTGCAGAGTATTAACTTCTTTCTGACATTTGTTTATGAATAGAGATGAGCCAAGAGGGAAATTTTGCTGTGCATGGATGTACACTGACAGCATGAATACTACTGTGTAGTAAAAGTATTTCCATCATGACATAAGTAGATTTAAAATGAATGTGTGCAGATAAGCAGATTGCCTAAAAGATGAGCGCAGACAGATTAAATATACCCATGCCACATTTTTTTTCGATTCCTACATGATAGAATGCAGATCAAGTAATTTCATACAGTATGTCATACAATATTAAACAACACACAAGACATAACAGTTCAAGCCAATTTCATGTGGAGAAATACTTACATCAGGAAACAACCAGTGAACGAGGCTATCTTCCCCTCAACAGAGAAGCCATAAATTGAGAGATTACTGGGTTAGAGAGTACAGGAATGCCTTGTTTTGTCTCCATGCCAGAGCACATACACTCACATCTCCTTTTTCTCTCTACCTTACAGACAGAGATTCAACAACTTGAAATAGGGAAAAGACAATTTATACATACTTTGAAGAAAGAGTGCTTGGGCCAAAGCTCGGCTCTATACTTGCCAGTGTACATGAGAATATCACACTTGATTAGAAATTATGACTGCAATATGAAACAGTTCTCAAATTAAAATTTCAAAATTTCAGCATTTATAATATGGGGGCAAGCAGACTGATTTTTAGGAGGAGTTTGGAAATAAATGCAATTCTTGGTAGACACAATTCTTCTGCATAATACCAGAGTTAGACAGCTTGTCTACCTATAGACTTTCAAGGTTAATTTGAATTCATTAACGGCGTGAATTTAAAATTAATCACTTAATAATCACTTCAGCCATGTTGTAGATTCTGTCACTGAAAACTAACACAGAGTTATTTCATATTTAGGTTGATTCATTTCCAAAGCAAACTGGGCCAGACTGCAGTAAATTGAGAAAAACACAGGTATTTGAAAAGATTAATTAAAGCACTCTAAAACCTATTTGGGTTATTTACCCTTGAGGCAGAAGGTTTGGTCAAACAAAAATGGTTTGCTTAAAAAACAAAAGCCCTTCTCTCTTGTGAACATTGGTCCAAAACTTATGTAAAGATAAAATCCTACGATGAAGATCATATAATTGTCCTCTCTTCAGAACAAAATTGGATGGTTTTTATACAACTTGTTCCAAACAAACAGGAGGTAGCTGTGAAACTGGCTAATCTGGAGGCAAAAAAAAAATATTATTCTGTAAGATACTAGACAAAATGGGGCAAGAGTCAAACTAGATAGTAGACTGTATTTCGCATTATTAGGTTAATAAACTGGTTGTGCTATATTTTGATCCAAAATTGATGGTACAATAACTATAAATTATGAAGTATTAGTTAGAAATGGCATATTGTGCTTAATGTACTAGCAAATACTAACCCACCAGCAAACACATAATCAGTTGCTATAGTAATTCTAATCTCCACCTATGCCTCAAGAATTGTTAAGGGATGTGACGAATTCTGTCCTTTACAAAATGTGTACTTTCCCATAATCGTGTTTAGTGGATTTTCTGCACAATCCCCATGTGCATACTGCACAGATCACGCAGTGCCTTATCAGATTCAAATAACTGATTTGAATTTTTATTGAACACTGACCTTTCCAATATACCTTTAATTAATGTTTACATCAAATATATATATATATCGTGATCTCAAATATTCCATTCCACTTGTTTTTAAACAGACAGCAGCACGAAAGCAGTTTACTAGGAAAATGGAATCAGATCAAAAAGAATAAAAGGAAATTACAATAGTTAATTATTTCAAGCCTAAAAACTGGAAGCAATTCTCCCATGTGTATAAGGGCCAGTACAGGTCCTGTACATCAATTAGGCCCACTTAAAGCACATTTTAAAGGCTTAGAGAGGATTTATATGGTGCATTAGCCTGGGGCTGTCTGCATGTGAATTTCATCCCCTATGAATATACCTGTCAAGATAGCTGAAATCTGAACATTAAGGAGGTTGTTAGCAAATCAAAATCTAAATTTGCAGACATTGTCACCTCAATTGTATTTGTCTCTTCCCTTCCTCACAGCAAAACAAAGTGGTTACAAGCACAAAGCAAGTGCAAGAAACAGTGGCCAAGATACTAAATTTTCTCATTTAAGCTGCACTTAAGAGGAAGATGGATGGTACTCTCTGAAGAAAAGGATTGTTTCTCTGTCTTGCTCTTTTAAAGGAAGAGCTTTTAGTTTTACTCCATAAAATTCGTTTCTATGTCAGGAAATGCAGGGAACAACAAATACTTCACTAAGCTCACAAGATCCACAAGCCTCTGATTACTTGTTTTGTTCACATAAATATAAGACTTAAGATGCATGATTAAATTTCATTATATGTGGACTTGGAATTTAATCCCTGATGAGCAATTATTTAGGATTCATGAATTCTTAGTAATGACATGTTTCTCCATTCCTTTACATTTCTGCATTAGTCATCATTTCTAAGGAAGGTAGAATCCTGAAATCTGAAACATCTACTTACCTCCAGAATTTTAGTATTTTTATTTGAGACATGAAACATTTTGACAAGTATTCAACTACTTGGATCCATGCTAAATTATGAAATAGATGAAAAACTACTAATTGTGTTCATAATTCCTGGAGGAAAGTCAGACGCTTCATGTGTGAAATTTGCTCTGAAAGCATACAGAATTTAGGCTTTGCATTCTGTTAAGAATTTCTCCTATAAGATCCTATCTGATCTATCAATGATACCAGATTTGAGAAAACTTTTTATTTTTTTCCAATTTAATTTCTGGGCATTTTTCTCTGTATCTCCTGACTTCTCCCTTTGTGTCAAATACCACCATTGCCTTGTTTAAAACTCTCTTAAGAAACAACATATTCTGCAGTATCTGAAGAAAGCAGAATTTGTACCTTTTCCCACCCTTTAACTGTGTGTCCAAATCCTTTCCAGAGCTTCCTGCAGTTGGTTCTAAAGAGTTAACAAATATCAGATCAATAACTATGTTTGAACACGACTTCAGAAAACTCTTTCACAACAGCAAGTGTAGGATTTATCCCAACAGCTGACAGCTCACAGGCATCTAACTTTAGATGCCAGGACTGGAAGCTTAATCTTCCCAGTTTCCCAGTACAGGCAGTGCACAGTCAAGGACTCCTTGAGAAGGAATTTTAGAATATCCAACTCCCTCTGCTGAATATTCCTCAGCATTAATAATTCAAGATCGCCTGATGAGCTCAGTTTTCTGTCATGTTGGCTCAGGTTCCTAACTGTGGCATAAATTGTGCCACACTTTGATTCTTCAAATTGAAATGAGGATACAGAATGATTGATTTTTGCTTGTCATTCGCTAATCTTTGATAAATATGGAAAGCTTCAGTACAGTGCATTTCTACAGGAGCAACACTCTTCCAAAGAGAAGAGCCACCTACACTATAAACCTCCTCATATAAGTACGGTGGATGTGCAAACTTCATCAATGATCACATTTACTACATGCTGTAGCAATAAATACCTAGAGACTGAAAGCACAATTCTCTAAGGGTCAGAGTTTCTAATTTCTTTGGAAAACAAACACAATCTTCCATGAAAAATTTAATGGTACTTAAATTATCAGTCAGTTGAATACCATGAGATATGCTTGCCTTCATTTTTTAATACCTTCTGCCATTTCCAGCAAATTGTGGAAAGAAATAATGGACACCTTGAGTATTCTTCCTATTTCTACCAAAGTAAAAAAAAAATAGAAAAAAAACCCTCAAAATGAAGATTCAAATTCTTTTGGATCAGTCATAATCCAGGAGGAACACTAGCAATAATGAATATGGATACAGAAATGCAGCTGCAGCATTCACATCAATAGTAAAGTAATGCAAAAATTTGTCCCTTCGGTCGAGTTCTGCTACATTAAACTGCTAAAAAGCTCTTGGCTGTCTGACTCAAGGTTGATCTTTGTTTTATAAGGTCAGCGCTCTAGCATTTGAAAAATATTTTGTATTTTGCAATATTTACCTCATTTCCTTCTACAGAGATGTTGTAATCATTCAGGAATAGCAAAGCATATTGCATATATAAGCGAAACCCTTATGAATAAAAACATTCCAGCATTTTGAAGAATTTCATTAAATGGGTATAGAGCTAATGAAAATATTAAGCTGCCTACAGTGCAGTCTAGGCTGGGTTTTATGTCACACCTTACATACATACAGTGGCATCTGAACAGCAGAAGATTTGACATTATATTGGCAAAGTCTCTGTAATTCTTAAATCCTCTCACAACTGAAAACCAACTTACATTAAGAAAGAGTTTCTGTTTAGAGTTATGGGGAAATGGGCAAACCAGCTTGTCTTCGTTTGGGTCTCAATGGCTTTTGTTCATGCTGACCTCCAGCACAGGAGAGCTTCCTAAAAAAGTATGGCTGAATTATTTAATTCAATATATACTGTTATATTTAGTACATAGCGCTGAGGAATTAGCAAGAACAGGAAGTGTGTGACAGGGAGAATTTTTTTTTGTCTACTCATGCCCCTAGAAAGAGGATGGAACAACAATGTATGTGCAAAGCTCTGGGCTCCTTACCACGATAAGATATTTGACAACAGGACACACGCATTAGCTACAGCTGAACATTACAAATGTAAATATACCTCTGGGAATGAGGAAATTTTATCTTTGGTAAATGTACATCAGGCATAGCAGTATGGACATTATTATTATTATTATTATTATTATTATTATTATTATTATTACTATTACTATTACTATTATTATTACTATTTTTAAAGGATTAATTAAATAGTGATACAAATGATCGGAAGAACCAGTGCTACTCACTGTGATAAATCCTTACCGCTGCTTTTCTGGAAAGATACATCTCACAATAAAAGATTTGGCCTCTAAAGATACAGTACTGTCAAAACTGAAATAACAAAATGCTCTCACTTTGTTGTCACATCAGGAATTAATATTATACTGAAAGTCCAAATGAGGCAGAACCAGGTATTTTCATGAGCAAATTCCAGATGAAAGATCATGAAAGGATCCTTTCAGAGGAAATGATCTTGAAATTTTTTCTCCATATTCCTTATTTTATATTATACTATGCAGCATTTTAAACATCCTGTTTTGATGAAGAGCAGCAGGAAACCCAGGAAAATAACACATGCTAACTACGGAAAAAGCTCCTATTAAAACAAAGTTATCCAAATTGATAATGCATAGATAAGGAATATTCACTGGAAATAAGTAATTTTGAGTGACATCTTGCATATATATGTTTAAAGCCCTCTAGTTTCTCTTGCAACTATTATCATGATGAAAGAGTACAAAATAAAAGAAATCTGCTGTGATATCTTTTGTTTTTCCTGACAAGTGTGAAATGTAAGCTTTTTAATATCAGAATAATATTTTTTAAAATAAGCACCTGGAAAGCCTTGATGTTTCAGTGGCATTTAAAATCTGACTAGAGGTTAGAGAGAGGTTAATATTAGTCATCGCTTTCTTACTGCTGTGCTCCTTTATTCCCACAGGTTTTCTGTGGACAGCATGAATTTGCATAGGCAATACAACATTGAAGGAAGAGATTAGAGCATGGATAGCTGAAAAACTGTTACATGAAAAGTCAGACCCAACAGCTGAGTATTCTTAGAACACAAGTGTTTCTTAGAGAATCTGCACTGGAAAATAATATTCTTCTGGAGCACTTGCTCTATTTCCACTGTCTGGGATGACTAATCACAAAAGCACTGGTATTAAACCAGTTAGCAGAGCTGAAACCCAGCAAAATGTGTCAAAAGTAGATGAATTTAACCTTGCAGTATTCAAGGAATGGAAACTATACCCTGGGGCACATTAGAGAAATACATGGATAGTAATTATCTAAAAGGAGATAACCAATGTGGATTTAGAAAGGCAAGAGCCTCCCTAACTAATCTACTTGACCTTTATCATGAGGCTAAAGACAAGGCTGATAATAGGCTCTGCAAATAAAAGAGTGTGTTTGTATTTTCAGGAGGTCATGTGGGCATCCACAACAAATAGATGAAAGGGGTGAAAAGAAAATAGCTCGATAAAAAAACCTCTGAAAACTCATAGGAAAGCACGTACTGCAAGGGAACGCGTTTAACCCTCCATCGACCACACAATTGCAGCAACTCAACCCTGCAGCAGCACTGGGGGAGCATTTGTTGCACCATCCACATGGTGACTTTGCCCAGTAATGTAAATGGTAACCAGAGAGAGTAGTTCCATGGGAGCTGCTGGTCCTTTTAAATGTAAGTAAAAGGGAAAGTGATATAGAATCCACAGGAATCTCAGTATAGGTAAAAAATTGACTTGGCAGACTAAGTAGCTATAGTATGTAAATCCCTTTCTACTCTCAGCTTTATTTTTTAATTGTTTGTTTGTTTGTTTTCTTTTTTTCAAGACAGCAGATAAACCTAGGGAAGGTACTGCTGTGATGGGTAACAAAGGTAAAACTACTCTCATAAAAAAAGTCTTTCTTGAAGCAGCTCTTCTAGTTCATGACAATCTGCAGACGCTTTGTGTAGAGAATGCTTGGGCCACAGTGAAAGTCTACCTTCTGACAACCACTTTCAAACCCCGTAGAAATTAATGACATTTGGAGGATGCCCTCACAGTTTTATTTCCCTCTAACCAGGTGCCAAGGTGCTCATCTGTCCGTTTGGAATAGAGCAGCCAAACTCCAGTGAGCTGATTATTTTTCTCTTTACTGCACTGCCTGAGCATGAGACATAGATCCCCTCTCCATGTTTGGAAGATGAAAAAGATCCTCTGACACCTTTCTTGGAGGAATGACAGTTTATGGAGGAAGGACTTTGTGTGACAGGGGCAACCTTTTCATTGGACAAAGAAAAAGTTAAGTTCTAGGGTCTTCATCCTTTCCCCACAGGAGCTACCAGAAGGAGGACTGGTTTTCTGTCTCTTGGAGTAAAAGGAGAGGCCATCGGTGATGACACATATTTGTACTCTGAAGTTGCTGAGGAAATGGGGGATAAAGGAGAAGAAATTACAGAAATACACTCCCCACAGACCCCTTAACTCATTCTTCACTAAGGAACAGAGAGAGGAGTCAAAGAAATGAAGATAAATAGTTTGGAGTCAAAGAAGCAGTGAGGAGTATAAAAAGAATTTGGGAGAGAAAAGAACATGATCCAAAACGTGTCCGTGTCTGAGTTAGGTACCAAGACAAAGAGAAAAAGAAGAACCCAAACTGAGGGATTCTAGAAGACCCATACTGTCCCTAACACCAAACATTCACAGATCTTTAAATCCCTGAATGAAAATGCAACATGGTCTTTCCTGGAACATTTCCTATGTCCTCCTGCCTTTTTTACTGAGCAGAGAGTGGCCATTGTCAGCTCTCCTCGATGGGGTCATGAATTCACTTGCACACATCCACTTCCCTCTTCTTGGGCAGCCAGGCTAAGAAAATACACCTGAGTCAGCAATCTTGCATGGCAGTGTGTGCAACCACTGAATCAACTTTCTCATCTCTAATACCATGTTTTTCTCTCTCAACAGAAGATTTGTTTACTGTCCTGATCTCACCCAGAAGTTAGCTAAGATTTTGAACATCTGGATTGCTACATTATCTCTGCTGCTAATGGTACCACTGGATCCAGTACAAACACACCGCATTACACTTTTCCTTTCTTTTCTCTGTTTCAGAATGAATGGCTTACAAGGAGTATTTTCAGCACCTCTGGGAAGTCAGGAAGCACTCAGGAAGTGTGAAGGACCAGGGCTGGGAACACAGAAGAGAGGTAAACTAGATCCATAAACAAGACCATATGGTTAAAAAAAAATCTACATATAGAAAAAAAGTACCCTTTGCAAATATTTTAAGCATTTGACCATATAAACAGCATCTGGAAATGTATATGTTACTTCTTTTATTATCTCCTCATTTCAGAAGAGTGCTAGAAGCAGCATAAAATATCCTGTACTTTGCAATGAAGTGGAACATACTTGTCTGCATTTTAACTGAATTTATCAGGTCCTTGATTTTGTTTCACAGTCAATGACTACTTGAATTCTACTATAATAAATATTCATAGCGTGCATATTCCAGTCATATGTGTGAATTAGTAAAGTTAAAGCTTGGTTCTCATAATTAAAACCATTAGTAAGGATTCCAAGATGACTTTGTGCTTGTGCAGAAACTTGCAAAAGAATTACCTCAATTTTTTAACACCAGTATTTGGCTAGAAGCGCCTCAATGCTCAGCTAGTATGGTAGCAAGCATTTTTACCTGAGGGATAAAAACTGAGCTTTTAAAGGTTCACATTGCAGTCACATAGTAAAATATTCTAAAATATTCTAAAATACACTCATTTAAAGAACTCAATTAAAAATAAACCTGAGAAAGCTGCACATATGCTCATGGCTGTTCTGAAGGCAAAGAAGGAAGTAATTTTGGGAAATAAATTTGTTGTTATTCATTCCTTTCTGAGCTCTGTTAATAATTTGCTCTGTTCAGGCCCAATTTTAATAACACTGATGGAGGCCAGTGACGTCTGGCTGAGTTGAATCATATTGTGTGGGAGTGGCACATTCAGCTCCTGGAAAATCATTACTGGGAACTACAAAATGCAAGATGGTGGTTTATCCTAATATAGCAATTCCCAGGGTATGGTCCCTTGAGGATTGCTTTGAGTTATGCAAAGGTCTCCCCTTGATTTAAATATCTCAGTTTTAAATGTTGGGAAAGCATCCAAAGGTGAGTATTATCTAGAGCAGGACACCATCGGGGTAGTGGAAGTGGTGCCAGTATTTGTGGACAAACACAGGCAGGCAGGAAAATCCTGTGCTGCTGCTTGTCATTTGTAGCTTGTCTTCTAAGAGAAAAAGGTTGGCATTTGGAAAAGAAAATACATGCCTATAGCTGGGAAGGTGTCCTGAGATGGGCGGGAATGTGGGGAAATAGGAAGACAGTGTTTGGTGTTATGTGAGATAAGGTAATGTGAGTCCAGTGCCATATGGGAAAGAGAGTAACTCACAGAGATTTGGCAGGTGCCAAAATTGCCTTTGAAAAAAGACGTTGATGCTCCACTGCAGTCAACAGACTGGTTAGCTAAAGCCACCTAATCAGTGCTAGGGTACCTAACAAACTGAGATGTTCAGTTGTCATTGCTCAGTCACACTAATAGGGAAAACCCTCCACCAACTTTAAACTTTCAATTTTTCCCTGCTGCGGCTCAAGCTGCCCTTTGTACCTGAAAGAAGCTTCCTATACACATCAATAAAACTACTTAGTTAGATTTCAACAAATCCCTCATTAAAACTCCTCCTTGTCACTGTTCTCAGATAATGCCTCGATCATGTAGGAACTGGTGACCTGTCACCCATGCACACCAGCAGCCAGACTCAGACTGTCTAAGCCTGGAAAGAACTGATGTCCTGGTCGCACTCTATCTTACTGTTAGCCTGTCCTTCCCTGACCTGCTGGCTTTATCTTCTGTGACAGCTAAGGAAAAAAATCCCTTTTTTAGCCCGACAACAAGATTTACGGGGCCATCATCTGTCTGCCTGTTCTTCTCTAGTAGTTTCTGAATCCATTGGTCAATTTTAGTTAAATTTGGCACTGAAGTAGAAATCTCAAAGATGTTCTGGTAATCTAAAACACCAAGATAACAGAAAATAAAGATACCAGTAGTACATTCCCCAAGGTAAAGAACACGGTGGGAGCTTTGCCCTGAGATAGATATGATGGAATGCACACAGGAGAAATGTTATAAATTCTCTGCTCCTGGGAAACTCTGGTTTTTGCACTCTAAAATCCATTCTGCCCATCTAAAATTCTAGAGAGTTCCAGTAAATTCTGATGTGTAACAGGCACTGCATGAACACTGTAGTATAGCTATCATTCAGTGAACCAGCATAAAAAGTCAGTCAGTCAGAGGCAAAAATTTAATGAAAAAAATAGCTCCCTTAGCTCTGGAGGCCAGTGAACAACTCAGTTGTGGAGCACTGGCATGGTGGCATTTTTTCCTTTAGAGCTAACATGCCTGGAGCTTTTTATAGCCAGAAGTTGCCCCGGTGCTGATCACAGCTATCATGAAGTACCTGTGCATTAACAAGCAGTGAAAGGCTACAGGGAGCATACTGAGTTGGTCTCTGAAATCCTGTGATTTGAGGAGTCCACAAAATGCAAATTTCCAATATGCTCATTGCACATGTCTGCAGCCAACTTTTCCGTATGCTTGTACATTTATGGATAGCACTTCAGGAAAATCTGTGGCTTACAAAAGGCAAACATTTAAATGTAAAGAAGAAAAACAGATCTCCTGAATGACTGTTGTTAGCAAGCTGTCTTCAGGAGGAGAATAAACCAGACAACATTCTTTAAAGTATGTCTATTTAATTTTTTTTTCTGAAATAATGCAGTATACTTATTAGACACAAAAGGCTGGATATATCTCACGTAAGTATCACTTGACTCTGGTCTGGTATGATTTGTATCAGCAGAAACTTAAAGTTTAGTGACAGCTTGGACCAAGGGCATGCAGAGGTTGGCGTTAGGGATGAAACAGGGCAACATGCAGTGACACAAGGCAGACAATGTGCAAAACTGGAGATATTTTCACACTAGAGAAGGAACAATGGTGGTAGTTATGAAAAACAAAGCAGTACATAAATCAAGGCTTGCTCCTTCAGACTGTGAAGAGCCATCTACAACACTCCCACAAACATATTACCAGCACATCAGTCGGAGGCTGGATTTATTCTAATGACACACTGGCTTCATTTTTCTACTACTCCAAGTTAAATAATATTATTACCTCTGGTCCCTCTGATCCACCAACCTCTCTTTGTCTGGTTTTAAAAAATATCTCGAAATAAAGTCACTGTACTGAAGTCACTGAAATGGAAAAGCTGTGAAAGAGTAAAGAAGAAGGTGGCAGTCATGTAAGTATCAATCTTTACACCAATGGATACACAATCTTAGGATGCTTCTGGCCCAATATAATCCCTATGTAAAAAAAGTTTCTGAGAAATTTTAAGTACATAAATACCAGCTTATTAACGACTGTCATAGTTTGTGACAAACTCTTAACACTGCACAGTGTGCTTTTCAAAAGGAAAGCATTGTAGTTGGACAGCTTCAAAATTTTTAATTGTAAATTCATTTTTTATTTCCATGAACTCATTCAGTATTTTTTGTCACTGATGTTAAGTTACGGATTCGTAACTAAATAAAAAGCTTGATAATGTTGGGTTCTTTTTTTTTTTTTTTTTTCCATTATCCCAAATCCTTTTGCATAGAATAAGAAGGTGCATTACACAGTGAAGAGTATTCTAATGATGGCTCACAAAATCTTCACTGCTTTCTAAGTAACTGCTTTTCTGGGTTACATGATAAAATAATTTGTAATCTGCATCAGGCTGTGAAAAGCAGGTATCCTCAACTATTGAGAATAAAGTAAAATTGCAAAACGTGGCTATGCTAGAATTAAAGAGCAGATTCATTGAACTCAGGGAGAAATAGAAACATCTGTCAACATAATGTAACAGAAACTCCTGCAGTGATCAAAAGTCGTAAGTGTAGCCCACTTACAGACAAGTTAGCTAATTTAAAAATTATGTATGTGGAAGGAGTCAGGTCTTGAATTCATGGAAGTGCACTTTCTAACAGAGATGTGAGGAAGAGCAACACACTACAGGAACCACACACACGAGATTCATGCATTGGATGACAAGTGCATGAGCGTGTGACTGACTGCACTTCCAGGCATGGAAGAGCGGAGGACCTGTTGCAGCATTGCTCCTGGATAACCAATTATCTGGAGATAATTTATTCCAGCTGACTTTTCCCAGGGATCCTTTTCGTCAGATGTGACAGATACAAAGGAGACAAGCAACAACCACTCTACCAGGGGTGGGGAGTGCAAAGCAGAGGTCAGAAGACCAAGTTTCCTGCTCAGCATGTGAGACTTGACAGCTCTGAAAACACTGGGGACATTTCCGTGTGACTCATCCATAAGCCATCTACAGCTGACTGATCTAGAACCAGCACAAGAGATGAAACTCAAGCCTTAGGGAAGCCAAGAGAACTTTGCCAATAACTACAGTAGTGCCAAGTATTCTACCTGATGGCTTTGAACTTTTTCCAAAAACATTAGCCAAAGACTGTGTTGACTTTGATATATGAAAGAATGCAGACTCAACAAAACCTCTCAACCTTGTTCAGGCAGTGTACTAAGAACTGCTGTGTATGCAATGACTTTTTCTTCCACATAATGGAAGAACTGCTGTGTATGCAATGACTTTTTCTTCCACATGATCTTCAAGTAACAGTGAAACTGCAGAGGCGATTTAAGATTTTCCTTGGTTTTAAAATTTTTACCCATTTTTACCATGGTAATTTTTTTTCTCCATACATCAAACATAAAACAAAAATAATTAAAACATACCAAATCCACAATTCCATAGTGCAAGAAGCAGACAGGAAAGCAAGTGTTTTCCCTGATACTGTGTAAATTCTGGTAATCTAAAGCATTCATTGAGATGCAATATCACGGAGCACTATGTGTGTTAAATGCAGAGGTTGAGCTCTGATGACATAATTTCTAAGATAAATATGGACCTCAGAATAAAGAAATATATTGGTTGCTATTTATGACTCTTTCACATCCTTTGTACCTTCTCCCTTTCCTCAGTAAGCGTTTAGCTTCTGCCTATAGCTGTGCCACTGAGGTGAGCAGCAGAACAACAGCTTTCAGCTAGTTGTAGGGACACCTGAATTTACCAAACTCCTTGTGACTTATGGTTGTTTTATGCTAAGATAGGTGTGGAGCTTTTTCCCCTCCACCTAGACATTAAAAAATGCTTTTTGCTATGTGGATATTTTGCTGTCTACTAATACATTCAAACATTAGCTTAAACAACTTCTCTCTTTATAGGCACTTTATATGGGGCCTCTTGTCTTCTGACTTGTAGGAATGTCATAGGCTTGACATCTCTGTCTTTATGCAAGTTGCTAGGTAGGACTAACAAGCAAAGGCACACACACTGATAACACAATCAGAGAAGCCTCACTGACACTGAAATGTCTTTGATTTCTAAGTGGCTGCTGAAAGACCAAGCTCTTACTGGGACAATGTATGGCAACCTTTCTTTTATGGCATGTCCCTGGACCTTGCCGTTCTGCTCTCCAGTGCTCTCGGTAGAAAGGATATTCATGACATACTATTTCTGTGGGAAAAACTGAGGGTTTGGGGCTGTGGTTTTTTGTGCAGCTATACACATTTTGCCATATCTTGCATAGTCAAGATTCCCTTAGGTTTGAAGAGGTATGACATTTATTGAGCCTTTCAAAATCATGCTAAGGATGTGTCCTACCAACACCACATGCAAAATAGCTTAATAGAATATTATATACTGCACTCTGAAGAACATATAAAATGTAGTTTTAAAGTTAACTGAAGACTGCAGCACACACAATTCACAAGAGTAGAATTATATTTCCAGAGACACATTTTTAATATTATTTCTTACTCTGTTCTCCCCAGGCATATTTCTCGCAATCAGCTGAAACAAGATCTGTGCTACAGGTACAGAAATTCTGCACTACACTGAAGGCAACAGGGCAGAAATCCAGAAATCTTTAATTTTGGCAGATGCATTGATATGCTTGCTTTCAAAAACTAAAAAGAAACCCCAAGCTTCTGAAAACCTAGCCTTTCTTTTGACTCACTTATTAAACTGATTAAGTTCAGTATAAAAAAATAGGATAAATGTCAATGTAGGCTATCTGCAAATGCTATGTCAAGGTTCAACTTGGTCCAAATTCTGAAACAGAAAAACTAAATTGTCACTGCCGCAATGGCACACAACTCAATATCCTTAAAGTAGTGGTGAAGCTTTGCACAAATGTAAGAGTCATCCAGAATTTGATGTAGGATTTATTATTTCTTCAGATTATCAGGTGGCAGAGACCAGAAAGTCACCTTTAATGAAGCAAATGTAATGTCTTCCTTACATACATACCCTGGCGGAATTCAACTTGAAACCGCAGGCATTGTCTGCAGAGTTTTACAGTGTGCTTTAACAGAACTGCAGGATGCTTAATATTAATTTAAAAATATTACAGATTTTTATGTAATTTCCACACAACCCTACCTCATTTTTATAGATGCTATTGATTTATACTAGAATTTTAAGACATGCCTGCTATGGACTTAATTTTCCATTTAACTGTAATGAGACCGCAGCGTTGTATTCTTCATGTTGTTGTAGAATCCTTAATTTTTTTTTTTCAGTTCCTTAGGATATATCCTCAATTATCTGCTAATTTTTACTCAACTCATTATTTTAGGAGAGAATAATGCCTTTTAAACAGAGGTCCCTTCCTGATGAGTTTCTGTGCACTTATTAATGTTGGGTTGCCCACATGTAGCTACCAGCACCTTACCGAAAATTCAAGCACATGTGGCCTGTGTTTATTTGGGTTAAAACAAGTAAGCATCAAGCAAATCTGATAGAAGCTGCACACTTTCACAAATCAATCTGTTTTACAGGTTCCATCTGCTCTTAAGTGCTTCCCAGAGAACAAACACTGTGTCCCTATACCACATATTTCCATTGCACTATCCCAAACACACTTAAGCTGCTGACAGATTAATGCTTAGTTCACTTGTGGCATACATTCTTGGGTTCTTACACATGTTCTTATAAGGAAATGGAACTCACTAAGCACTTAATCACAAGTTGGGGTAGTGTTATGGCCTTGAATACAACACACTAACTCTGTTTTGGGAACAGGCTAAGGTATCTCTATATAAGCCATCGCTGTCACTAGCACTGCCAAAGACCCTGGAAATCAGATTACCTTTGAAAACCTCAGTTAAACAAAAGTAAGCAGAAATTTGCCAAAGGGTAGCCCTGAGAGCCAGGGATGAGCCACCTGAGGAGCGTGCAGAAAGAGCCAAAGGAGTGTACGGTTTACTGGAATGCAACTTGTACGGCTTAAGCATGAGTATATTTGCTTGAATCCATTACAAAGAAATCTTGGTAAAATGACTGCAAAGACAGGAACTTGTATATAAAAAAACAGTATTAACAGTATTAACATCAGTAAAAACTGAAGTAAAATACAACACAACTTTCTAAAGATATCAGCAACCCCATTAATTGTGAATTTACCTGGTTAGGAAACAGCGACAGCAAGAGGAACCCATATGAATATATGCAAACATGAACATATGCTATGAATCTCGGCATTTGTGCTTAGGAGAAAGGCGAAATTTCATGGAAAATCCTTTGCATCCTTACTTGATGTAAACCAAGTTCTGTTGGTTCAGAGCAGTCAAGAACCTTATCTTGTTTGATAATTAAATACAGGACACAAAAAGGAAGGGATAGCTTTTTGGTGTGAATAGCAGGAAAATTGTAAGTAAATTTTTTTCCACATTAAACCTCGTAAATATTTATCAAAGTCTGACCATTGAAATAGATTTTATAGAAGAAAACTCAGTAATTCACTCCCTAGGCAGACTGATCTCCCACTATGTACACCACACCATTTTCACCACAGTGAGTCTTAGAATCATAAAAGTTGGAAAAGACCTCTAAGATCACTGAGTCCAACTGTTAACCCAGCACTACGGTGTTCAACAATAAACCATATCCACAAGTGCCATATCCGCACAGCTTTTGAATACTTCCAGAGATGGTGATTCCACTACTTCCCTGGGCAGCCTATTCCAATGCCTGACCACCCTTTCAATCAAGAAATTTTTCCCAATATCCAATCTAAACCTCCCCTGGTTCCCCTTGTGGCCAGTTCCTCTCATCTTACCTGGGATGAGGAGAGAAGACTGGGAGAGGAAACTGACCCCCAGTGAGGTGCTTTTGCCACTGAATTGTATGTTGCTGAGTGCCACGGTGAAATTGGGATGCACAAGCCAACCCTGATTTCCATGGAGATGTGTCCTTTAAATTTATGAGAAACTGTTGTCACTCCTCTCTTGTTTAGCTTAGCAAGGTCTGAGTGCAACCTGCTGTGGGTGTTTTTTAGAGTCACTGGATGCAGTCAATGCTCTACCCTGGTGTTTTTCAAATGCAAAGACCAAGAACGGTGATAGTCCTCACCACTGCAAACAAGATGGAAAAAGTCCTGTCCCACTGCAATATCTGGAGTTGGTTGTTCTTTGATGGACGTAGTTCAACACATCATAGGTTAACCACTGTACTTTCTTGTTCTCCTCAAGGTATCAGAAGTCAGGAGTACTTCCCTGGGACAGTGGTGCTCTCAGAGCAAGGCAGGGGTTTGAAAGCATGGGGTACTTAATAGAATTAACAATTTTAGTTGAAGTCAATATACTTTTGTGTCACAGATTAATGTTGATGCTCTCTCACACAAAAAAGACCTTGCCACTCACACTTCCCACCCCCTCCACCTCTGTTTTTTGCTCTACTGGCACAAGCAACCTAGAACAATTGAATAGCATTTGTTGGTAAACATCCAGCATTGGTAGAGCTCACTTGAGCTGCAAACTTGCCAGCAAGACAATACACAGATGAACTGAATCCAGACAGGTAGCAACAGATAAAACTTGAGTATGCATTCAGGATGTTATCTTACTGTAAGCATGTAAACCTGTTTTTCATCTCAAAATTCTGAGATGTTGAATTGGTAGAGGTAATATTACCCAACTTGGTTAGGCATTTTGAAATCCCTTGAAAAATAAAAGACCTCATGCTGGTGCAGTACTGAGACAAATATCTAAGATAACTTATCTTTAGCTATGGTCATGAGAGCAAGCAACTAATTAGTAGGGCATTCCCCTGGTCATAAGTTACTCTGTGATTTTTTGGTAAGATTTGAGAGGTTGTATTGCATTTTATATGACACAATGTCTGTGTTTTAGAACATCTCAAACTGCAACATGCAGCAATTTTCCATTTTTCTTAAGCAAGGTCTCCAGTTGTATTTACATAAACATTTTTGCAGCATATAATTTGTGCCACTGTCTAAAGCAAAGTAGTTCACAAAATGCCTTGGTAAATCTTGCAAATTCCCCCTATGTTGAGAAAATTAATCTCCTAAATATTTTTCCTTTTTATGACTGTATATACTGAGACTTTTCTTTTGTAGCAATGTAGGATCTAATTCCATTTTTCAAAGTCTGCCAAGCACACTATTGCATGAAAACATTTTCTTTTCTCTTTCTCTTTTCTATTTCATCAACATAGATTCAAGTAGAAAGACCTGGTTCAGGATGCTTCTACTTGCTGGCTGTTGCTTTTGCCAGTTTTCAGTAGGCTTCTGAAAGGCTGGCCAGCCTTAAAAGTACAATAAATCCTTGGTGTGCATCATTCAACATACCTGCATTAATATGGAAATGAATTCATGATGTTGCTATAATGAAAACACTTTGATTCCAAACTTTATCTTCACTTCTGGCAGCCCATCAACCGTATCCTCCAAGAGCACACTGCATGGCTAGAGAAGGCTGATTTTTCTCCTAGGAGAGTGTTTGCAACTGTGGCAGTATCTGTTTGCTTTGCCCTCTCCCTTTTTTATCTTTTGTGATAATGGGGAGGAGTTAAAAGAAAGGCTTTTTCACCCTAATTTTGATTTTTCTAGGCCCCTTGTCATCATTCTTTGGCTGCCTATATCATATACCCCTACTCTCCTTTTACTGGACATGTGTGCATTGCATTCCTCAAAGATGACTTTATTTTGGTTGTAAAATACGTATTTTTTATTATTAATTAGCAGACTTGCACTATTTTCTGAGGGTGATTTTTTCCTCTTTGATATATTTATCTTGCTCTGACCTTCATCAGTTTTCATGGCTCTTTGGGCAGCCTCTTCCTGCTTCTGTGAACCTTTTTCCTTAGCAGCACTACAGCCTGCCCTTTTTTTAGCCTTCCAGCATTTGTAATCAGTTACCATCTTTGTTCTATTCTCTACCCAAAATCATTTGCTTTTTCTTTTTCCTTTCTACTTTCATCTTCAAAGTCACATAACTAAAGCTGATTTAGGCTTCTGTGTCTTGCCTGATTATAAAATGACAAAGTGAACCTGAGAAAAGAGGTTCCAGTGTACTCAGGGGAAGAGAAGAAGAAGAGAGGAGAAGCACTGACTGATGTTTTTCAGCCTTCAGATAAACTAGTTCCTTAACCATGGGATTCTGGCCTAAAGCAGACAGAATTTCTAATAGAAAACCGGAGTGGAAAGAAAGCACCTTTTGTGGCAGCCAAGAGAATACAAGCAGAACAGTTTTACAGTTGACCAGAAGGTCAACACACTTCCACTCGAAATTGCATAATCCAATATTAGATGTTGTCCAGATAAATAAGAAAAAGATTAGGCATTGACTTGATTTCTGAAGGCCAGAAACTGTTGTATTTATGAGGTAGCACAACTAGTGTTTGCACAGCAGTCAGTATTCTCAGCATTTCCCTGTGGCACAATTCTACTGCGAATTATATGAGGCAAAGTGCTATCCTAATGTGGCTGTGTTGTTTCTCATACTAGAAGCAGATAATTTAGAATTAGTTTTGATACCTCTAATGTTCCTTGAATAGAAGGACTGGATTCTCTGGTTTTATGGGGTTAAGGAAAACTGATTAACAGAACTTGACCAGGCCAAGTGAAATATAGTCCATAGAGATTTGATATGGTGGACAGGAGTATGCATGAACCAAGGTAACGTTATGCACAAGCTTAGTAACACAGCACCCAAAAATAAGGATATTCCTGGTTTTCAGGTATATCCAAGTAATGCATTTCTAATTGGATCTTCCACTACATTTTAGCCCTTTTACTCAATAACTGGCAAATTCAAGCACTGGTGAGCTTGTAGTCTACCATCACATCAGAAATTGTGTGGTCTCCAGGATTTGCTCACTGCAGTAACTTACATTTTCCTCTCATCTGCATGCTCTTCTTTTTCTCTTCCTTTCCCTGTCAGTATAAGTCTGTGAAATTTCAGCTTTACTCAGCATCACCTATTTTACTACAGAAGCTCTGTGATCTTCATTCTTGGGATTCCATGCTGGATGTATCGTGTCACTAGGAACTTAGTAATTCATTGGCACAGTTCTTGTTTGACAATACCTCCTTCAATTTTCAGGCTCTGCACACCCCTCTTCAAAGCATCATCTTCCCATCTCTCACTCTCCTTGGCCATTTGCATCGATTCACCCTTTAAACAAACTACATTCTGCAATTTCTTTGCTCTCCTTATCCGCTGTTCCTTTCCTCTTCCCTTCCTCATGACTATGGTTTCCTTTTCAATAACTTTTCTGATTTTTCAATAGAAAAAAATACTGCCTTTTCATCTTTTTCAGCCTTTATCTCTAACATCTCTTAGACTGTTTTCTTGCTTAAGAAACAATTTTACTTTTTCACCAATGTTTGCATCTCCACCACAAGAAACTCTTAACTGATTTCCTCCTTGGAAGTACTGCCAAGTCTCCTCTCTCTGCTTCCTCAACTCAAATTGACAATTTATTCAAACAAAGAAATAGGTATTTTCTGACTAAAATCAGACTCTTCCTAATTCTCCCCTCAGAGAATGCATTGTTCCTTACAGCTTGCCTGCTCCTATTTCCTTCATGCCTTCTCCTTTTTCTTTTTCATCAGAGATAGAATTGTAATTTATCTGTCTTTTGAAATTATTCTCCTCCCCTTTTTCTCCCTTTCACCATGATTTCTGCCTCTAAAATAGCTTTTGCAAAGCAATGTTCAGTTACTGTCAAAGGAATCCAAAATTCCATAGATGTTTCATATGTCTCTATTTTTTAACTGTTAATTGCTCCCTTGAAATAATTTCCCAACTCCATTTAAGCTTAGGTTCTAACCAAACCTTTGTTTAGAATCTGTATGCCATCAATTCCACCCTTTTCTTCTTAGCAAAAGCCATATAGACACTGTGAATTCCCCAAAATTGTTCTCAAAATTTTTCCGACTGAGTAACTATGTTGCATTTTTTTTTCACAGCACACAAGTCTTTGAAATATCTGCTTGTGCGTATACTCGCTTCTATTTTTTCATGTGTGTCCTTTAATTAGTGTATAATAGCAAGCAGACTAATGAAAAGAGCTCAGGCAAGGGCTGCGTAAGTTCTTACTTTGTAAATAGCAAGCATGCGTGTACAGAAAAAGAAGAAAAGATCCCCTGATTACAAGAAAAAAATACCAACTATTACTGCTTAAGTAAAAAAGAAAAGCAAACAAACCAAGAAACACCAAAACCAAACTGAATCTTTTAGTTCTGGTAGGCAGATAGACTGGGATCGAAATCCTTATTTGAGATAAAGCATGGACCCCTGAATGGTCTAACATCTTAATCTGAAGGTGATCCTACAGTGAAAAAAAACCAAAAGAAATCTCTGCAGATGTAGTTATCATTGCAAAGAACACAGAACTTTCAAGAATCATCTAAAAACACCTGGAAATGCTATGTGAGAGACGGAGAAATCAACACTTGTAGTTGTGTCAGAGAAATATGCAATACTGGGAAACTTAGTGATTTAGTTTACTAACATCACTAGGAGATCACCATCTGTAAAATTCAAATTCAAATAGCTCTTGGCATAAGCGAAAGATGAAACTAGAAACTAAAGCTGAAATTAGAAGCTCAAATTGAAGATGGTAACCACCAGTATACAAATATAGAGCTACTGGACATACACTGACAAAAAAAATCTTGCAGCAATAAAGCTATTTAAGGAAATCTTAGCCTATCTAAGAAATGTGGTATACACTGAACGAGGTACTGCAAATTAACACTGCTGTTGCTGAACATCTACTCATGTCTGATAGAGTGTATTGGACAAGCCAGTGACATCAAAACTATACCCAAAACACAGCTGGTATGACTGAAGATAATAGTAAGAATTTCTAGCCATATGCACAAGAGGTGAAAATGAAGAAAGGTGGAAGGTGGAGCGCTTATGGGAGTGTGAGTTTGTGGAAGGATTATGCAGGTCAGTATCACTTTGGGGGACAACAACATGGTTGTGATGGAAAGATACAAAAAAAAAACAACCAAAAACAACTAGGAAAGAACCAAAGAACTAAAGGTGATGGTGCTATGCAGATGTACACAGCAAGCAACCAGCAAAACCGAAAATCCATTTCCAGCATGGGAAAGGGGTTGATCAGGTCATAGATAACTTGGGTACCAGACTTCAGATGTAAAACCTTTCTTTTTCATTTTTTGGAAAAGGCTGTTGGGATTGGAGGGGAGGGAGTAAGGAGGAATGGAAGACAGAAGTGGGCTGCTGAAATGTTTTAATGGATTCCTAAACATATCAGCCCAGTGATAAGCATTCTCCCTGTGTATTGACAAAATAGGGACACTGAAGCCAAAAATGGTGCAAATATATCTACAAACGTCTGTCTTTCGGAAGAATTACTTATAATTAACCAGAGACAATACACTCTCTTATTTATCCAGGTTTTTCCTCTTCTTTTGACACATTTTGCTCCAAACAATAAATGCCATGGGCATTTTCTGAAACCCCAGCAAAGTGAATAAGGAAGATTTAATTCCTTCTGTTCATTGCTTCATTATTTCTTTAAATTGCTTTCTCCACCTTGACATTTTTCTCTCCCTCTCGGGTGATCTCAGAGGTAAGATTTATGTTTACAACTGATGGTTTATGATTAAGACATTGAACTTTGGTCACTGAATTAGTACTGTCTGTAGGTTCAGAAATCTGCCAGCCACGCACGAATCCCCAGGGGACCTCCCATAACCAGGGTGCCGACTGGCGACGCATCCGGGCTGTAACCCTTAAGCAGTAGCATCCCCCAGTGGCCCTAGCTATCACTGCAGTGCCGTTTTGGGGATATTTTTAGGCTCTCAGAGTAAATGTAAATTCAATTCCAGTGCCTCAGAACTAGCCAGTACTCAGAAGTCTGTTGAGCTCAGTAAAGAACCATATATATTTAATAAAAAAAAAATTATTTCCAGTCATTGCATATATCACGTGTATCACAAACCACATAGCTGTAAAAGCAGGATATTTTTTTTTATAAACACATTCGAAAAGGGGGAAAAATCAGACCAAAAGAAAGTCAGACTCTTTACTGGAAAGTCAGACTCTTTACTTATTTTCTCTTCTTGAAGAAGAGAAGATAGGTTCAGAATTTGTTCCAAGAATATTATGTTCTACAGCTATTTTTGGCTTTTTTACAAGATCATGACTCAAGAAAAGGATACTATAGCAACCATTAATTTTTAATCTGCCTTTTGATTGGAGTTCACATACTTAGAAAATAAAGACCATCATATATATTGAATTAGAATTCTAAATCAAAAATTCCTGGCTGGTATTTCATTAACCCAATGAAAATTCAACCATGTTCTCAGAAAAAACCAAGAACATACCAGCCACTGTTCTTAAACTCAGCCCTTTGCAAAACAATCGAAAATTGTGCTCACTGGGATTGCTTTCCCTGTTCCCTGAATGAACTCAGTCACTGACAAAAGGTGAAGTAACAGGGTACTGCAAAATATCACTGGAAGGGATAGAAAATAAGAAGAGGTAGAAGGGCAGACAAATGATGCACAGATAACACAAATATGGGGTGCTTGCACCTACCCAGCTCCCTCCCACTCCAGAAGCAGAAGAGTCACATCGCACAAGCCCTGTGTTTGTGCTGACTCAGTGGAGAGGGGATGGAGGAGGAAGGACGTGCAAGGCTGCCGGGTGAAGAGCCAGAGCAGCACTTCTGCACAACATTTCTGTACGGGATGAAAAGAAGGAATTTCCTCTTGTTAATATTGGAGCCCCCCAGTTACTTCTAATGCTGCAGCACTGGAGATGAAGGGTTGTTAATTAAAACAACCCATCTGAAAATCAGTGGGATTTCTACATTAGCTTGAAATTCAGCGGGGGATTATGAGCAGTGCAGAGCAGAAATCGATGAACATTTTTGTTGTCTCTGTATCAGAATCTCACACCAGACCTGATGTCACATGAGCCCAAAGAGGTGACATGGTGTTATCCAGCAGGTAAGCCCAGCAGGCCTGTGGTGTCACACAGTTACTTCTTTTCCTCCTCTTACCCTTGTCACAACAGCTGAGGACATCTAGCATGGTTTTCTAACAGATGCGTTTTTCCACTCTCTGGCAGCAGTGTAAAGCACTGAATACTTGAGACAAGGGGAAGAAATACCCTAAACCTAATCCCCAGAACATATGTGCCTTGTCAGTAATTTAAGGGCTAAATGCTGGGTCCTTCCTCTGAGGTAACCTAAGGGAAATCTGTCTTTCTCAGTGTCTCTGAATCTGATCCTTCACGAGCAGCAGTCAGCCCAGAGTGTGAATGTGCTAACTGAGATATGACAAACCCATGTAACACCTCTTACTGATATTCTGTTATTCTGTGGTTAAGGCTCACGAGGATTTTTGAAAGGAAGTTTATTTTTGCAAGCTGCTGAGTGCTGACTATGACATGGGGCAGCTTTCACTTAGGCAAATGTCTTAACTTTTGTTAAGGCTCTTGGACAGACAGGCTATTACTGTGGCATTTACAAGGAAAGCCGTGTAGATACACTTGGCTTAGGCTATTCAGTGAAAGTACATGTTGTAGGTTTTAACAAAAAATGGATGGCTATGGTTCGGCACAAAAGGAGAAGGCGGCTTTTCATCTTGGCAGACACTACCTCTCCCTTTCTTTTTGCTAAAACCATTTCAGAGGTCCTGAACAATGCTCCTTATAGGTTATTATCGCTACCTAAAACACAGGGGCTGGTATTCAGCATGACAGATCAGTTTTATGTAGTTCAGACGTCTCTGCCACTTACATGAAGTGGATGGTTCTGAAAAATTCAGGAACCATTATAATGAAAACATACATTATGATAGAATGTGTCACACAGCACTGAAAATTAATCCTGCTGCTAAAGAAATGGAAAATGCACAATAAACACATTACCTGAAATTAAAACTGGTTCTGACCAAATCTCTAGAGCCTTTAAAGTTGTAACAGTGATTTCCTATTTATACGGACTGCGCGGATTCTCAGGTGATTCCCTGTGGAGATCTGTATGAATACTTTTTCCAGAGCTGAGGAAAGGAAAATAGGTAGCTATAATGGAACTGCAGGAGCAGCCAAGCAGTAGATTGATTCAACAGGAGAAATTCAATGTATCCCAAAGGATTTCCGAGGATTTGCTCTCCTGCTGCTTAGGGCACAATTTGCTGTAATGAGAAACTGAGGATTTTGTTTCAGGTGTGTCAAAGCTTGTAGTGATGACTTGAAGGTATAAAGAAAAAGAAACAACTGAAAGTCTCTCTTAATGCTTTTGGGTGAGGAGAGAATAAGGACAAGCTCTCCAAGCTGCAAAAAAGGTCAAATATCTCATGTAAATAATTATTACCTTAAGAGATACTAATTGGATGCACAGTCGGATCCTTTCCTTCATCTCCAAACTGCTGCATTAAACAGCTTGAAAACTAAGGTACACTTCAGCAAGCAAAACAGAGAAAGCTTTATTAAATTATCTGGTAAGATTGCACTTGGTCTCACTGTAATCTCTCCTCTCAGAAATGTCTGCAGAAAAAAATGCTCAGTTTTCAGTTGTGAAGAACTGAGTTAACAAGTTATAAAAAAACCAACCCAAACCAAAACAAGTGAGGTTTGGGGTTTTTTATTTAATAAGGGAACATTTAAACAGGCAGACTACCCTGTTCATCTGAAGTGTGCCACAAGGTAGAACACTGGCAGGAAGCATGTACTGCTGCAGTACTACATAAGCCCTGTTTAAAAGGTTAAGTGGGACATGCACACTCTGAAGAAATGTGAAAATTTTAGGCACTCATGTCCTCCTCCATGAAAATGAATAGTCATTATGAACACAGAGCTACTCCACAGCTGTGATGTACCATAGCCTATGCAGGTTTTATCAACAATCACTTTTTAGTGAAAGCTCTGAAACACTATGTTCCTCAAGTGAAGCCCTGAGTTTTATTCAGAAACAGGCTGCCACATGGAATTTCTTCAAGCAAAATGGTGAATGCTGATGGTATCTCTATTTGATTGGGGAAGATACGTAACATCTGAAATGTTCATATTCACAGCAGAGCATATTGTTTAGCTCTAGCATACCCCTCACACCTCTCAACATCACACTTTGTATTGAAACATCACATGGTGCACCAACAGAGAAGAAATGGACGCTCTAAAAAATACTTTACTGAGAATGAACATTCATGTGTGAATGACATTGTATCTGGGCACTCAGTACGGGCTTACACAGTTACAACCAGCGCAACTATTCAGAACCCAAAGATGTGAGTCTTCTAAAGCTTTTAGAACAGCAGAAACACCTGCCCTTTCTTTACTAGATGACCAAAAGTGCATTACAGCTCCAGGCTCTAATCAATTTCAAGCCTTACCACATGATGTATGATCTCCTAGACTATCCTTCCTTATCAACAAATGACCATCAGACTCAGAAACTCTCCCAGCATATAGCACAAGAACAAGTGCTGACTAGGAGAGAAGAAAAGGAAGTACTTCACCACCATGACATCTTCCCAAAATAAGGATCACGAGCTTTTTAATTTCCAGTTGAAATTGCATTTTGCAAGACATTTTTATTCTTTCAGTAAATTCTATGAACAGAGTATATGGAGAATATACTTTATTTGAGCCAGCTACCTTGTCCCTCACTTTTGCCCTATCTCAGCATAAAACACCGATACCCTCATGCCAGTGGAGCATGAAACAGAAAGTCAGCTTCTAATCAGGGATGGGGCAGCATCTGAACATGTGAAAAAGCAAGGAGATAAGAATCAGTTATTATTATTATAGTCCCTGCTATCCTTTTATTTGCTTTCAGCCTGACTGTGAAAGCAGAATGAGAGTTCAGCCTCATTCGTTAACCTAGAAGGCAATGCAAGATCTACAGAAGAAATAAAACCAGTAAGAAGCATCAAGATGAAGCACATTCTTCACTTTCAATGAGACAGCCAGCTCTCCCCCATCTTTGGAACCAGCTGAACCAATTACATCCCTTACCTGTATGGTTCCAGAGTCCTGCTGCCATAATACAGTGCTTCTTCCCAGGATTCGAGGTTAATACAGGCATCCATGGCACAGTCAAGCATTTTCAGCTGATAGATATTTGTATCTGGTAGACGACCCTCGTTGCTGCTCAAGAGATTCTGGCATCTTGCCAGAACATGCTTCCACTCTGTTATTGGCCTCAGTTAAAGAAATATATTTAATCAAACAAACATACGACTTCTAAATCTGTTTAGCAAGGAGTAGGAACCTCAAAGCATTAAAATAGAAAAGTTTCCATCATTCCAGACTCGGCTACAACTCTTGAAAACATACTTAAATACTGAAGTGGTAACTTAGGTAAGCGTGCTTTGTTTACATGTAGCAAAATAATTTCTAAAGAAGGCAGTATTTCAGCAATAAATGGTAAAAGAAAGATGACAATTTGCAAGGATATTTTAATACATAACAGAAATTCAAATAACTTTTATTTAGGTAGTGAAACATTATTTGCTTAAGATACTCCAGTTCTTAAAGCCAAGGGCAAGAGTCCGTGGAAATGTGTCTTTAAAAATGTCCCAGCAGCTAAAAAAATAATTTTTTATATATGCAAAATAATGACTCATTCTTTTAAGCTGCCCAAAATTTTGTTTAGAATTCTCATGAAATTAGAACATTTTCTTGAAATTAATTAATCTTCTTTCTCCTTGAAACAGTCACAAAGAGCATTGTGATTTCTTTTTTCATGTACACCTGCATGTTTCATGCATGAGAAAGAAAAGCATCACGGTTTTGATGTCTGACTGTAGCTCAGGACTAATGATCTTGGCAGTAAAGGAGATTTTCACCTCCAATGCTCCAAGAAGATTTTTTGTGAGTTTGGAACAGAGGAAGGATAACCTTGCATTAACTTTATTTGGATATTCCTTAGCACAAATCACTTTTTTCATTACATTCTACACTGATTTGACTTCTCTGTGGACTGGATTTTTCTCTCTCTGACCACACCTAATCTGAAGCCCAATACGTGCAGTTTTCAAATGAGTATTACCACCTGTGATCGTACCCATGAAAGTCCCAGAATGCAAGCAGTCTAAACAACAAAAAGATACTGCTCACATAAGCAAGAAGAAATGAAATAAAGAAAAAAATTACACTTATAATAAGAGAAGTAAAACATTGATTGTATTATAGCCCTTTCCACACAATCAGCTCACGGAATTCCAGCAGTTATCTTCATGAATTACTCCAAGTACCATTCACACTAATCCAGCAATGAATTTAAAGTGTCCAATGACAAACCTGTGATGAAGTAATTAGTCCCTCTTGAACATGGGAATATTTACATACTTAAATTTAAGAATGTGACCACCATGGGCCAGGATTTATAGCATGGTTGTTACAAGGCTAAACTAATTATTTGTGAATTGCTCTCATGCCCTTGGATTGAAAGAGCCATATAAGGGAAGGAATGTGTTATTATAAAATTGCACCTTAACCTTTATATCTTTGGCAAACATCCATGTATTCTTTACAACTGATTAAGGACAGAAAAACAGAAGAATGAGGGATGTTATTTCCACTTGATACAATTTTTGTAGAAAGTAAAAACCACTGACATTCTTGAAAGATTACCATTTTAGCTGATGCACAGTATGTCTGCTTTTACTTCTCATTATTTGCTTTGTTCACTCACTAGCATCTAATAGCAGATGTGCTATATAACAAAACCTCTTGGGACCAAATTTGCAGGTATGTAAAATTGTGAACTAGAAAACCTGCCATCAGCTGCAACAGTACCAAAGAGCTGCCTGTCCTGCATCTGCCCAGGAGTAGAGGAGGACTGCTCCAAGCAGCTCTAACTGTGGATTTAGCATTACAACACCGGATCAGTTACAATCAGTAGGTCAGATTGTGGGGGTCACCAATTTTCTCAACTGTAGAAACTGTTTGTTTAATTTGTTTAAAAAATGATATTTGCAGGGACTGATAACTATGTGTCTCAGTCTGCCAGGAAGATTTTCTACTCATTATTGGCAAGCGACAAAAGTCAAGTTCCCTCTTCAAGTACTGCACTCACCACCGCATTTCAGCTAGCACTGGTATTGTGGTGCAGTGGAAGGAAAGATGACACATTTCAAATAGCCCATGCCTGAGAACAGAAGCTGGACAGACAACGAGAAGAGATTTTTCCAACCAGTCCTGATACCTTTTATTACCATGCATTTGATTAATTTTTAAGTATCAGTTAAATCAGTAATCTTAATTAAAGACACTCGCAAAATACATTAATGCAATTTCTCCTGCAATTAAATACAGGAACATTAAATAGGACCAGTATTCTGACCGCGTAGTTTCAGTATAAGAACTATTGCAACTTCAGGTTGCATATCTATAATTTAACATGCAGGTTGAAATGTGGGCCCTGAAGATCTATTTCAGTACTGTCTGGTTCAATCCAGTGACTACAGAGGAACTTAAAACAGACTAGAAACTATGTGAAATTAAACAAGGTGAAATGAGTGTTTCCCCTTTGCTAAAATATTAATCTCTCTGGATTAGAAACAAACAAACTCAGTGTAATGAGTTGGGTTTTTTGCTACTGTATAAATTGTGATCACTTGTTTCCAGCCTGGAATATCACTAGGCAAACTTGTTTTTCATGCTGCTGAAAAGAAATACTGGAAGATTAAATTCTCTCTAGCTTGAGAGAAAGCCCATGTTTCTGAAAATGGTAAGGCACCTTGCCACAATAGGCCAAATTCTCAGTCAGGGAAGTTTCACTGAATAGACCAAGATAAGAAAGAGATCAATAAACCCATAGTATTCTAGTAAAAATCTCCACCTCTCTTCTGCTCATCTTTTCTTGGTTGCTGCTGTTCACTAATTTCTTTAATTGGCTTGAATATCTACATGACAGCCATTAGACTCCAGTTCTGTTTATTAGTGCAAGATCATTTCATTCAATTTGCTTAATTATCAATTATTATTATATATTATTATATCTTATTATAATGATGCTATAATGTCTGCTGTGAACCTGACTGTGATTATTTCCTTGTTATTGTCATTGCTGTGCAAAGAATGAGAACCTGTAAATGTTCACACTGAGAGTAACGGAACAAAGAATTCAACAACATTCCAAATTAAGCTTTCTTTCATTTAGAAGTGGATTTATGGTGGGCTGTGATAGCAGAAATCTAAATCAGAGCTAAAATATCCCTTCACGTCCTTGGTAGTTAAAATCCCTGCCATGAAGCAGTGCCATTCCAAGTAATCAGAGACTCTATTATTAATACAATTAAGAATATTACACATTTTAAACATCAAATGAATTAAAAAACATTACAATAAAAATAATGTAAATGTAAGAAAACTAATCTCAAGATATGAACTGCATACTAAGGGGCTCTTTTCACAACTGAATGACAGACTGTAGTCTGTCACTGAAAGGATACCTTCTTTTGATTTTGGATATCTCACTTCATTTACAGCATCTTTGACTTCTTTCCAGGCATGCTCTTCACCGGCCAATTTCTCAGCATCCTGGTTAATGGAAACAAATGCATTTAATGAGAAAAACAGTAAAATGAGAATATGCATTAACGATGAAAAACAGGGTGAAAGGATTTCACTGGCAAAAGCTACTTGTAGAGACTGTATTGCTATTTTTTGTAAACACAAAAAAACCCATTTCACCTGGAATTCATACTCACCCTGTCCTTGTAAGCAAACAAGATGATATAAAGAAAAATGAATGCAAACTTGGAAACATTAAACACTCCAATCAGATACTAAGTTTGCAACAAGAACTATGATCAACCAGAAAAAAAGAAATAATAGCATGTTTTTACTATCAAGATGCATCGAGGAGATCAAGTTCTTTCGAAGACCTGCTACCTAAGGCTTCCCTAAAGCACACTGTAGAAAGGTTTTAGCAAATAATTTTGATTAACCACGTTATAGAGACAAACAGTGGGAGTCTACCTTCATCCATTACAGTTAAAAACGTGAGGTTACAGAAGTCTATGACTCAGAAAAAAGCTGAACTTTCATTTAGTAAATCACTACTATTTCTTCCCTATTCCATTGGATTCCACAAACAGCTGCATTTTCCCATCGCTTTGTCATAAAGAAAGCAGAAATGATTAATGGCTACAGCAGTAAAGAGAAAGTTTCTCATTTCAACTCTCTAGCAGCGACTAACTGAACCTTAGGCAAACCACTTGGAACAAATGTATTAAAGCATCTACAGATGCAGTTAAGCATCTTGTGGGATTTCCAAAAGCATCTAGTTCTTCCTTTTCCATTGCTATAGCACTTAAATACCTTTAAAATCTGGCCTGTAATACACTGCAGTTCATTACTTCTCCCCTCTTATAAAAGGCCCTACTACTTTGCAGAAGAGGTTTTTTAAGTGCAAAGTGTTGCAGGAATATTTTAAATACAGTTCTAAAATGATCAGCCTTCAGCAGGGGTAGAGGCCTGCAGAGGAACAGAGAAAATGTGTAAAAATCTAACCAAGCACTTTGTAACCAACAGATGCTCACCGGTAATCACAGAATTACCTCCACTGAAAAGCCCATAATCTGTAACTGCCTACAATTGCATCATTTTCTTATTCCACTGCTCCTCATTTGCCATAAATTCAGAAAAAAAATTTACAGTGAGAATCAGCACTCAGTTTCACATTTAATTTGCAGTTTTGTCTTTCCATCTGCTTCATGAAACAGCAGACCTCTGTGGATTCCTGGGATGATAAAATCAAGATTAAATCAAGGTTGTTCTCAGCTGCCCTACCCTTCTGTAGGGCCTTACAAGGAGGGCGGCCTGACTCCACTGCATTTTGAACGTGAACTTCCCTTACAATCAGCTCTCTGATCAAAATGATCACCTGGAAATGATTTTGTGCAGAGCTTAATTTGCCACCAGAAGGCATAAGGTGAATGTTAGGACAAACCAGCTCATATCACAGAAATTTTATCAACACAGTGAATGAACCTGCCCAGCCCTCTTCCAGCTTCGCAGTAGATGGACACGGAATCTCTTAGTGCCAATGTAACCTCTACTGATTTTTATGGGACTACATCTACTTCTGAACACAGCCAGTTAACCTGTAACAATCTCTTTAAAATACCTTTGTGGCAATGAGTGCTGCTCATTGACTGATCTAAAAAACAAATCCAGCCTATAAGATACTAATAATGACATCTGAGAAATCTTCCATTTAAGGAGCTACTAAACCAGAAAAATTGTTTTAAGTTATCTTTTCTCACTGGCCCAAGTATCATTCAGAGTGTTTCTCCAACATGTTGTAAGCCTGGCAACTAAAACTTTAGAAACATGTGAACTGGGAGAGATTTATAAGTGAAAGAAGGAAAACAACTATGCAGCAAGGCCAAAGACTTAGGGCTCAATTTGCACATAGACTGATGGATGAATAACTAAAGTGTTCACTCAGATAGGATTAATCTGTCTAGTGCAGCTTTTTGAGTTGCTTACTGTTGTCTTCTAGCATTTCATTAACAACACAAAGCAGGGCAAGGTTGGGGTTTTCAACCTTCACACCAGTGCATAGGTTTAAGCCAACACTGGCTTCATATCCAGGTAGAGAATTGAGAGTGTCTGTTGGACCAATAATCTCCCAGCCCTCTCCGGATTCATGGCCTTTATCCCGTTTGTATGAGAGTTTAGGATGGAGGGAGCTGGGCAGGATGCCCAGCTCTGGGAAGGATTTAAATCACAGGTTTCAATAAGATGTTTTCTGTGTTCTCAAGATGAGGCATTTTAGGGATTGGCTGACGTAAGGACAAGCGAAGACATGGCTAGCTTGGCATTTTACACTTCTGCTGTTATTCATCAGGTTTCCATACATGAAAGAAGTCCTGTCCTTTCCTAAATGCTCTAGTTCAAGGCATGGAGGCTGCTTCCAAATAAGCAGCCAAGCAGGGGCTGCGAAACAACCAGGAGAGGTCATCACTGGGAACACTGCCTTCCAGCCAAATAAGATTTCTCCAAGTAAGTTGTTTCTCTCCCTTGTACAACACCTTGAAAGTCATGGCCACATGGTATGATTAAGCCAGCTAAAACCACAAAACTGCCTTGGAGTTGGAATTATGAAAATAATTGACATGATTAAAAGTTACACTGAATGGTTTAATTCAATCTAAGACCATGGCAATAACAGCTATGGGAGATACAGCTTTCCATGGAGTAACACCCTTTCAAAGCATCTCTTTTCAGAACATGTTCCCAGTCAAACCTCCAGGTGTGCAGAGCTGCCAACAATAAAGACAGGCTTTTTTCATTTACAGAAAAGAACACCAGCTGAAGAAAAAAAAGATGCTTTCGAAAAAGAAGGAAGAGCTGGCAACTTCTGCGTAATTATTTTCCTTATTTCTAAAACCGACACTAAACACAAGAGTTTGCTTCTCAGAACAACAAAATATTTTTGTCTTGATCCAAAAAATAGCTAAATCAGATAATCTAGTCACAAAGCATTAACAAAAGAGAGAGAAATAAGAAAACTGGAGGGTATCTAATGAGGATTGTAATCTGTTTGAAGATTGGTCAAATATAAAATGATCTGCAGTTCTGGCTTTAAGTGATAGGAAATTTTATTATGAAAGCATCATCTCCTGAAATAAGTACAGACATCAAACACCACAGAAATAAGCATTTGAAAATAATCACCAGTTCCATTCTCTACTATTTCTATCTAAACTTCTCTCCCTATCTTTTCTGCTATTTGAGTGTCCTGAACGCATTCCATCCTTAATGGAACTCTCCTTAAAAAGGAGTGTAATCTACAAAGTACAGATAAATGCTTCTCTTTCCTTCCTGTTCCTTCACACCGCTCCTCTTCCCCGGTTACTCTTCTGTTTTTTATACTTCCTGAAACTGCTCCCTGCCTATTAATTTCAGGCACCACTGCTTTTACACAGTGCTAGCAATCACCGTTCTTTGTGATCCCAGCATTAAAAATCCTGATTGCTAAAAGATTCCCACATGGACAGCATGTCCTCTGAGGGAAGATATTTCTCTTACCAAAACAAGCACATGCTAACCAGTAAGCACCATTGCCTTCTCCCCAAAAGTGTTCCCACAGCCCCAACACTGCTCATCTGTTATGCACTGCACCTCCAAAACTCTCCTGGCCATTGGAAAGATTGATTAAGGACTAGTTCTCCTTTCACATTTAGGTTACAGTGTAGATATAAGACATGGATTTTTGGTCCTCTCTACAAAATTCATCTTTCTCCTTCTCACAGATGGAGGTAGAGAAACAAGGCCAACATTGCCACAGAGAGGAAACCATGAAGCACTCCTCACCTCCCTTCAGAGAAGGGAGAAGTGGCGACTGGAAAGTCCAAATGGTAAATAACCCCTATACCTCTTTTTCTCCTTCCCAGCATTCCTCCTGTTTGAAGTACGTCCAAGGGCATCTTCATTATATGCCTATTTTCAGTAATCAGGTATCCAGTCTTACATAGGCAGAAATAAGCAAAGCTTTGTAGGAGGTATTGGATTTCCAGGCTGCCCTGAGACAAGTGAAAAATAAGGACTAAAGGTTTTCCTGACCAGTATCTGCTCTTCTGAATATACAAATGGATTAAAAGAGTGCGATGTAACCACCAGCAAATGTCAGTTTTACAAAGGATAAAAACCAATAAACCATAGTTTGAACAGAAATTAGGGGTCTAACAAGAAATATTATTGGATATGATATTTTTGTAAGACTGAAAAATCACAGTAAATACCAATAGTTTTTTTCTGAACACAAAATCTATTAAATAATAATAATAATAACAACAATAATAATAATCCTGTGTGACAGCAGCAGATAACCCTGTTGTCTCTGTTTTGTGAAAGCTTTACATTTTAAGTTTTCTGAACTGTAATACTTTAACACCTTAGAAGCTGTGGATACCTCAAATACCTAAACATTTCATAGAAATTGTTGTCCATTGCTTATGATTTGCTTAATTTTTAAAAATTCCTAAAAATTTAAGCAATTGCAGATGTGCATCTGAACAGAACAGAGGAGCTCAGACACATTTTAATTAGAGCATGACATTTTAGAACATATCTCTGATACATTGTGCTCTGAAAGCACAAATAATGATTTTCTATTTCTGATTCTATTTATAAGTGCAGAGGCTACTGAATGTTTGTTTCCAGTAAACTCAGTAACTCACTGTTTTATGCTAGACAGCAAAGAAAAGCATTACATGAGAAAAGACACTGCACATCTTCTGAAGCTTCCCCTTCAGAAAGATGAAGAAAAGTGTCAGTGAGAAAATGTGATATGCAAGCTGTGATATTGCAGCTATACTAAATTCCTGACACGAGCTCATCAGAGCAAAGAGGGCATGAGGGCCTGCCGGGCAATCACAGGTGCAGGCAGCTACAGACACAGCAAAAGAAAGCACACTTGAGTGCTTTCCCAAAATATCTGAGGTCATCTTCCATCTATGAAACATTTTCTGGATAAAGTTTAAACTCAGAATCAAAGAATTCTCATCTCTTATTCTGAGGGCTATGGTTTACAGAAGCCTACAGCTTTAGCTGAGGATTCACTCACCTTCGGTCCTGTGCATGTACTTCATTAAGAACTACAAGTATGTGATATTATCAGTGCACACAGCCCTGTCGTGATTCAAGATTTACGTGGGATTTCTGAAGTTTTAAAAGCTCCCTTGCCCTGCTCCATGAAAAATAATGCCAGGTCCACAAATGCCAGTGTATCTATCCTTTGCAACCCACATAAGGTTGTCCTCACCAGAAGCTGAGACCTCTTGTTTTCTGTCACATGGCTCTGAAGATACCGGCTGGGACACATGACAGTTGCAAAGGTACTCTATTTGCAGACAAAAACAACACTGTTTCCCCTGTAAGGCTACTAGGAGGGGGTAAACTTCAACTTCTGAACAAATTGAATTTGTACTTTTTATTTTTGAATTCTCAGAGTAAAATAAGACACATTAGAGCTGGATGCCATATTGAATCTGTGCAGTACATTGCTCAGTATTAGGCAGGCTGCATTCCCTCACACAATCGATACCAGCTCTTCATGGATTACTGACTCTGGTGTCTGGAAGTGCGTAAGAACTGCACAGGCTAGTAACACTTTAAATCGTATAGATACTGGAGAATTTAGCAGTTCTTCACACCGTTCATGTTTAAGTGCTCTACTTAGGCATTGAAATCAAGATGAAGGTTTCCCCAGACCCTGCATACAAGTAGTGCAAAAAGACAAGCACCTTCACCGGGCAGTATGAATAACCTTCCCATGACATTATTCAACTTAGTTACAAAATTACTATATTTACTCAGAAATTTAAAAGTGACATCAAAAACAGCTGTGGGAAATTTATTAAAATGAGATGCTTTCAATAAAGAGAAAATTAAGATCAGCAAGTCTATTATAAGAAGTCAGTTTAATTTAATAAAATTAGATGGGGCTAAGATAAGTCGATCTTAGATTTAATTAAGACAAACTATAAGAGGAGCAAACAGACAAACAACTCTTAACCTCTACAGCTGCAAGTCCGATATCTGTCAGGTTCACAATTCTGCACAGCAGAAAATAGTAATTGCATTTCTGTCAGAGTCATATTCCATTCTTCTTCACTGCAATCCCATTTCAGCTATTAATTTCTGTGATTTTTTAGACACACACATTTTTAAACAGCCTTTTCAAAGATCACTGCATCTGTATTTTGTATGATACAAAGGCAATCTCATAAGTGTTTTATAGTGAAGAAGATTGACATCATTCTTCCTACTGACTCCTCTGTTATACAGATTCAAGGGTCACATTAGCCTTCTTCACCAGAGGAGAACACAATGTTTTCCATTTCTGTTCAGACACCCATGCTGAGATTCATTTGATCAAATGTAGACATTTGGGCCACCCTTCTATATGACAAAGAAACACTCTCAGGGTGCAATTTGTATTACTCTAAAGCAGGCTTCTAAAATACGTCAGAAGAATAACAGTCAGTGTTCTCCATTTTATCCATAAAGGAAGTCTAGAGCAACTAGCTCAGATGACGACATTTATCCTGTAGCTGTCTGAGATTTGGTGAAATAAATCGTAGCTGTAGAACATGCTCCACCTTTGCAGTGGTGGTGCATTATATTTCAATAGGTCTAATTTACCAGCAATACCAGTTATTCTGTATTATTTACCTGTTCTCATAAACGTTTATTATTCTCTCAGTCTTTGTCATCCATTAAGTTTACTGGCAATGATTTTGCAATTACTTCCACTTCATTCATGAAAATGCTGGGTACTGTAGAAATAGGGTTATTATGGACACTCTCTGGAATTATTCGGTGAGCATTATATTTAACTGATTATTATGGTGATTTAATATTTAAGTATGTTGTCAGAACAATCTTTAGAGTGTATATATATTTAGAGTGTGCATATATATAAATTCCTGTAGTAGAGAAAATACACCAAAAAAAGCTCAAAGTTTTCATTAGTCTCAAACATCAGAGCCCAACAGAACTTCTTTAATACCAATAATGCTCACAGATCAAGTGTTGTTATTAGAGCTTTTCTGTTTTACATCCATTCTTTGCGATAAAAATCTCAACAAATAATATTATAGACAGCATTTTCTCTCCCAAAAAGCAGTATAAAAGGATGCTAGGCTACTTAGCAAGAAAGCAAGACAGTATCTAAAGACAGATCTGTCAAAATATAATCAATACACAGGGCTAAGCAGCTAAACTACATCATAGCATCTTGCTACCTGGAGACTCCTCAAATGAAATCCACACGTATTTAATGCATTCTGAAGTAATTTCAGTTAAGTGTTGGTCATTCTGGTAGCTGACCAAAACATCTACCATATTTATTTTTAAAGTAGGTCCCTTATATACTACTACTCTTTTTGGAGCTGTAATTGCACAGGAGCTATCCTTGTGTCACACACAGCTCAGGCCCCTGGGGGTGACTGACACTTTGCAGGCCCAAGACCTCAATGCCTACTTTCAGTCAGGGTGATGGGACTTGTATGAGCAATGGGACTGAGTTTTGTGTCTATAACAGCACTGCCTTTATAAACCTCCCTGTGTCAGGAGCTGAGGGCTGACTGCACAATTCCCATCCAAGCTGCATAGGTTACAAGCAGAAATAAAAATTGATTGGACAGTGGGAAGAGCAATAAATAGAAGTTCACTATTTATCAACTCATAAAAGCCAGAAGTGAGGAAAAGCAAAGGAAATTACTTACAGCTTAGCATGAAATATGGCCTTATGCCAGATCGCCCAAAATTTCTTGTCATGTTCATAATTCCATTGTAATTTCCATCATCAGTACAAAAATAAACCCTGTGTGTAATTCATTTACCTGAGCAAGGATACTGTTCAGCCTAATCCCTAGCAACAGTGAGACTGGTATTTCACAGACTGTCTTAGACATTACACATTTGTTAAGGCAATCTCTAGGTCTCTCTTACCACACAAACTGACAGCTATAAGGCAAATCTTCTTTATTCCTTAATTCTGCAACCTGGGGAGATATAGAGTGCCACTGAGCGCATTTAGTGGCTCAGAAGAGATTTGTAGGTCCAAAATCCTCGGAATTTTCAGTTATTCACAACATATAATCCAATGCACATTCATCAGTTCAATGAAATATGCACTTAAGCTTAAAAGCATATATAAATCCCATTGAAGTTAATACCTATGCAAATGACTAAATACTTCACTAAGTAGAAGTGTAGTTACTTGTGAAGTTCAATTTATGCTTCAGTGATCTGAACAACTTGTGCCCATTGAATTACTGGTTCTCACTGAAGATGTACTGACATTAATTTAGATACTATTTTTGAACACTAATATCAAAACAATTTAATATCTTAATGCGTGATGTACCACACAATAAAATTGTAGCTATAGTAATTCTGTTTTTTTAATATATACCACGATGTAAAAAAATAGTATATACTTCAGCATATGCTTTCTGAATGAATAGGTGTGAAATTCAGGAAGTTGATTGCTTAGAAAAGAACATGCAACATGATTAAGATCATACACAGTTGATCAATCTGCTCTACACCTTAAAATATTTGCTGGATCTCAAAAGTGAAAGTAGCAATTCCTCGAGCACTGATAAAAACTGGTTGCCTAACTCACTAGTATGTTTCTTGAATATTTAGCATCAATAAGCAAATCCACACTCTCCACTCTCCAAGTTTTTTAAAGTCATGAATAAAGGAGGTTGAATTCATTTTTTACAACGGCAGCTCCGTAAGCAAGTACAATACCTGGAGTTTCCTTCTCTAGAATCTTGCCAACATATTTGACTGCTGACTAGATTAATATTAGTTTAATATAATCAAAGAACAGGTTTTCAAATACTTTAAAAAGATGATGTACAGTGTTTTAGTAATTTCAAGAACTTCTTCTTTGGAGAATTACTATTGACTATCCCCCAACACCAATTTAAACCAGTAAAGGTTCTTCCAGGGTTTAAGGGAAGCAGCTAGAAACACTCCATAAGGCAAATGAGTGCTTGAAACAGTTTCCAATACCTTTCTAGTACTTTGTTGTTCCCATTCAACAGTATGAACATTTTAGTCATTTTCACAAAAAATAGGGAAGAGAGTGAAAAGGACATTCTCTAAAATGTCATCATGTCATGAAAACAATTATAGGACCCTTGAATATTTCTCAGAGCCTTTATTTACTGTTTGGATTGCTACCATGCAGCTGGTTCCTGTTGACTGCCAGTGTTAGAAGTACTTACATGCCTCAGCAATCAGTGCTGATGGGCCAAGGTGACTCAAAGCAAGGAGAGGCAGCCTACATCACAAAAGGTGTATTGAAAATTAGACATCTTGACTTACCTCAAAGCAACAGTTTCTGGGACCTGATGCAACAACATAATTTGGTGAGACACAATCTACACTCGATTTCCAAGTTTCCAAAACAGTTCACAGTACCAGTAATCTATTTGTCTATGTCCTGATAAGTACTCTCCTCAAAGTACTTCATCATTGCTTGAAAACAGATAAACTATTCTAAAATATTTTTCCTAGTCAGATGGATTAGTTTTGTCCTCCCAAAAAGCTACCTCAACCCTTTCTTTTTAACATTTCTTTTGCAGGTCAGAGTTTGGGGCAGGGGAGAAGCAGCTCACTGTATATAGACCTCCACCTTCATTAACCAAAAGACAGTGTAGTAGCTACAGAACTTCACAGTATCTTTCTCCACTATACAAAATGTCTACAGATTCAAAGTACTGTATTATTACACGGTAGCTGGAATTACATCTAAAGCTCTCAAAGCTCAGAAAGATTTCTTTTGTGCATGGGAATGATGCAAGCTTTACATAAAGGTATACACTAGAAATACTTTGAGAGTAAAAATTTGGTTGTCTAGATATTGTCAAAGGAAGTGCAGGAGCTTTAGTTTATATCCAACACTAAGACAAAGATTCATACCATAATCGATACGATGCAGCAATATATTTTTCTTAATGATGATGTTCAGATAAATCTTGGGCAGAATTGTGATACACTGTTTTACTACAGTCCCCAATTCAAATCACTGCTTATGGTATAATCAACAGCTTTCATACAATTCACTGAGCAATTCCACGGAAAACAGCAGGACATCCTGCAGTGGGTCAAAAAAATTACACAATCCTCCGCTGTAACTCTCATGGCCGGAGTACATACAGCCTTTTAAAGCCTGCCATCTTTTACACACAAAAATCTTTCTCTTCATGTCTTAGAATACAGCTCACAAATACAAAATTTATAACTACTGCTTTAGTTATTGCATTGTTATGACATTAATTAAATTAATGGCAAGAAGCTGATATAGCACATTGCTTATCACAGCAATTTTTCAAGCCAAAGCGTTTAGTCTGCAGTTTTACAGTCTCAAAAGTTATAGGCTTCCTTGTTATTCAAATGAGCTCATTCTTGCTTTAATACACCTCGGAGGATATTAGTTAAGGACTGGAACTGATTTAGACACTGAAGAGCGTGATTCTGTCTTTCTCAACCTATGGTGCTTCCTACAAATTCAGCCAGAACCTCACACTTTGAATTATTACGCTGTCAAAAAGCAATTAGAATGAAGTCATGATACCTGATGACCTTGCCACAGGGTCCTAAATCAGTCAATCAATCTTTGAAAAATAAAATTTGGCTTGCAAAGAGTGTCTAAAAGTTTAGAGGCAGCTGGCAGGAAAGCCATCTCAATTTAAATAAGCCTACAGTGAAGGATGCACTTCCACAATGTGGCATGGGAAACACCAATGTGAGTCTATCTAGTAAGTTTCATCCTGAGATATACCAAAGAATAACTCATCTTTTTAATGGTACTTATATAATGGACAGTTCAGTATCTACCTTACAAAGGGAGATATGAAATAGGGCTTCACATTACTTAACAAAGGTCACAAAACAAATAGCAGCAAAAGAAAACAACCCCCACCATGTACTGGATGTGGAACATATTGTTCATGAAATAGGAAAATCTTTAAAATTGACCTTGCATGTTCCGTGCATGTACCTTTGCATATGCACACAATACTGCTCTTCCCATTCAGACCTGTGTTTGTCCAGTGTAGACACATGTCCACTTCACCACAAAAACCAATCACAGTGAAATGGTTCACAGAATACTCTGTTCTTCCAAGAGAGGCTAAGGGAATGGTTTCGTTCATAGATTTAATGATGGGTAGATTACCAGACTGAAATCAGGAGTACTAGATTAAACTTTTCCCAGACTTTTTAAAGCCATTATTGACCCATATAAAGTAAAACCATGATCACACTTACGGGCTCAACGTGCTCAAACGTGCTTAACACAACCAGTCATTATTCCTCTACTCTGATCGGAATTTTCAGAAAACTAGGACAACAGGCACGGCAATGAAGCCAATCTTTACCAAGCATTTACACCTACTGTATTTGCAGTATTTAATTCTAGTCATTTCCAGGCATTGTAGGGAGAGTAAGTGATCTCAGGAAAAAATACACTGTAAGAAAGGCAAGAATTGTCAGGACAATATTTTTTTTTGCTAAGAAAAATAAAATAAAAAGACAAATATAGCATACAATCAGGATGGCATTAAGAAACAGAAATTTGGAGTACATAGAAAGCATATTCAGAATATGAAGAGAAAGACACAGAATGCACTGATACAAAGGAGAATCATAAGAACCATAGTTGAAAACACTTATGCAGGATGAAAAAGGTTCCTCTAGAGTAGTTTTGGGTGATGTCTTCAAGGCAATGTCTTCAACAAGGAATGAGTTAAAGATGACAAAAAACTTTAGCTGATATTACCTGAAGATGGCATATTGCAAAAAATTTCAGTGAGCTAATAAAATTGTGTCCTATTTCAAGTAACTTGCGAATTTGCTGATAAACAGTAGAGTACTTTTTCATCTTCTTTTCTTCCTCCATGTTGGTGTGATTCAGATTGTTTGTTGACTTTACTGTTGCTATTATTTAAAAAACTGGCAGTATCAGAATCACAGCAACACCATTTTGCAGGTTTTTAGACTGTACAGAGTAAAAAGAGTATTTATCCCAAAAGCTGAGAGTCTAAGAGCAGATAAAACAATAAAATGGAGGGATCAAAATATACAGCATGCCCGCAAAGGCTGACTTTATGGTCAGCCCATATAATGTTGCTGTCCTGGTTTGGGTCTTTAAAGGTAAATGATAAAATGCTTTACTGTCAGAAAGGGATTTAGCTTACATCCAGAGAAACAATGAGAAAAAGGTATTTCCACTCACTTTCTTCTACATTTTCTTTAAAATTCATAGCCCATTAAAATATACACTTGGAAAGGAAAGGATCCAAGCTCCTATTTCTACTTGATTTGGAACAGGAATCTAGACGAAAGATACAGTGCACCTCCTGGACTCACCTGAACCTCAACCATTGCCTGAAGCACTAAGAGAACTGTTGGGTCCCCTTACCCCCATAGGGTCTGCTCTAACAACTAGGAAAAAATGTCGTTCTGGCTCTGATGCAGATATTATTTTGTCCAAAGTGGATGACCTTCAACCAGAGAGATTTTTGTATCCAGAAAATCGAAACCCAGTCAGTCCAGAAAACTGCAGTTTCAAGTTGCAACATCCTGGTTTTTTTAATTACTTATGGGATTTGAATTGAAACCTATCATATTTCAATCAAATTAGCTAATTAATGGGATTTTAAAAGATCGAACACACTGCAAAATAGAAAAAAGTGACTGATAAACAGATCAAGAAAAAGCATCCAAAATCAAGATTATTCCCTAAGGTACTACTGTTATTAGAAACCACCTTGACAGACTGAAACATACAAGACCTTATAGGAACCTCAGTGAAAGAGAATTCAGAGATTCAAAATCAAATGACTGGCTTCTATACATATTTAGAAAAAAAAGTCTCTCCAAAATCACTGCAGGAAAAGGTATTTGGAAAGTGATTTTTCTGATCTAGCCTTTAAATTACTGCTGTTTCTCTCTGAATATTCTGTGTTTATTTTAGATTGCTAATCCAGAGTGAGACTTTTCTTATTTCTGCTTGTCATTCAGCAGAAATCAAATAGTGACTGCTACAGGAATGACAAGATCTGAAAAAAGAAATCCTACCAATAATAGCTAGTTCTAACATTCCCAAGGAAGTTGGACATCCAGAAAGGATGGATCCAGAAGGATCCAGGCACTTAAATGTAGCTGCAACAGCTGAAAAAACTGATGAGAATGGCCTCTCTTCCCTTGGCAAAAAAGTGTTTCTGCTTAAAACATCTGCCAGAAGATTTACGTTTCCTCTTAGATGGCTGGGTCTGAAAGGAAAGAGATTCTGCTCCCCTCAGATGAGCAGAAAGCCAGACTCCCAGGGGGGTGCCACACTCCCAACTTCTGTGTTTGCTTTAAATATGAACTTGATGGACCAAACTGATACAATTTGCCCTATTAAAGATCTCCTGAAAAGGCAAAGAGTTTACACACATCTTTCAACTCATGTCTATTTACAAGAGCAGCCAGATCTTTTCTATGACCTTGACAACCCAAGTGAGCTCCAGCTGGATGCTGCCAAGTGGTGACCAGAGCACACTCAGGCAGTCCCAAAGCAACTGGGATAGGCGAGTTGTCATGGAAAAATGATCACAGTGCATTTGTCACTGTCTTTGAAACTGCACTTTAGTGGAAAAAAATTACTATGTTGAAAGATGGAAGGAGCCTCAGAAGTCATGTAAGAAATGCTAAGAAGCTGAAGACATGATGCCTTTGTTAATGAACAAGAGATCTCAGAAATTAGAAGCGGCTGCCTTGATTTTTACTGTCATTTTTGGCACTAGAAAAATAAAAGCCCTCTGTCCTTGGCTGTTTGGATATCCATCCCAAGAGGGTAAGATCCTCTGAAAGAAACAGAAGAGTGTTAGTCTGACTGCTGGATTTCAGGAATGAATCCAGGGTTTATGTCACTACCAAATGCCTTGCCAGAGGGAAGAAACAGCCAGCCACCTATGGAAAGAAACAACATTGTGTCCCAGCAGGCTCCAATTACTGCCACTGACCTTTGTAGGCATTGGTTATACTGATGTTGGGCTGAAAGAGTAGGTGGGTGAAACATGACTGATCTCTGGCTTGTTGTCATCCTGTAGTTTGCTTCAAAGGCAATTCTCGTGGCAAAACAGTAAAAAAATATGAGGAATGAACAATTTCTACAATTAACTATTGCTAACTCTGTATTTTGATAGGAAATTAATTAAACCAGGATTCTGTTAGAACACAAGCCTGATAATTTTTTTTTAACATGCCATTTGGTAAGTTGGTACTTAGCAAGTTTCTTAGAATCATGACTACAAAATAGATGCTCCTAGTTTATTTTCTTTGATCAAGGGGTTTTATGTTCAGTTAGCTGTATAAAGAGACTTGTTTTCAACAATCCTATTTAATCCTTGCTTCCTGGGCTTCATCTTTTGAATTAATTTGGAGGTCTCATCTTTCACACTGTACTTGGGAAACTTAGTGAGAATGTAAATGTCTAAAAATAAATAAATATTAGGAAAACTGGGACACAAACTTATGGAACTTGACAATTCAGCAATTTAAAAAGGCACTTCTTAACATATAATTTTGTGTTTCCTGTGTCCTAAATATATGATCCCTGAGGGAGGGGTGACATTTTTGTACTAACACCAGTACAGTGATCTTGCATGAAACCTTTACATGCTAATTAAAAACAACAGTCAATAATAATACTCTTCCTGTAACAATGTCTCTGTAATTTAAGCACATATTCTTTAAAGGTGCTGCTGAGAGCAAACATGAAGATCAAAGGTGAAAACGTTGTATTATGTATCCTTAGCCATATTCAAGTGTCTTTCAGGAAACCTGGTGAGGCAAATCAACCACAGACATATGCTTTAGCAACTAATTTGATCAACTTACTTACATTTGATGAAGTTCTAAACTACAGTTGTGTTGGTTTTCCTCTGCTAGAAAAATAATGTCAAAACTTCAGGTTCTGGAACTTATTCGGTGGGGTTTTTTAATAACAGAGCTGGTGGATGTATGTAATAACAGGTAAAGAATTGCAGGTGATATTTTAATATAGAGGTCGATAGCTTTGCTGCTGTTCAGGTGACCTTATTTTGAGGGTCCTTGAGTTGTAAACTGGACTTGTGATCTTCTCTACCAAAATTCAGGTTGCAATATAAGTAAGTACTAAGCAAAGCAATAAACTGATTAAAGGAATAACGTGCTTACTGGCATTATGCTGTTATTAACTTTGGCAACTCTCAAACACTGGCCAAATATAAAAATGATTCAGAGTCATTGCTTTTGACCTTGTAATATATAAAAGCTTTCCAAAAACCAAGCTAGACTAAAATATTAAATCCCGGCTCCAAAAGAGAAAGACAACTCATAACAAAGAGATTCTATAAGCACAAATGTCCCTGAAATCCTTGGCTGAAGATGTACAACATGAACAATACTCTGGCTCATAACTGTGGAAAAAACTGTTCTTAATTTAAAATGTTTGTCATCAATGTAATCCCATCTTTAATTATTATTAATGTAAGGGGCTTTTATGTACTGGAGTAGTAATATGTTGCCAAGAGTTCAGCTTGGCACACATTCCTGAATTACAGCGGAGATTGATCTTAAAATGGAGCAAAGAATAATGTATAAAGCTGTCAAAGATACAATGAACTGAAGACAATACAGTAGCTATAACTTAAAGTATTGACATACAGGAAGTATTCTATGAGCGACTTTTAGGAAGACATGTTTTTTCCCCTCTTTTAGTTCCTGGGTTTTTTTTTTTCTAACTTTGGACAAAAGTCTTGTTTAGATTTGTAATTAGTGCCATTTAATTAGTCAGGAACTGAAACACCAAAAGGTTCACCTCCATCTTCTCTTAACCAGTTTACAGTGGTGTATTTGTACTTGCTAGGCTGCTAGATCAGCTGCTAAAAGACACCGGCCAGCATTATAGCACATCCTTAGAATTTAAATGCAGCTCACATTGAAGCTCAGGCACCAAAATTTATTTAAGATCTCCAGCCCAGCTATTGGCACTGTTTGCTTCTACATTTTCTCATCCTTGATAACAGCTATGCACCTAGATTATTCCATGGCTGTGCTCACAGTTGGAGAGGAAGATAAAGAACTACTACTGTATAGCAAACAAAGATCCACTTTGAAGTCCTTGCACCAACAGTGACCAGTGAGGAACATTTCCTCTCATTTTGCATGCAGTGCAATTGTGACTGCTCAGCCATGGAACTCTCCACTTGGCCTGGGGCTGTGTCTGCTCACACAGAGTGCCAGTGTGTATCAGCTGAAGTTGATGCTAAACTTCAGTAACTTTGCTTTCAGCAAGGGTCGCTGTGGTTGGGCTGCAGCCTGTTTCATGATACTTGAAAATGTAGCCTTTGCCAAATTAGAGTTTCAGATCCTGACAACTGTGCAAGGGAACTGTGTTTATCTAGGCAGTGTTGTAACTGCACTCTGGTTATCCATGTCAGCTAGCACAGACATGTAATCATGTCAGTCTTGATTTCATGTTTATATATACCTTATGGAGCAGCATAATTTATCTCACCAAACTTTATCTCTCTAAAGAGTGGGAAATTCACTTGAAGGCATTCCTTTACCCTCTTTTATCCATTCCAGTTTTCATGGATTTCTCCTGAAGACAGTATGAATGAGCTGCTTGTCTTTACTCTCGGTATGAGGGAGGCACAAAGCACACAAATAAACCTCAACCCATTCTGCTTCAAGGAATTATTCTCATTTTAAAAAATCCGTCACATAAACCTAAAAGACCTTAGAAAGTACAGCATCTTTCTTTATTATCCTTTGGGCATCAGAATACTCAGAAGAAGTATAAATTACCTATAAATTATCTTCTCACTGCAATTGTAGAAACAGAACAAATCAGAGCTTCACAGAACACTCACAAAAATGGTCCCCAATACAGACAGACTGATCTGTTTTCTAGTCAAAAACCTGTTCGGCTCCAATTGAAATGGTAGCTTCCCACCAATTATGAAAAATAAGGGTTGGATCTTAGAAAACACAAAGGTTGTTCTTGAATAAAACTAATTACCCAAGGCCACTTGCATTCAGTATCTGACTTGAGAACAGAAACTTGATATCATCTTCCTTTTTCACTCAGGCATACAACACTAAATGAACAAGCCTTTAAAAAAATACAGTGGGAAACATAAATGTTATTGATAATTATCTTGCCAAGTATTTTTATACATATGAATAAATAAGGATGCATGTAACGAAGTACAAATAAACATAAGGTTTATGTGCTCTTCACATAAACTGTAACGCATATTTTCCACAGGATCTGCAGGATCACTTTTAAAACATTACAAAAGACGTAGAATAAAAGCTACAGAAGAAATCACTTGACTTAAAATTTTACTGTAAATTGATGTGTGCATCTCGAGAGCTTTCACTGGTCCCTAGTATGTGTTCAGCAGCTCGCAAGCACACGCAGCAAGACTGGAGTAACACGAACTCTACAAGTGTTTGTGTAAGTGTCTATAAATGTGATTTCTAAAAGGATTCTGGCTTTTTTGGTGAGATGACTGCAACTGAAAAAAATCCCCAAAGCACAAGAACTTAAATGCGTAAAGCATTTCTGGAATTTGCATTTTTACCTGTAAGAAAGATATACAAGATGAATTGCTGTTGGCTAAACTATCTTTTTTTTTGCAAAGCAATGTTGTAATATGGGAATTTACTATTAGATGAGTATATTGATTCACAATATTGACTCTGCCACTCTTGATGACCCAAAGTTACAGTTGTTGCTGTAATTCTACTGACAAAGATTTTGCTTTTTAAAAATTTTCTAAGATGACCTGGAAATTTGTCTCAGTATTAGAGGTATTTCAGCAGGGATGTTTTGAATAATTTCATCATCATGACTTTAAGCATCTAAATCTTGACATTCTGTAGTTGAAAACCCCAGAACTTCCAAAAACATAATCTCCTGCTGTACCTGCAGTGTTACGTGACTCTCAGCTTACTAGAAGTGACTGAGATAAATGGAAAAAAATAATAAATCTAGGTTTCCAAGCTAGTCATGTAGAGATTTTACAAATTCAGTTGTCACAAAGAAATGAAACACAATACTATGAGGACTGCTGCAGATAACATTTCATCACCCTAAACTGAAGCTGAGGATAAAGATGTCTTCTTCATCGACATTAACAGATCAAGTTGCCATGAGGCTTCTAGACCTTTGCAGACCTCTCTACATGGTAACAATCAGGCAATCACAGAATTTCAGAATGCCGTCACAAAGAGCTTTCCAAACATTTCACAATATCATTCCCAGGGAAATTTTGTGAAAGGAGAAAAAAAGGTCTATAGAATATGAACACAAATGGCAATTATATTTTAAAAAAGAAAAAATAATGAATTAATTTTAACCTATGTATGAGAGTATTGCTTTCATTAATATATGCACACATAATTTCACTACAGTATTTTTTGATGCTGTATGTTGATTCTTACAATGACATATACACTAGCCTGGGGATATTATTTCTTAAAACATTCCACATGCTGAATGGTCTTTACACCCCCTGCCTACCCTTTCACAAACTGTTAAGTGATCCTTGAAGACTCTTTAGCCTGCTTATTTTTCCTAATCATCGTTGCACCTGTGAGGATGCCATTTACCCAAAACTAATCCAAGATTTCACGGCACTTGAGTGACCATCTTTAAAAGAAAGACAAAAAGAGGTCTTCATTTCACTGCCTCTGAGTAGAATTGCAGCAGCCTTTATCAGGCACAGAATGCCAACATGGACAGGAAGTAATTTAGCATTATGTCATAAGCCTGAGATTTTCTGTGTTCTCCTTTTTGAACTGCCTACTGATGAATCAAAGCACATGTTACAGTTTAAACTTTGGGGGTTTCTTTTTCTTTTTTTTTTTTTTTTCTGTGCAGCGATTATTTCATGAATCATATTATGCTCCTTGGAATTATGTTTCCATCAGTACCTTTCTTACTATTTCTAATCTTGCAGGAACTCATTTAGCTATGGCAGGTGACTCACTCCAAACAGGCATTTGTAAAAATAAGAACAACTGTACATATAACAAAAGAGACTAAATGCATAAACTGCTACGAAGCCAGCCTCATTTTGCCTATTCCATTTAATCTCTCATCAGGCTCTGAGACAAATTTATTGTGCTAAGGTTGTATAAATACGAAGCAAGCCAGAATATAATCAAATCAGGCGAGGCTGAACCCTAGTAAGAGATCACACTGGACAAAAGTTTATCTACTACAGCCACTGACCTGCTACTCCAAGAGCTTGTGATGTAAGTGAGCATAAAAACTACAAAGTCACCCAAGGGTGTTCACCATTCTCTCTACCAACTGCTGAACAAGCCTGGTAGCTCTTGAAAATTACTGATGCAGGTGTTTGGCAGAATTAATTCAACGTTATTTTGAGGATAAGCACAACCTTCCTGTAGTATCAGACAACTGGCTTCAGTTGAAGTTCCAAGATTATCCTTTTGAATAGAAAAATTCCAACAATCCCTGCTTTTCTTTCATTCAGAGTTGTCTTTCACAGCAACAAAAACCGCAATGAGGGCAGATGCAATTTTCTCCCCATTTCTGGCCATTCAATTAGTAGCAAAAGATAAGTATTACATTAAGGAAGGGAAGCTGCTGATGGACCTTGGAAAATTCTGTTTCAGTGGCAAGGAACTTCTTTTCTCAACCTACCTTTTCTTGATTCAGGCAGAGAAGACAATCACATTCAAAGCAATACTGGCGCAGCAGTTGCTTTTGGCGTTCCCTGGTAGGCATCAGTGATTCAACGTAGCTGATGGTGAGCTGTATGCAGTGCATAAAAAAAAAAAAAAGAGTTGGTATATTTTACAAAAAATCCATATTCAGTGTATGTATTAGCAGATGCAAAATTTTTTGGATAAAACATTTTCCCCAGCATAATATAAAATGCTAACAGATTATTTTCTAGAAGAAATTGACTACTTTTACAGAAGGTGAAAAAAAGAGAAAAAATAATTTCCATGGAAGAACGCTTTTTCACATTTTAAGATCAATATTGTTTGAAATTATTAATCCCACCCAAATTTATCACTATTTCAACTTTTAATCTTAATTTGGAAGAAAAATAAAAGAAGAAAGGAGAGTAAAAAAAGAGAGCAAAGAAACTCTGCATAAAGTATCTGAATTCCTTGTGCATGAAATCGCATTTTCTGTCTAGCTCCAGAGCTTAAGTGTGTATTTACCACTACAGTTATACAATATCCAACTATCTCCAAAATTTTTTTCTCAGGGAAGCCCCTGCTTTCTTGCAAATATATGTTTGAGCCTGAGGATAATTCCTCTTATGCCATACCCATTTTCAGTATGTCTGTGATGTTTCCCTTGTGACCAAGGAAGAACAAAAGCATTGCAGTCTCTGTTGTTGAAACTATTGACAAGAAGATTTATTAAAATGATAAAAGAAAATTTGTGCCTACATTTGTGCCATTTTCAACTTCTTACACTGTACAGAGTGAATTCCAATGAACTACAGAGAAGTCTGTAGTTTGTTCACTTTGACACCTGCCAGAAAGAATTTTACAGGACTAGCCATTCGTAGAGTTCTCGAAATGTTTAAAGTGCTGCAAAGGCACAAACTAACGATAAGGAAAAGAATATAACAAAAAAGCAGCTCAGTTCAGACCAGCATACAGTCACACATGCCATTGAGTGATTACACTGTACGCCCAACACACTTTGAAACACTCCAGAGAGGTCAGAGCTGAAAAAAATCAGGTCATATTATTTCATCCTGAGCCTAGACACTTCAACTAATTGGGAGAATTTTCACATGGTTTTCAGTTCAATCATGAGAGTCCATCAGAGAAATTACAGGAAAACCTGACCAATTTTAGTAATGACCATGAAATCCATTGTCAGAACCTGCATTTTGTAAATTAGTGAGCATTCTAATTGAATGAGCAATTAACAAGCAACTAAAACAATGCCTGCATTTCTTAAAATTTATTGTTACAGTGTAATTTGATTACATATTCAAGAAGGACTGTGTTAAAAGACATTTACTGAGATGGCAAAGTCAAGCATTTAAAATAAACACGGCCTCATAATTGAAGATTAATAGTATAATTAATAAAAGAGACAAATTAAAATTCCACAATTAATCAAAAGTTAGAAAGTGTGAGAACTTTGTTAGATTTAGTATTCTGTATAATGTTCTGTCCCAGGTTGTGCATGTCTGAGCCAAGAGAGGATTAGTTTCACCACTACTGGCTTATAGCAGAACAGTCTGTACTAATATTTTACACAGAAGCCATGATCTTACCGCTGATCTTTCTGCAGTGAATGGATGGAAATTGTGCTGCTTATTTATTTTCCATCCTTTTCTCCCAAGCTTTGTCTCTTCTGCCCCACTATTTCCAATGTCCCTATCATTCTTTCTCTTCTCTACCCCTCAACATAAGTATCACTTTCTCTCTTATTCTCAACACCTGATTATCTAAACCTGTTTTCCAGCCATAAATTCTAGCTCCTTACATAGCCACTTTTTGATGCAATGGGACGATTTCCTCCTTGTGCCAGTCTCAGATCTGTCCTTCAGCCTTATCTCACACCTTTCCCTGCTGTGTTCACTTACTTTCCCAAGTAAACAGTCCTTGTTGCCCTACTCTGATTGCTCAAACATCTTCAGTGACCCCAACAACTTTGTCCTCACATCTTTCCACAGCTGGTCCTAATCTGCATCCTCCTTGGTGTGGTAAGCAAGATGTCTCCCTTCCTTCCCGCAAAGCATTTTCCAGCCAAGCTGTAGTCCTAACCTCATCCTTCAGACATTCCAAACCCAATTTCCCTCTCCCATCACAAGCCTCCGGATCTTCATGTCTCCTTGCAACTCACAAGTGTTTTCTGTCAAAATCATTCCACACACTGGCTGTTCCCCGTCTCTTGTCCTCTGCATAAATATCTCTGGTTTTGACTCACGTGCAACTGGGCTTTAGGTTCAGGTGGCACCCAGCAGTAAAAAGGATTTAATCAAGTTCAGACACAGTGCAAGAATCTTCTGGGAAAAATAATTCATGTGAGATTAGTCCATTCTTTGCCAAAATATTTTAGACAATGGTTTAAACCCTGTCATTACTGTTGAAACCATCATTAGGCAGGGTTCAGTAATAATACTGCAAAACAAACACAGAGCCAACATCAAATATACCTTACCTATCCAGCCTACAGGCTTCATCCCTTTATCTCTTTATACTTTTTGCCTTTTCCCCCCCTTTTTTCATTTATGTTGAAGAAACCTTGGGGATAGGAAGAAGTTTCAAAAAAGACTTTTTTTTTTCAGAGGTTACCAAACAGTTGTGGATATTAACAGTCACATAACAACATGCTCTGGATTAAAACATATGACTGGACAGAAAGAGAAGAGGCTCCATCACATTGATATCTCCTTTTAGCATTTTAACAACTTAGGGTTTCTCTTGCTGTCAGAGGCCCAAGTTCAAATTCCCAGCCCTGCCAGCAGAAATCTGTAAGTGAAAAAATGTTTGTAGCTGGCAGACTGAGCGGTAAAATATGATTAGAATATTTAGAAACATGATCAACCTAACAGTGACTGAGCCTATACTGATCATTTAATTGTTTAAACACAAAATTTCTGTATGTAAGTCTCTCGCCTACACTTGCTTTAATTTTGGATCACTTCATTAGATGCAAGCCTCATTTAACTTGTACATATTTAGGAAATATGCCCATTTATCAAAGATTGTCTTAATGGTATTTGCATGTGGGATGTATGCTACTAATTAAAACATTACTTCAACTGACCAAAGCCTGACTCTTTATTGCATCGTTTATAAAGAATGCAGTAAATCTTTCCCCCCCCGAAAGGGAGAATATATATTAAAAACTTTTATGAAGGCAAGGAATTATTTAACAGCCATGAGACTTATTGACTCTTAAGACTTCCTCCTTAGAAGCATTGACTGAGACCTGCTTCTTTCTCTGACACAGAAATTCCTTAATCGCGGATATGGTGGTTAGTTTCTCACGTTCCTCATCTGCCAAATGAGATGAACACAATTTTCTAGTACTGGCATGATGCAGTGGACTTAATTTATGTTGGTGGCTTTTTTGTTTTTTGTGGGGTTTTTTTATTTTTTTTTTGGAACAGAGTATAAGCCACAAAATGTCTAGACAGAAAATTCTGTAAAAATTTAAAATCAAGTATTTTAATGCAAATGACAGGGAGAAGAAAGGGAATCTTCTTGGCTTTGCAATCATGAGTCTCAGAGTCTTAGGGAGGGTTGTGTACAGAAATCTGCTCCTGAGACAGAGTTATGTAAGTGGTTAACAGTCTGCACTCCTGTTTTGGCATAATAAGATCAAAATGCCTTCTAACTCAAGGAAAAAATTGTTTTTAAAAACTGTAATGGGACAAAATGTAATGTGTCAAGCATACACAGATAGAAAACTTCTCACAGAATTACAGTAACAGAAACATTATATAACTTGGTCGAAATCTATCATGAAAACAGATTGATTTGCTGATCATCTGAAATCATTATTTCTTTTCAGCATTAATTAAAAAAAATTGTTGCTCTGTAAGGGTACAGTCAGTTATGTGATATTCTGCAGAATGATACAAATTTCCTCTGAACTCTGAAACTGGTGAGAAGCAAAGCACCCATTTTGGAGCAGACCTGCACCTCAGCTAATCCATTCTGCCTCCCAGCAAGACTAATTGACTTGAAGCCATACAACTTCTGATTGGAGAAGAGGCAAAATTATCTTGTGTCTGCCTGCAAAACACCAGGTAGACTCAGCAACTAACAAAAAGTCAATTGAAATTACAGCACACATCTCGATGCTGTTTGAAGTGGTTACTGAAGGGTAGGGAAATGATGAAGATCTCTTCAGAGTAGGCTGCTTGTCTTTTTGACAAAACTAGCTACCTTATCAGTAAAGGAGCCCTCATGATCTCTAGATGAATAATTTCTGCTTTTTTATAATCCTTCCCCATATCTCACCTTTCTTTGCAGCACCTAAATTTCATTTTTGCAAAGAAGTGCAAGTAAAGGAAAGCTTTATATGCTGTCAAATTAACATCACCTAAAATGACAAAAACTGTGATAGTCAGCATTACAGAGAAGCTGGAGAGGCCCCATCCATAGAAGAGTTCAAGACTGGGTTCGATGGAGCCCTGAGCAACCTGGTCTAGTGAAAGGTGTCTGCCCACAGGAGAGGGGTTGGAAGGAGATGATTTCTGAGGTCCCTTCCAACTCTAAACATCCTGTGATTCTATAATTATCTTGAAGTGGAAGAAGTTGTTATAATTAGTTCTGAGCTGCTGGAAGAAAGGTTCAGAATGCTGAGATGACCACAATGGCCACTGGTCTCAGCTCCCCATGTCTCTGTTTTCCCTGCAATTATAGGTAGTCAACAACTCCTTAGCATGAGTAAACTGCTGTAGTGTGCTCTGACAGAAAGCACTACAAATGTGCAAAAATATGTTCCTGTATGGATGGAAAAGCCATAGTCCTCTTCTACTAATCTGAGCTTGACTTGCTACTTAGCTTCTTAATTCTAATAAATCTTAGTGCTTATTTTCTATTAATTATTTTATAGGGGATCTCATTCTGAATCTAGTGTAAGTTTGAACAGGATAAGAGAAATTTTCTAGTGATTATAATTTTCTTGTTGCCTCATAACTCGAAATAATGTTCATTTTACCTTCTCAGAGCACCTAATTTATTCAGAAAACCCAGTAAGTTTCCTCCCTAACATGTATCTTCTCTCCCTTTAGCTCAGATCATGACATCAGTAATATAAGTTAAAACTCAGCTCACAACAGATGATGTAGTTGCATGTACATAAGTTTGTAAATTCAAAACATTGCTATTACTAAAACTGAGCTCACCCTGCTGCAGGCAAGGAGTAAGGCAGTGAGGAAAGTTGCACCAAAGTAATCACGCAGAACACAAAATGAAAAGTGGTAGAAGTTGTGTATAAGGAAAAGTAAATAGGTATTGACAATAATATTGAACTGCCGACTTGTACATACCCTCAGAAAAGTTTTATTTCCCTTCCTCTTCCCATAACAGATCCACACTAATACTGACTTTGTAGCTTTACTTTGTCTCTTAAACCTTAAGCCCTTTTTCTTCATGGTAAGACATTAAAATCTACTGTATTTTTAAATAAGCAATCCATCTCAGTGAACTGGGAAGCCAAAAGTAAAGTTATGGTTTATGGATAAAATAGACAGAAGGTGTCTATAGTTACACTTAAACAAGAATGCAGGACTGAAGGATGTCTACGGTTAACAGCTCCACAAACATATGTTGCATCCTGAAAGATTTCTCTTGGCAAAAAGGTAAGTGTGCAAAAAACATTTCTGTTGGTTCTTAACACTGTCTTGCTGAAAAAATGTTCTACCATTTACTTATTTTGATGGCCTACTATCTTTGAGAAAGGATACATTAAAAAAGAAGAAACTTCATAGGGAGGAGAAGATATACTGTGTCTAAATTAAAATATGTATGGTCTTCATATTCCCAGAGTTTTAAGAACAGGCATGAACCATATTTACATTAGGTTATAATTTTGAAATGACCAACAGCTCGGACTGTGTAGGTCATTGGTGCACCTGAAGTTACATATATGCACACATTTCTTTTCAAGTCTTACTAAGCAAATTCAGTACTGCATTGCTGTAAAACACATTTACTTTGATTTCTAGCCACAAATGCTTATTTTCAGATTAATACAAGTGCTGTTGTAAAAATAAAGTACCGAATACCTTAGATCAAATCAGAAATCTCTTGAAAATGATATTTTGAAGTCTTTCCTAGTGAAACAGACAAGAAAACAAACCTTATTTTGCTGCTTTCACTGTCAATGAAAGGTTTACTACAACTGCATGGTCGCTGCCTGACAAATGCTTATTGTTGCAATGACTTAGTGAACACCGCATTCCACTCAGAAATATTGTAAGTGCTCCCGTCAGGGTAAAGACACTCAAATACAAACAAAATGAAGTGCCTAGAGGAGGAAAGGAGGAACAGGAATTTATCAAGACTGCTAGTGATTTATGAGAAGTAATGATTACGGGGCCCAGGCAGTGTGAAGAGATGATTCTATTTATCATTTTCCCCCTGATAGCTATGTGCTAGAAAGTGGCATCAATATATCATCAAAATATTAAGCTGGTGGCCCAGCAGTCTGGAATTTATTTAGGGAGATGTCATTGTTGCAGGTGTCTGTGATGGAAGGGAGGACAAGTTAATTACCTCTTCACCAATCTGGATCTCTCGGACAGAGCGAAGTAAAAGCTGGTATCCTTCAAAAACGATCACGCAGTTTGGGTCACAGCTGTGGTTCAGTAAAGACATGCTGAGAGGGGTGGCAGAGGGGGAGAGAAAGAAAAAAACTTAACAGAGGAGTCTCCACGCCATTTCTCTTTAATAATTTGAAAGTAGCTAACATGATTACGTCTGAAGTATCAAGCAATTAAGTCACGAAACAAATAAATTCCCTGTTAAATCAGCTGCTCCTGGTTAGGGGAGGAAAATTAATGCTTAGAAGATTTATATTCATTGGTAATAGGAGCCATGCTGGGATCTCTTCATGTGTTTCTGCCTTTTGTGTATTCAGGGCAGGAAGAAGGCAATGGCTTCCCAGTGACCCTCTGAGAGCCCTGATTTAGGGGACAGGGCAAGTGGGGAACAAGGTAACCTGGACAGTTCAGAGCAGGAGGGACTGAGTTATATTTCTGTTGCTTCTGCTCAGTTTCAGGGCACTAACCTTATCGATTACCTGACTGCCATTGCAAGCACAGCTCAAAGGAGACAACAATCAACCCGCATTTCACATCAGGAGAAAATGGAGTATACTATGTCCCAAAGCCAAAGAACTCAGTGTACAGAGTTGAAAGAAGAAACATGGCCATTGCCTATATTTTATGCATATTTTGGCCCAGCCTCTTTTTGTGGCATGTGACAGCTGGGGCAGCACAGCTCATTAGGGAGCTTCTGGCACCCTCAAGGGACACACACACTGCACAAACACACCCTTCCCTCTCTCTGAAGGAGGCTGCTAACAACATCTGCTATATACTTTTGAATCATGAGTTTCCTTAGCTGAGAAACAACTGACTGTGCCAGGCAAACATTTCTGCCGTAGCAGAAACAGGGTTGATGGTTCTTTCCCTATGGGAATGACCCACTGAAAGAGTAATTCTGGCATTATCAGCCTGGAAGAAGAATTTTTGGCTTATCCAGCTCCTGGCTGCATTTATATTCTTTCCTTGTCTGCCTGATTCAGTGACTCAAAATCCCAACTGTTGTTGGCAAAATAGTGGATTTTGCCGAGGGTCAGAGCCCGGCACCAAACCATGTTTATTTAGTTTTTTTACTCCTAAAGGAGGTATCAGCAGGGGCCTGACTCTTTTGGTATCCCTTCTGGCCTAATAAAATATCTGTGGTTAATCTCCTCAAGAACCCACTGGGAGAGTATCCATTACACTTATTGTGAGATCACTGGGCACACTCCCAAAGCTGATGGCAAGGCAATGCACAGCAGGACCATAGGATCTTACCTATTTTAAAATATATTGTAATGCTGAAGCTATCAAGCCATACAACAATATACAACTTCTTAATAAAGAACTTTTAATTAAATTTCATCTCATAGAGACGCTAGTGAGTTTGATGAAAATTTCCTCTGGAAGCATATGAATTCATCTGGAAGGACATTTGCGCAGGACTTGTAAACTACAGATTTAAGTTCATAATTTTCCCAGCTTTTTTGCTATAGCAAAACTCAAACTGCTCTGAAGTGACTTGGGAAAGAGTGTCTTGCATCCCTTGGCAGTGCATTATCATTGAACATAGACAGACACTTTCTTCACAGTTAAGGGCTTTTTTTTCAACCAAAAAGAAAACATTTCCCTAATAATAATGCTCCAAAATAATATTTCATTTTTCTCAAGTATTGTTTTCATTCCATTATGAAATCAAGTGACTGTTTTGCACTTTTCATTACTCTAATTCCCATGTCCTCCTAACCACCTTTTCTTAATCTTTACTACAAGGCAGACCCCAAGATATTAAGTATTGTCAGTCAAATCTTACATATGACATTATCAGGAAAAGAAACAACAATGATATGCCCACTGAGGTATTGACAAACATAATTCAACCATTCGTTAACAAAAAAATTAGATGGTAAAATGTAATTTTAAACTATACATACTAATTTTCCATATTTATGACTACAGGTCACTAATTCTGTGAAGATAAAACCTTCATTGGTACATACTTTTTACCTAATACAAAGAAGAAGCAATTATAAGAAATTAAAATATTAACGTCTATTTCTTAAGGGACTTATCTTTTCATCTTACTACTTTCTTTATTATGGTAATTTACTTATAAATGTATCAGTCTTTTTCTTTTAATTACTAATTCTGAAGGCTCTCAGCTGCAAAATATCTGCATTCTAAAGCATCACTGAACAGGTTTGCCTTAACTAGTCCCAGTCACATATTCTTGATGTCAGCCTTTATTTTTACTTAGAAAAGATTACCACCTCCATAAAAATAAAATATAAAGATGTATACTATTTAAACAGTTTTAATGCTGTAATCAGGACTATTAAGACTGTTTTCAACTAGATCATATTTTTTTACTCTCCTTCAATTTATTTCCATTTCCCAGTTTCTCATTTAGACATGTTACCTGCTGCTTTGATGGTCCTTACAGCTACTTTGGAAAAAGGGAGAAAAAAACTGTCACAGATTTTGCCTGTGAATGAAACAGTGTCCACAGTACCTGGGATACAGGCCAACACCAACATCCTGCATCTCTCCATTACTGATGGTGAAACAGTTACAGGTCACCTGTAAAAACAAGGGAAAAAATCCAGGATTACCAGAATCATTTGGAAACCCCATACTCAAATGAAAAAAACCTTCCAAAATAAAACGAAGGGGCAAATGGTAATTAGATGGGAAACATTCAAGCCCAACACTGGTGCTCTTTCATTTTAGAGCAATCACATCTGGGACACACTCTCCTGTAAAACTGCTGTCAATTAAAAGCAGAAATATTAGTATCCTGCAAAAATGTGGGGTTAAACACATGCAGAGGCCCTACTTTACTGTCCAAAGAAGAAAAAAAAAGCCACCCTACACAGAGCCTGAGAAGCTCAGCCCAGAAACAACCGAACAGATGATAGTGGTGTTTCCATGAGGGGACTTGGCTGATGCCAGGCTGTCACAGCACTTTTTAATGAGTAGCAGTGGAACCCAAGGAATATCTATGGGACAGTTTTGAAGCAAACAGCAGCCTCAGTTGTGGCAACCTGATATGGGACAAATAAATGCAAAGTCTGTGCAATAATGTGTCTTTCATGTTATGGGTATTTTGGTTTGCATGTAGAAGATCTGGCAACAAAATGTGTTCAAATTTCCATTCAAGAGAAACACAACCTTTTCTTTAATTTCAAATATTCAGATTGTAAATGTATTCTTCCTTCATACAATCATACAAAATTAAAGTGGTTTTAGAAAAGAATGGGGTAGAATGGAAGATTCCTGTAAGCAGATTTAGTCCTACCCCAAACTATCAGACTGAGCTTTTTTGGTGTTCAAGATATATCAATGCTTAGTAAATGATTAACAAGTACAACTTTCACATGCTAAAACAAAAAAACCAGAACTCAATTGTGAATGTATTTTTAACTATTTGATTTTTGGGGAAGAGCTGGTTTTGCGGGTTTTTTACATTTATTTTTTAGATATTTTGGTCAGTTATCAATGACATACTAATATCTTATTTAGAAAAATACTACATGATACTGCATATACAAGAAAAGTCCCAGGTCTCTTCTGCATAGCATTGGATTATTAATATCATTAATTCTCATTAGAACATAAAATGAGTAAGAGTAGGATTTGGCAGACATGGAAATGAGATGTGAAAGTTGCAGTTTTATCTACAGAGTAATTGTCCAGAACAGTAAATGCACACCTATGTTTTAAAGAGGTATGCTGAACAATTTAATAGTATAACTTATCCTATAAATTGACAAATTATTATTTATGAGAGCATTAACCATAAGGTGAAAATAAAATCCTCTTTCAAAATTTCTCATAAATTCTGACAGCAACATTAATTTAAATAAATGTACATGCAGTAGGGCATGTGTTTTTTGTAAACCGTTAAACAATACTTTGATTAGTCTATTATTTATGTAACCCATTCAAATGTTCCCTATCAATTACCAAAATCATACATCTTAATTATTTCTTTCCTGCTGACATTGGGTATAAAGTGTCAGACAACTTCTGAGCAAAGATTAGTCCATTTCAAGTGGCAATTATCCTGGTTCTAAAAATATTGACTTGATTTTGGTATTTTTTGAAAAAATAATGTCTTCCAGGTAAAATAGAAAGAAAGCCAGCTTTTGTGAGCCTTAGCTCTGTCTAACAGATCATAAAGTAGCAGAGGTCAAACATATCTTAGAAACAAATGAACGCCTTATTCTTGCAAATCTCTTATTATTACCGTAACATATTTATATTAGTAATATTGAATTTTGATCACCATAGAGTTATAGAGACTGTTTCATCATTTTCTATTAAAGTTATGTATTCTAGTATGAGAAAAGTTTTACATACAGAAGTCACAATAGTTTTACTCCTTCCTTTTTGAAACATGCATAAGTTTTTTATATGAGGATACATGCAAAGAAAAATTTGAGATGAATTAATATGCTGAAATTCAGACATGAAGAGCTATTTTTAATTGTAGTTCACTGTGAGGCACTTTTTAACCTCTCATAGATATTTTCACAGTATGCAGGTGCATCTCAATATCCCAGTGAGGTAGTGAAATGCCATCTAGTTTCTAATTATTTGCAGTTTCAAATACAATAGGGGGAATCCAAAGCATACAGGGCCAGATCTAAAAAACTATTTATACATAAACACAGGCAGAAGCCTAACTGGTCCCATGAATTCTGAGCTATATGATTCAGTGCACAATCCTACCAGAGGCATAAGAAGTGAGGTTTGTTTAACCTCCTAGGAGACAATCTTTCCCCCCTTTAAAACTCAGGTGTGGAAAAAACCAACAGTGATACACATATAATGTGTACTACAGATAGTAACCTTAATCATGGCTGCTTTCTGTGCTCAGCAAGTGGAGAGAGAGGAACTGAGATTAGGGTGGTGAGAGGAGGAAGATCTCACCATTTACAGTGTGAGAAATTCTGATATAATGACAATCCTTCACAGACAGTTAGCAGCTTGCAACAGGTACAAAATATGAAACATTCATAGTCTGTCATTATATGGTTGGTTTTTTTGTTCTCTTCTAGATTTGTCAAAAAGTTTCTAAAAATCTACCGAATCACCTCTACATTTCTATTTACATAAACTTTTAGGATGTTTGACGTCTGAGTTAAAGATCTGCTCTACCAAGGGGAGTTACGAGATTTCAAAACAAGAGTCGGTGTTGCAGACCACAACTCCCAAGGAACAAAAGGAAGACGGCAGTTTTCTTTAGAGAACACCCAAAGAAAAATCAGTTTTCCTAGCTTCCCGAAATTCACAGATGGAGCTCAAATAACAGCCAATTCTGGAGTATCCAACATTTCTGCAGGACAGCATGAGTATGCTGCTTGTTCCTGAGGCAATTGTTTACAGATCAAAGCCTACTGGGACTGGAAATTAACTAACTCCTTTTCTAGGGGAAAAAAACTCCAAACACATAAAACCAAGGCAAAACAAACACTTTTCTCATGCATCACAGTATTTCTTTCAAGTTTTATGGTTATCTTGTGCTATCTTTTTTTTCTGCCTTAACTGACCACCTTATTCCTCACACTACAACCAGGTTCTGATTCTATGTGATCACAGATTTTAAAGTAAGAAAAATAAACAACTGAGTGCTTCAATAACTGTGTTCTTCCATACAAAGTCATGTCCCTTGTCATCTTAACTCCTGCAGAATCATTTATCTCAGTAATTTAATTTGTGCTTGTCCCTTCTGATTCCTCTAAAAATTCCTCTCTATCCAGCTACAAAGCACTAAGACAGCATATCCACATATAGAAACAAAACTGAGTACTCACAGTTTGTTATACCCACAAATAAAGAAAATTGCTGCATATTTCAGAACTTCAAAGTGCAAAGACAAATTCCTTGCTATTTCTAAAATTTCTGAAAAAACACATCTCCCAGCATGCGAACCAAGGGAAAATTCTCAGGTGGGGAGTGACAAACTTTTCAAGCCTCCAAAATGCAAAACTTCGAAATATTCTAGAGCTCTCAAGGTTTATCATCGTGGACTGTTTGGCCACAGAGCTCTAGTCTATAAACTAACAGTTTATAGAATCACTCAACAGTGTTTGAGTTGGCTCCATGGCAATAAATCCTGCAAGTTTATTTAAAAGGACCTGCTATTTGAAACAACCAACAATATTATGTAAACTGACTGAATTAAATGAAAAGATTTGTTCTTTCGAGGCTGCACATATTTTAGAGAAGTACCCTGTACCCAGTAAGGTAACACAAGTAGAAGACATAATCTCTCCTAGACTGGTAAATGCACAATGAGTAAACCAACTTTACTGACTGGTCAATACACTCAGGCATACCTTATCACCAAAAAAAAATATTGCAACCTGTTAAATTTGATTTCCTTTCTGCGTGACTAATGAAAACTCCATAAATTTACCCTGTAAAGAGGTACTGTTCCCAAGATATCTAAAGCTACTGCCAGAGCAATCTCTGTCAGTGCCAGACTCACAGTCTAGTGGACAGTCATGACTTATTTCGGTGTTTGCATTTGACAGTATGGAGGCTTCAGTTTTGCAACATAATGAGTTGAATTTGCTCTCAGTTCAGACCACAGTCATATAGCTTTATACTGAGGATTTGCCTTTGGGTTAAATAAAGCAGAGCTAGGTTTGATGGCAGGACATTCCACGTTTGGGATTTCAGACAATGAAACACATCAATAAGGGTATAAGGGAAAGAAAACAAATCATTATTGGCTAACACTTGCTGCACTGATCAAATTACAAACACCAGGGCTAATAATCAATCATTTTGTCTCCACGTGTTCCTGCTACTGCAACACAGTGAGGCAGCTCTTGTAACACATGTAAGAAACCCTCCCAAGGACTTCCAAAGGATATAATGCACTGATAGGGTCAATATAATTTTCAGCTCTGATGTACAATGACTCCAGCCATCTCTGTAAATGGTGTGCTACAGCTGGTGTATTCTAATCCACCACCAGGAAGAAAGCCATAACTAACCCTTTTTTCCCCTAATTTATTAACCCAATGTAATGTAAATTAAAAAGATATAGATATATATATATAAAGCCCTTTCATGGATTATTAAGTTTCTCATTCACACCAAAGCTGCCTGGGTATTGCTGGTCATGGCCAAATATTTAACAAAAGATACTGAAATGAGTTCTCATGTTAATAGGCTTCTCAAGAGACTCAAATATTTTTCCAGGAGGAAGGGGTGAGCAGTAAATACTATGTGAGTGGCACATTACCTCAAATGACCAAGGCATACTCCAGAGACCTTCTAGAACCACCACATCCCACTACAGTTCTGCACTGATAGCTCTTTCCCACCCGAAGATGAACAGATAACAGGCACAGATGGTTGATAGATCTCAAATCTGCTAATGACTTCATTTGGCACACAGAGCACTAGAGCAACAGTGCTAAACCGTAATGCACAGTATGCCACAGCAGTGACAGACCCGTCAAGCCCCCATTTTGAGTGTACTTCACTCAACTGCTTGTACCCACAGCCCAGGACATCCAGGCTTTCCATTCAGACAGAGCTTCTTGCTCTGAAATCTCAGCTTGTCCATGGAGGGAAGGCAGGCATCTGCTACCTGAACACTGTGCTGAAAGGAGCCCTGTAACAAGGCACATTTGAAAACTAGACCTTTGTGCCTGATATATACATGCTTACAGGTTTTCACTATATCAGGAACTTAGAATCCAATTCTACATTGCATGCGATGCAGGACTTACTTACTGGCTTCCATGGGAGCCACAGAAACAAAATGAGATGAAAGAGATATCAGAAAGAAGGAAATAAGTGAAGAGGAAAAAAGAAGATTCTTCAGTGTTTCGACAGAATCACAGAATAAGCTAAGCTGGAAGCAACCCACAAGGACCATTGAGTCCAACTCCTGGCCCTGCAAAGGACCATCTCCAAGAGCCACACCATGGGCCCAAGAGTATTGTCCAAATGCTTCCAGACAGAAATCAAAACATATTAGAAGAATTTAAGGAAAGTTTTCTTATTTAGATTTTCAGACTAAGAAAAGGGCACAAGTAGTTAACTGTTTATGATATTTGCTCAGAAGCCAAAGCATCCTGCAAAACCATGAAATTTGAAGAATTTGTTTCACACCTGACTGAATTCACAAGTATTTAATTTTACTTCAAAGACTTCCTATTAATCTCTTGTGCCAAAGCATCAATATTTTGGCTGAATTAAAGACTACCATTACTTCAGAACTAGTTACAAAAAAGATATGCATTTCCAACTGCTTTCTTAGTTCTTCATCTTAAGCCTTTGGACATCTTTCTTCATATCAACTAACAATATTTCAGGCCTTTTTTGCTATCCTAGCACATGAAGTTTTCTGATGAGTGTGCAGAACACAGGTATCCCTTGCAGATAGGCTGTCACCACCTACAAGACAAAAGACCAGGAATTTGGTCTGACATTAACAGATAATTTAGTGCAAGTGTGCTTCAGGCATCCCTTTATAGTACTCAGCTAAGTGGTGCAATTTTGATTGAAATGGAATGAAAATAGGTCATGGCAAATTACCTCCTCTCTCCTTAATCCCACACATACTTCTCCAGTCTTTCAAATAAAAATATTTAGCTACGCAGCTAAATATATTTGATTACTAAGAATTTCAAAGCCATCATTACTAGGACAAATGTTATGTTTGCTATGGGCACCTTTTTTTTTTTTTTTTCATGCATGTGCAACATGTAGTGAACATGGACTTGAGAAGGTAAAGCTTGAAACATGCAAAATTATTGCACTCTTAGTGTAAAACAAAATATCTTGAAGTTTTGTAGGACTCCCATTAAAAGTTTTGTGCAACCTGTCTTAGCCTTTCCACAAGTTTTCCTCTAACAACAGTCAGCAAGTCTCATGTTCCCCTTGGTGAAATTTTAGCTTTTACCCAGCTCTGTAAATGTTATCATTATTCCTGCTTTTTGGAACAGAACTGAAACACATCTATTTCTGGAGCAGAACTGGAGAGTGGGAGCTGCAAAGTCACTAATGGATCATATTACAGTATGCTTGCAGCATTTGGCATTATTAATTGGAGTGGAGTAGGAGCATGACATCCTTCTCTTCATCCTCATTTTCCTACTGGTAACTCCACTCCTGTGAAATGGGGCAGGGTTATTAACTTGATTTCAACAGCCACGGCATGCCCACTTTCTGAAAACACACTGCTTGTTTCTGAATGGGATCAAACTTCATGGGCATCCAGGAGTCATTAACGGACTTTGTGTTTGTCTTGCCTATTTGGTTACAGATAGATGTTTTTATGCCTTGAAATGGTATATTAAAAAAGAAAAAAGTTTGACTTAATATGAATAATTAGGGTGAAATTCAGCCACAGATGCTTGGCAAAAGCAAAACATTAATGAATTACTCTTACATAACTTCAGCTAATAATATGGGTGGAACAAAGTACTATGTGCCACCTCTTTCCACTACCCAGAGGATTTCATACCAAACTGCTAGGCAGTTCAAGATAGGTGAGAGAAATTCTAACCTAAAAATTCCTGTGTTTGATGACTTTTTATCACTGAGGCAATATACTTGTTATTCCTTTTGGAGGTGCTTGCTGAGCTAGACTTTCAAGTGTATTTACCTCTTGAAGTTCATCAATAAGTCTTCGGATTTGGTCTGTTGCGCTTAGTGTAATTTTTGCCTCTTCTCTTCTCTTCTCTTCTCTTCTCTTCTCTTCTCTTCTCTTCTCTTCTCTTCTCTTCTCTTCTCTTCTCTTCTCTTCTCTTCTCTTCTCTTCTCTTCCTCACTCTTTAACATTAAATAAAGATATTGCACAACAATATCTTTTCTACTGGGGCCAGGGGATAGGGAATGAAGGAGAATACAAAAATCTGGGGAAAACCTTTTTTCACACCATCGTTTTAAAATTGTTTCCACCAGGAAATTTCTGAAAGCACTAAAGCTGAGAATGTTTAAAGAGAAGAAAATTTCAAAAAGGGTAGAAAAAAAAGGAAACATCTCTTCCAAAATGTAATGGCATGAAATGAGTGCTTTTAAATCCTAAAAACTTAAACAAGTGTAAATAAATGGCTTGATTTTAAAACTTCTTCTGAAACTGGCAAAAAACCATTAAACTTGATTAATTTAGAAACATGGAAACCATTTTTTTAGGAAAAAAAGTCCAGATTTTTTTTCAATTTCTTTTTATATGCAGCATGTTATTTTTGAACCAGCACTAGTCTCACTTTGCTACTTGAGTTACAACCTAAAACAGAGATGACTGGTGAGTTTTAGAACTGAACCTAAGGCATTTTTTTTTCCTTAGTATGGTGAAAAGAAATATACAGAAACCCCATATGGCAGCATATGACACTGACAACCTGCCTGTGTCCATGATCATTGACAAGCCAGGCTAACCAAAACCCGCTTTGTTTTGTATTAACCAAACAAACTTTCAGGCTCTTACAATGTTTGCACATTGAGGCCCAAAAGAACACTGATACCGCTGCCAGTTCCTTCCATTTTTCTTATGCTTTTCTGTATAGATAAACTACTATTGTTTTTCTTTTGACATACAGTTTTATCAAAAGGAGTAAGTATTGTTCTTTCCATCATATCAATAAAGCAAAAAAAAAAATTATAAAAAGGTTTTAGGTGATTTAGATATTGTCCATTTTCCAATGTATTTCTGTGTGACATTACTACTTCTAAAATCAGGACGTCAGACATACCCTTTTGGTTGGATTTCTTTTTACTTTTGAAGGTGTTAGTAGAAAACAACTGCTTTTTATGCTAAGAGAAGGAACCTTGTACATATATTGTGAACAAGGCTTTCAGAACCCACAGTGCCTGTACTCTATAAACCAATATGCAGAAACACCATCCCGTCCATCAGGATTCCTTAGCAGAAGGCCATTACTTCAACAAAACAGAAAATTCCCAGCATATTGCTCTACCTACAACTGAACAGAATACATTTGCCTTTGAAATAGTATTTTTCATTATTGTACCAGATTAGAATAGCCATTATACAGATTTTCTGTGCTGTTACCATGCACTATTTAGGAGAAAAACACACAATACTTAGAGGCAGCATTAAGCAACACCTCCATTTGAGTAAGAGCCACAGAGAAAATGTAATAATTTGCTCCCAATTAAGCTCAAACAGAGAATTCCGAGTCAAGGAACATCTAACAAAAAGCACTGTAAAATAGCTAGACATAGAGTAGCACAGCTAGAATCATAGCTTGCAGAAAAAGTCAGGGAAAAGCTGAACTCCTATGTATGGTTCCTACTTAACGAACTCTCTTAGGGTACATACAGACTGTAAATTGGTGAGAAAATGGTCAAATAATTGCATTATTTGATCTTTCACTTGTAACGGGAAAAAAAAAAGTATTTAATTTTAAAAAGTCTCTACCAGATATCTTGGAAATAAAGGAAGGTTATACAAACACTACACTGAGCTCACAGTTCAAATGCTTGTGGGCAGCTAACTAAAGTTCACAGACCTGTATGTAATTGCTGTCTACAGGAAATACTTGTGTTAGCAAAAGAATTTTCTCCCTACTCCTTCACCTTTGCCCTTCCACAAACTCAGCAGCACAGAAACCTCCTAAAAACATTTCTGTGCTGAACAAGGCTTTCCCCACCTCCACAAGATGAACTAAATCTAACAGTCAGGAACAGAATCTCTCAACTTCGCAGAAACATGCTTTTAGCAACTATTATTGATAAAGGATATACCTTTACACAAATAAGCCTGAAACAAAATAATCCACTCTCTGTTCATTTATCTTTGTCTAAACTTCACTTTTTTTTTTTTTTTTGAAGCTGGCAACACAAGTAAGAGCACAAAATTTGCACTTATTTTAATGTAAATTGGCAGTGACTTCAGTGGCACCAGATGAGTTACACAAAACAACAATCTGATAGAAAGAAAGTTCATAAGCTGAACTTGAAATAAAATTTCTCTGAGTATTGAAATTGGGTGATCTAATTCCACGTGGTTAAAATTCTGTACATTTCAGACAAAACAAATCCTTGACATTAAAACTCTGCAAACTTTAATTTGCTTAATTCCTAACATAAGCTCTTCACCACAAATGTCCCATGTTAACATCAAATAATAAAATAAAAATCCATTTTTTAAAAAAAAACCCCAGACAGTAGATGTGTTATCATTAGATAGCCTGAATAGGGAAACTTGTAAGTTGAGCAAACATTTTTAAAAATAACATGCTATTTTTTTCCAATTCTTTCCTCCCAGCTTGAGATACCTTGAAAGGCACTGAAACTTTGCGTTTATCAAAAATGTTTGTGTTTTCCCAGCACCCAAATGATACACTGCCATTTACAAAGTGCCATTTACTGCCGTAACAATACATTTTTTCATGGGAAAGTGACACTTTTGCCTTTGAACAAATATCAAAGTTTCTTTACAGGAAAAATTGTATCATCTCACCCATATATGCAAGACCAGGCAAGTAATTACCAGTGTGTACCCTGGAAAGCTGATGCTTTCATTCAATTTTCTTGATGTTACAATTTTTAAGTCAATAGTTTTCATAACGTAGATTCATGATATCAGAAACGTTACAAACATGACCGCTATATTTCAAAGTCCCAACATACACTGCATTCACCAAGAAAATTACAATGGTCTGGTATTATACATTCCAATGGAGAAAGACAGCTGAGAGGGCTGTGATGGATCTACAAAACTAACAAAATATTTACAAAATACACACACTCTCCTAGTGTTTCATGCTAGTTTTTTCTGATATGCAGATTGACTCTCAGCAAATCCTTATCTACAGTTTTCATACTTTGAGCTTTTTTCTCCATTTGTACAAACCTGATCTTTACATGTACTCAAGACAAGAAAACAGTGATTCCAGCAAGCAACAAGGAGCAGCTGGCATTTCTATTACACCTGACAAAATGCAGGATGACAGCAAAGAACATAATCATTTTTGGACACAACACATGTGGATCCTAGCAAATTCCTCAGCCCACCTCCAAATGAAAACTGCACATTTACACCACAAAACTCTCTTGTAACATCACAGAACTAAAGAAAGCGCAAAACTGGATCAGAAATATGAACCACAAGGCACAAGGTTATTCAAATCTACTGCTGCATTTCTCCTACAGTTTATGATACTGACTCCCCTCCTTATGTTCACACTGTTTTTTACACAAACATCATGCCAAAAGCCTACATGCCAAAATACATTCTTCTGTGATGAATTAAGACATTTAAAATTGCGTATTCAGCTATGATTATTTAAGAATATATTTTGCTTTCATTTATGACTTGTCTCTCATCTGATTTGGCTGCATATGAAAATTTTACCTTTAAATTATTATATTTTCATTAATAGAATGACATAAAACTACAAAGTAATTCCAAAACCCAAGATTTTTCACCCTAAGGAATCTTTCATGGTACAATAAGAATTTAAAACAAAAATTACAAAATCACACTAGGTAAGTTTTCATTGTTAGTTTTTGTTATGAGAGCCATATGAGAACAAACAAAGTAAATCCATTCCTTTTTCCAGCAATGTGGAAATAATTTTCTTGTTTACATGTTATGAGAGAAAAGAGTAATTTGTTCCATCGATTCCTGTTTAAAATGTACTTTTAAAGTATTTTACATGCTTTGTTACTTTTGGCCACTCATCTAAAATATAAATCAGCTGTGTGAAATTGTAAAATTGTAACCTTTAGGTCTTCTAACAAGAATCTAAAATATCAAGCTTTCAAATATCAAATACTTCCCTGGTTTTGGTTTGGTTTTGGTTTTTGCGGTTTTCGTGGGGTTGTTTTTGTTTGTTTTTGTTTGTTTGGGGGTTTTTTTTGTTTTGTTTTTAACCCTAATGAAAATGCAAAACATTTTGAAAGTTTGAATCATGACCTAGCCTTCGTAGCCAGTCTTTCCAGACTGAGTCCAACAGTTTTTCAATGGACAGTCAGTAACATCACCTGCTTGGTGAAGCTGAAACAGGTGCTCCTTTTCATTGGCAGAGCTCTGACATGAATGAAGTACTTAAGCTTCACCGTTATTACTTTTTTGACATTTTATGCTCACTGTGACAGCACCACATCGAAGAACCTTTTGAGCTATCACTACTTGATGGATCATCTAAATCTGTTGTTCAGACTGTGTAAGATACTGAAACCAAATATGTGAAAATTACCCCTTAGGATGAAATTTAGACTTCTAAATCTGTTTCTCCAAACTACATCTCCAAACCTTGCGTTACATGTCCATGATTTTTAACAAGATAAGAAGCAGGAGAAGAAAAAGTAACAAACACTATAAAATGACTGAATTAATAAAGAGAAATAAAATAGAACCCAAAACTACATGAGATGATGTATTCAAAAACAAGATCAAAGAGCTAACTTGCTTCTTAATTAGCACTTATTAACAGTTTGTAGATAGAGCGTGAAGGAGAGAATCTGGTAAAATACCAGTCAAGGCTAATGGTGCTTAATTCCCTCCACCAGCAGCTCAAATGTGTTACAATATGCAGACTGCAAAAGAAGATAGGTAGAGTTTTGTTTTTAAAATTATTGCACAACTTAATTCACTCAGTAGTTCTAAGCAGCAATCCAGCTCAGACACAGTACTTACCCATAAGTGCCTGCTGGTGTGATCTCAAAGGTGTCAGTGTGGCAATCAATGGGCAGCAGCAGTTTTTGCCTCTGCATGTAAATGAAGGGCTGAACCCAACCCTGTGAAGCTGAAGCTTCACCTGCCCATGGATCTCAAGGTCCCTGGCTCCAAGCCACACTCACCAATTCACAAAATCTGTCTCTTATTAACTAAGGAGTTAATATCAGTGGGACAACTGGGGCTATGTAAACCATATATCTTGCCTTGGAAAGGGGCCTGCAGAAATATTGGGATCCATGCACTGGCACCTTTGCACCTGGTCAGCATCTATCACGTGGATATTGCACTGTCAATTGTCTCATCGCAGGAACGACTGAACAAATGAGTACTGACACCATGACCACACAATTATCCTCTTCTGCTGCTTTACAAGTAAGAAGGGTCAAATTGTCACCTAACTTTTTACAAACTATTCAGTCATTTGATGATGGAAAAATAAATCTCCATGCTTTGTTCTTGTTTTAGAAAGAGGCCTTGCTCACGCAAGCACTTACAGAGAAGTTTTGTCTTCAGCTGAGCTTTCTCAATAACCTCAAAAAGGTGGCTCACAGGTTACTGCTGCCATTTCTTACCCACCTCAGCAAGTCACCATGCAATCCAAACCCCATGAAAGGCTCACCCATTCACTTGAATATTGCTATTCCAGTTATAACTAGTTGTGTTATATGGCTTACTGTATCTTAAGTCCCTTCAGTGGGACCACTGTCAGAAAGGAAATGCAAACCTTAAATTTATTTTTATTGAATTCACGTATGATTTTCATGCAGAATCTGGGCATTGGGAGGATTCCCAAGGCAGAAGAGCCAGCACCAATCCCAGGATCTGTGCATGAGATGAGAAGAAGACAATTACAAGTGTGCAGGATGACTTTTTTACATGCTGCTTATTAATAAATATGTCACTGAATAATACTTCACAATACTTATTGAAATGAACGCAGAAGTCTTTTACCAGTGGAAACATGTTAAAGTGAGAAATCAAGTGAACACTTGGTCTTGACAACTAAAAGATTATTTGTTCCACAACTCTTCCCTACGACTGGATAACAACAGCAAAGGTCAGGAAAGCTGATCAGGCTTTAGGAGAGCTGCATCACTACCAGTATGTGGGAAGATAGAAGCAGGGAAGTTTTAGTCAAAACAAAAAATAATGACTGAACTTCTACATAAAAGCCATTATTTAACAAGCTTTATTTATACAAATCTGACACATCCATTCCGAGACATTTTAAATGACGATTGAAAAATAAAGCTCGCTGATATTTACTTATTCAGACTTCTCTCTGGAGATCTATGTGCGTGACTATGAACATATTCTCATGCCACTTCATGTGTTTGTCTAAAAAAAGAGATGTTATTTAACAATACGGTCTTTGACAGAAGTTAGCCGTAAAGCCACAGATTTTGCAAACCAAGTATCCATAGTTACTAACTGCACAATAACTGAGCTTAGATATTATCAATTTCAAAATCATTCACAAATAAAAATGCTACATATTTAAATCAATAAACATCTGAGCCTGTTCATTCCCTTCATTTCAACAAGCAAATAATTTTCAAGAAATCATTTACCCTCCAAAAGCAGCTGTTGTCTTTACTTTTGGAATCCCTGATAGCAGATTGTAAATCTGTCAAAATTCATTTAAAATCAGCTCAAGCCTTTCATTTTTGTTGTTGCTATTTTTGAACTCCAAGAGCCAACCATGAACTACGTAGTAAAAATTCACACTTGAATACTAAAATTGTGACAGTTGCTAAGTCTGCAGACATGTATGCTGACTTAAAAATTAATGATTTTAGCTTATTCTAGTTTATTACATTACATTGCAACATAGATGCTAAATGTAAATCACAATCCCAAAGACAAGATGGAAGAAGTCCTGCCCTGATACAGTAGCAATTAATGGAACAATGAACATCGGAAAATATTGATTCTTTATTTTTTACCCCACACAGAAATTGTCACCCAGACCATGATGAGAATTATTATTTTGGGAACAAAATTTTCTTTTCTTCTCCTGGTATCATCTCATTATTGGAAGAATTATTTTTGTTATTTTTCTTGCATCAAATCTGGTGAGTAAAATAATGGAGCATTTCCTCAGTAAGGAGAAAAGAAAAAAGTAATGCTTTTGGATATCCTTTCCTCATTGCAGCCTCTCAGAAAGCTTCTTTCCTGCTTCTCACTTCGGCAATTCAGTTTTGTGACTACAGGTTGAAACCAGAGCTCGGAAGGCCTGAAATACTATTTTTGGTTTATATATGTGTAGCTTTATATTTCTATTTGCTCAAGGACATCACTCAATGTGTAGACATTAATTAATTAAGCATTACAACACCCCTGTGAAGAATGGAAATGCTGAACTGAATCATAAAGATGTTGAATGTAACACCAAGGACACAAAGCACCTCAGCAGCAGTTTGGCATACAAAGGAATGATAACTAAGTCTTTGACTGTATCCAAAAGGTTTACAGTTAGAAAGAAAAAAACCCTTAATGTTATTTGGAAAATAACGGAAGCATAAAATCCAAAACTGAAATAGGATTCCTGGCTTTACACTTCCCTATGGCACAGGTTGATGGTGCAGTCCTGTAGCACAGCTGCAAGCACAGCGTTGTTCATGTTATGCCAGTTAAGGAGCCATGTACTATTTCATGTCTTCTGTCTTGGCTGCATGATGCTGTGAAATCAGACAGCAGCTCCAATGCACTTCTCCGGCACATTTGCAGCCTGCATTTGCCTTTTTCCACTTACACAGATTACTGCATGACCATTACCTGCCATTACACAGCAAACTCATCAACCAGGAAACACAAAAGGGGGCAACACAAAGAGGAGGGAAAGAAATCTCCTCAGCAGCCAAAACCTATAAAGCTGCAGAGTGCTTTTAAAACCTCAACTACAAACTAGGAAAGGAGTCCCCTGAAGTACTGGGGACAAGAGCAAACAAACAGCACAAGAAAGAAAACGAGCTACAGGAGACGGTCCAGAGGAGGGCCACAAAGATGATGAGGAGTCTGGAGCAACTGCAAGAGCTGGGCCTGTTAAGTCTAGAGAAGAAAAGTCTGAGGAGAGATCCCATTAATGCATATAAATAGCTCAAAGGTGGGCGCCAAGTGGATGGTGCCAGGCTCTGTCTTCAGTGGTGCCCAGTGAGAGGAGCAACGCTTACCAAAACACAAGAAGCTTCACCTCAACATGAGGAAGGACTTCTTTACAGGGAGGGTGGCAGAACACTGGAACAGGCTGTTCAGGGAGGCCTTGGAATCTCCCTCTCCAGAGACATTCAAAACCCACCCAGATGTTCCTGCACAACCTGCTCTAGGTAATCCTGCCTTGGCAGGGGAGTTGGACTGGGTGATCTCCAGAGGTCCCTTCCAACACGAGCTGTCCTGTGATTCTGTGATATGCCAGGGCACAGAGAGGCCGCACAGCCCCTTGTCCCCTTGCTGCGGGGCCTTGGCCACCCCTAGGCTGCAGCCTGCCTTGGCGGGGCGATGGTGCCTCTCAACACCACAGCACTGACAGCGAGGGAGCGGCTGCCACGGGGAACAGCTTTCCTGGGCCCCGACAGGCAACGCGAGCAAGCGGCAGCAGTGGGGGCTGCCATGTCTGTGCCCTCAAATGTGCGGGACTGCTCCAGGCCAGGAAAGCACCCGGAAAATACACCCAGCAGTAACGTCATCAGGCTCCAAATTCAACACTAAACCCAACCCGGCTGGTGTGCTTTCTCGTGTGCCCTGTCGGCATTCACAATTTCCAAACACTTCTGACTTGGGGTCTAAGGAGGTCTGAGTTGGCTCCTATCTCCTAGTGAGCTGAGAAAGTCACTTGCCCCCCAGTGTGGGGGCTCCCCAGGAAGGGCCCTTGCCAGGACAGGCACCGGGAAGCCCTGAGGCTGTCAGGAGCACAAACGTGACAGAGCTTCTTGTCAGTGCCCGGCAGCCAGCAGCGGGCTCTGCGCTGTCCCTGCCCTGAGCCCCCCATGCTGATTGTGCACAGGGCCCATCTACATGAGTTGCTTTCTCCAGTGAACCAGGTCACGGCAAAATACTGCTATGAAAAAGATTACAGTACTTAAGATATAACCACAACAGAAACATAATTATTCCAGCCTGACAGCAAATGCTTTCTGCTCCTCCTGCCCACCCTCCATGACAGATGAAGACGCCAAACAAAAAAAAATGCAAAAAGCAGCTTTAGTGGAAAACTAGTAAGTAAACAGATGCCTCCAAAACAGGTGTGACAAGAAAACCAGATTCTGGAAGACTTTAAATTATTTTCTTTCAATGAAAGAAGAAAATGTGAAAAGATCTAAAAGGCTGTCTTCCTCCTTCCCCTTCTTTCATGAGGAAATAGCCCTCAATAGTCAAACTTTTGATGTGACACAAGAAAAACAATTTGTCATCAATAGTGTATTTTCCAAAATTATACTCTTGTCTGTACATTGAAAGCATGTGCAGTTTCTGGCTCCAATACAACTTATCTATAATGAATTTTATGAAAGAAAAAAGTGGTTTTTTTCATGAGAGAACCAAAACACATATAAATGGCATATATAAATGTATGTTGGAAAATAATGCATGTGGGAAAATAATGTGTGTATCTAGAAAAACATTCACTGCTATTCATTTTCAGTGGACAAATACTATGAACTGTTTTTCCTGGAGTCATTGAAAATGCACAATGAAATCTGTGTTATTTTCCACTTTAGGAGGAATAGGTTGGGATGAATGGCAACTTATTTCCTTCTGTTTTCACAGAAGGCCCCAGCTAGAGAGTCTTAATTCAAATCTGTAAGGGACTTTTTAAAAAACTGAGATAAAAATTTTGGTTTCAGATCATACACCCATTTGCTCAAGTTTAAATCATATCTCAAAAATAATTTAAACAAATTTCTGGTTTTCTGAAGCCTTCATATGTGCTTTTAGAGGTATGCATACTGCATATTGTCTTCTGTGAATCATGCCTAAAGTACAAGGCTTTTTCAGGAAAAAAAGGCAATTCTTGTCATACAAAACATAGTCTCACTGGAAATACCAGTTTTCCCTTCTAGGATCAGAGCGTAAGCCTCAATAACAACACCAAGTAAAAGAAAAATGCAAATTCTTGCATGATTCATGCTGCTTTCAAGAACTCTTCTTCAGTTTTCCTGCAAGACAGTTGAAAGCAACTCTGTAGATGCCATGAATATAGGAGTGCAAAAACATTTAGATTAGCAGACCAGACACTTTGTTCTCAAGCAAGTAAGATTTTAACCAAAGTATAGTGGCTGGTTTTAGATAGGACAGGGTATCTGAACTATGTTTTACTCAGACAATATCTCTTCTGGAGATTATCATCGAAAGCAGCTGTGGCTTCACTGGATGAGAGGAGAAGATCTTTCACAGGAACACTAAGGATAATCTGTAAACTAGATTCAACTGACGGTTTGTCAGTAAATGCCATCTTGCAAAATCTTGAGTATTTTATAGAAATGCCAGTCTCATAAAATTCAAGCACTTTTAGCTTAAGCAATAATCTTTTTGAGATTTGGGGAGTTTTCTGAATTATTTTCCAGGAATTTCCTATTTGTAAGATTTTTTTTTGAATGAATTCTCATTCTAAATAGGCATGAGTCAGGCACTTGGAGCTCAACCAGCCACATCGCTACAAAGCACACCCAACATCACAAATAAAGACATTACTCTAAAACTACAATAAATGTTTCTAATAGTGGTGCTAAACAGTCTGCATATCATACTGTTGAGCTAATTTGATTTCTCAAGTCAACAAAGAACTAGAAGATGCCTGTGCTGATGCGACCATGCTTCTAACAATTAGGACCATCCAACTTCTGAGACCCAATAGGTGCTTGTAATACTGGACCAGTTCCTCAGCTGTGCATATCAGCACAGTTCAAGCAGATTTCACATGGTACTGATACAATTTATAACAGTGAAGGATCCATCAGACAGTGATGAAAATGTAATATAATTAGGGAGGAAGTTGGTTGCTTTCTTTGTAATATTAAATATTCTACCTAGGCCAAACTCATTTGCTGTATTCTTTTTGTCTGAAATTCACTCTCATTTCTTTTTAATAGGAATCTCTGTTAAGGTTAGAATGAATTAAACATTATCACAAGAAAGAAAATGGCAATAAGTACATTAATTGGTACTGACAGCAGTTTCACTGATAGCATTCTTTTTTACTGTGCAGCAGTATATTTGTCAAAATGTGGATTCTCTGCTCTGAGAACATGAAAACTTAAAACCAACCAACTCTTATATGGAACCATCAGCAAATTGATCAAATAAAAATGTAGAAGATTTATCACAGAAGTCCTTGACCTCCAAGACAGCTTTTCAAGTCAGTTAACTTCCCTTCTTGAAGTAGAACAACTTTCTTATGCTTATCTCAGACTGTGTGGGTGGATGAATGAAATCAAGCGTCTGTGAATCTCACAAAGATACGATGTCTCTGTTCTCAGGCTCTAACAGCATCTCTTGGTTTTTTAAACCAACATGCCTGATGAATGATACAATATTCACCATCATTCTATATATTCAAAAGAATGTGCATAATTATTTTCTAAAAATACGCCTGATACAATCTCTGTCTAAGTTTTTAAACTGTCTAGCTGGAGCTCTACTTTGGCAGCACTCATTGTAGGATCTCAGCACTTCCCGACTATCAGTCTGCACTCTGTATTCTGGAAGCCTGTCTTGCCCCAAAAGCTCCCCCAACAGCACATATCTGTTTATTGTCTCATTCTGAAAATCTCCTTCTGAAGATAACTCTATGGCTATGAAGAACTTCACTGACAGCCACAAAAACCCTGTGCCTGTGCCAATACTATGTAAGACCAGACTGAATAAAGGAATCCTAAGTGATCATTCTGGCTCATGCCTTGCCCTTCCTTCCAAAATGTGCTGAAATTATATCTATATAGAGACATTTAGTAGGGAATGGCAGCACTTAATAGACTTCCAAGAAAAGTCCATGTTAGTTACTGAATACAAGGAGGTCAACATCTAACACTGTTTACTTCAGTAAACACAGCAAACTCAAAGGCAATAGAGAGGATACAGAGACCACACTGTACCCAAGGACTGAGTGTTCAATTCCCATGCCAGAGCAACCATTCTGGCTGGTGGACTGCCATGCACCTGCACTGAAACAGAATCTAAAACCAGCTGCAGCCTCCAGGGCCACACACACATCCCTGAAAAAAATTCATTTTCTGAAACATCCGAGTCAAGTGTGTGACCTTGTACTGGCTCTGTCAGACAAATAAGTTTTAGATAGCTTGTGAACAACTTCAGACTTCATAGTGAAAAAAAAAATCTAAGTATTTAAAAGAATAGATTTTAAGGTATGGTCAGACAATCAGGCACTGCATAGTGATTTAAATTAGATAGAGTTTACCTGTCATAAAAGAGAGGCATGCGACAATCAGTTACTGCATCTCAGCTCAAGGGCGGTAACTTCTAAAGACATGCTAACTTAATAATTTACAATCATCTTCTCACAATTCTAATTTACATGACATTGCTTCAGCAAATAGATTACGCAGGTTGCAAATGACCTGCAGGGATATCATTGTATTAGTTAAAATTGTAACAATGCAAATTAGGACAGTCCCCTGGCTATACACTCAGTCAAAAATCATTATTCTAGTGTTGCCAAATGTAGAATACATAACATACTAATAGGGTTTTCAGAAACTCTGGCACATCAGTAAAAATATAGCAGCTACTGCCTTCCTAGATTTTTTTTTTGCAGTGTCACATAAGAAGATAAAACAAAATGTAGCAAGTATAGGAACAAAGTGATAAAGACAGTGAGTGAGAAAAAAAGGTGTTATTTGCCTGCAATGCCCGCTAATTCTTGCAGAAAAATAACTGAGAACATGAGCACGAATTTTCCAGCCTTTGACTTGCAACATACTTCCTCTGTGGCTTTGGTCAAATCACTTACCCTCTACGTGACCCACGGCTCTGCATTTAATAGAAATTGTTTTATCCAACTCTACAGCTCTGTATCCCAGTTTTCTTTGTTTTCTCCCTGTCCTGGGAGGCTTACAATACCATTTCATAAGAATGCGATGCAACAACAACAAAACACTCAGGCCCTTCGTTCTTGTTTCCTATAACTTGCCCTAATGTCACACCCAGTTTTTTCCAGTGAATAAGCCCAGAGTCAAGCTACAGCCAAACCCCTTGGAATGTAAAATCTGTTCACGTGACATAAACCCAAACAAGCTAAACATCAGTTTTTCAAACATATCTAAACTCTTAACCAGAATTAAATGACTTTGATTACACTGTCTCATATGGTTGACAGACAGATGCCAATTTCTCAAACACTGTTACGTAAAAATGTGCTTCTACATGAAAAAGATATCCAGAGATCTTTCTTCAACTATTTTGGATAATTCTAGCTTCTATTTTTTCTTATTTATAAAAACAATGACCTTCTGTAATGTTGCTTAACCAACTGTGATTTCCAATTATTCCAGGGAAGAAAACAGCAAGTTTTTTTAAATGTAGCTTTACAAGGTAGCAGCATCTTGAGTGACAGATAAAATGACTATAGTTACGCTTATTGTAAATGAAGCACTTCTCAGTGACAGATTGTTTTAACTCTATTATACTTTCATCCAAGAGACAAAAGAAAAAGTATAAATAAATACAAAGTGCTTAAAGAAACTCTCAGTGGTTTGTTCATGGGAAAAGTTTTTTCAAAAGAGGCCCTGAATACTCGTTGCAATTTTACTTGCTCAAAACCAACTGAATTGAGGAATTCCCTTGCCCTTAATAACATCACAGAAATGAAAAAATAAAAAATTGTCATCACTGAGCAAACAGATCTAAATTTTTTTTTCTGCGGGTGGTAATGAGTGAGTAAGAAGTGATGAATATTCTTTCAAGGAATTGCTTATTAATGTGTCTCAAACATCCCCCAACAAAATTGTTTCATTTATTGAGAAGTAAATTCTCTCTATAAAGATCATTTTTTCCTTCGTCATTAAGGCTACCAGAAGTTAGGAAGAAGACAGCAACACCTGCTATCATAGGCAGATGCCCAGTACTGTCATCACTAAGGTCATTCTGTCTTTAGTGTCTGTCCTATAAAACTCAAAACCATCAAGTGCTGGCATCAGAAGGGCAAACACTGTACTTGGTCTCTGCACAGGCTGAAAGGAGTCACCAAAAGATGTTTGCTCATCAGCACAGAATGAGGCAAAACCTATGGCTGCCTGGCAAACTGTGATGCAGAAAAACAACCGTATTTCTCCACTGTCAGCATTAGAAGAGTGGAGAAATAGATTCCCCATGGCCAGCATGTTAGCACAAGTTATAAGCCACAAACATCTGACACACAGCTCATGACACTCAATGGAAAAACTCTCAAAATGTTTTGATCCAGTGTTTTTCCATACAAACCTGTGAGCAGATGATTTGCAGAAAATGAAAAAATAGAATATATTTTCACAGTATCATTTAGTCGGTCCTTTGGCATAATAACATCTGCCCTAAAAAAAAAGAAATTTTGGAATTTTCCTCCAACTTTTATTTATAATCATTATATTCAAATAGAAACCACTTTAGTAAAAAAAAGAGATTCTAATTGGTGCAATATTTGCTGTGGTACTAAAAAGCATTTCCACTACTGCTGGTAGAACGTTAATACGTACACCAAAAAATCACTGGGAACAAAGAATTCTGGGTTAAAATCATCTTCAGCAGTACTCTAGGGCAATATTAAAATTTCCTGCAGAACTAAGCAAAGAAAAGTATTGCATTGTCCACATATTGATCACTACCATCCTTATTGCAGATCGTTCTTTGCTAGTCCAGTAAGGCATTCAGAACATTTACCCAAAAAAGCAACAGTAGGATGATCACAAGCGTTTCCAAGATAACTATCCATGCTTTGATAAGAATGATATAAAGCTATATAGGCACCAATAGTGCCTAATTTTTCATAATCAGAAATCGAGACTAGTCACAGCCAACCCCTCTGGTCTATGAGGACCAGCTGGAATGCAAATTTCTATAGTTGTGATGCAACAGGCCCACCCTTGCCATCACTTTCTACTCATCACATATTTCAACTACAGAAAACAGCATAACCATACATCCTGCCTTTGCTCTCCACAAAAGTTTCAGCTGAGTGCCAGGTGGTGCTGTTCAGCATCACAGGAAAACACTAGTTTTAGAAATGCTCATGACTGATGAAGTTCAAACCTACCTTTCTATATCACAGTGTTAATTCCAAGTTTTAAACATCTTTTAATTGACTGGACATGGCAAGTCACCAAGGAAAGACAAGAAATCTCAATCAATAAAGGAGAGTTTAAAATTTGCAAACTGGAGAAGAAATTACGCTCATCTTCTGAATGATGCTGCAAAGTTTTCTTTGTCTTTCACTATTTACTTGCCATCTGAATTTAAGTGATCAACTATTGTGCTAGGATTTCCCAGCCTTATCCCTATACTAGGAATAACCCTTACAGCTAGTGGACTGTCTTTTACCTTTCATCTCAGCTAAGTGGCTGTGGCAGAAAATGCCCTTGCTATTCCTGTTCTTCCTCAGGTCACACATTTATGACCATTTCCTCCTGTGAAGAACAGATCCTCAAAGACTAAACTGCATTTTTTGGTGGCATGGATACAGTGAGAGATATAATGCAAGGGACAGGCATTCAGTTGCGGCATCGCCTTGACAGGAAATTCTAAGTGCTGCAGGCAGTTAAAATGAAGAGTGTACTTATTTATTGAATGATTATTCAGTCAGACTATCAGATAAAAGCACCTGTTCTAGAAAAAATGATGTCTGTGTTTCATTCAACCCTGTCAGAAGAATAAAGGATGACAACTGGATGACTTACACATGCAAATATGTATTCTAAAGCATTAGACACTGACATTTAACTGCATGGTACTTTTCCTGGTGTTCTGGTTGCCTGAAAATGTCCCCCAGTGACTTAGAGTTTAAGGACACAGAACTGTCAGTTGTCCATACCCTTATCAAGGAAATCCGATTGCACGCACCAGGGGCCACAGAACACGATGCTCCATTAACCTGTGCAGTAACTGTTCTGCTGTGGGTTCACCCTGGCCAGCAACGAAGCACCCACCCAGTACTCACTCCCTACCACTGTCTCGGTGTGATGAGGAAGACAATAGGAAGACAAAAAGCAAGAAAACGTGTGTTGAGATAAAGACAATTTAATGACCAACCCTCACCCCTACTCCACGCCAGGGGTTTCTTTTGTTGATAAGATGTTACAAGGCATGAAATATCCCTTTGGCTGATTTGGGTCAGATGTCCCAGCTGTGTCCCCTTCACAGTCCACTCACTAGGAGAGGGCAGAGTGTGAAAAAGAGATAGCCTTGGGGCTGTTCCAGCACTGTTTAGCAACAGCCAAAACATGGGTGTGTTTTCTACATTATTTTAGTCACAATTCTGAGACACAGTGCCATAGCGGCTGCTATGAAGAAAGTGAACTCCACCTTGGCCAAACCAATACAGTCCAGTACATCTGTAACTATTCTGTGTGTTCACAAACTAAGAAAAATCACTGTCCTCTATGCTCCCTAGTGCTCACTGCTCTTCTCTTGCCCAGTTACATTTACTCAAAGTAAAACATATCACAGCTAAATTCTACAAACCTGACATCTCTGTTGCTCTCCCATGTCATTCCTGACTGCTCAGTAAAGCAAGGACACAACCATTGCTATTTTCCCTTCCCATTTAAGATGCAGCTCACACTTACACTGCTATAGATGATCTTCACATCTGAGGGAGCTGAGATACGCTAACAGTATATAACTGAAATAATGCTTTTACATTTTTGCACCACTGCGTCCTGTCTTTCCTCCTGGCAGATTGAAAACATGTCCCCAGCTTTCAAAATCCAGAGCAAAGCTTTTCAGATTTTTCTGTCATTGTTCTCAACCACTGGGAACCACATGATCATTCCTTATTTCCATTGCCTCATTGACACATTTCTTTCTCAAAGCTTTCAATGATGATCTATTTATTCTTATCTATTAGAACATTTAATGTTTATTATGGTTAAATTGAAGTTCTCAAATTAGTTTTGTTAGGAAATAGGAGGTGAATCTGTCTGACTCTCATTCAGCAAGCAAGCAAATATGACATTCTGCTGAGCTGTGAAGGCTTCAGATTTCACGTCCTTCATCCTGTCCATAAAAGGCCAAAAACTCCTACAATAGCATTTTTCAGTTAACATTTCAAACATGAGAAAGTACCAAATTAACAGAAGTCCAGCTGGTGATCTGTGTCAAGCTACAGTACACAGAGCACTCCTGAAATCCAACATCTTCCGATTTTTCTGTCTCGCATTTACTTGGCACTGCACGAAGATCTGGGCTGCTCAAGGCACATGCAGCACAGCAAGACTAACATCTGGGATTACAGTATATCAGAGTTTAGAGATGGAATTGCAAGCGCAGGTTGAAACAATTAAAAGTCATTGTGCTAAGAAATTCTAAGCAGATAAAGAAGAGAAAGTTTAATTGGTTGCAATCTATTTTGCCAAAAATCTCAGCCCCTGGGGAAAAGACACAGGAGGGTCTACCGAGTGGATAATCAAGTTAGCAGAAGCAGTTCTGGGAAAGTTTTGAGGAACACAGATCAATTCTCCTGTATTTGCACTCCTAAATCCAGAGCATGTACCTTTCCAAAAGATAATGTTTTAATTCAGCCTTAAATCATTTGCCTTAGTGAAAGAAATTGAAATACTGTAGTCTGTGTTTCACAAAAAGAAAGACTGGTTTATCACACTAAGTATCATGATTTTTGGAATGAGGAAAAAACCTACCTTAACCTCTTTTCAATCTTTGATTATTGCCTCAAAATTAAATCTGTATACTTCAGTTTAATCCTTTCAGTGTGCTTCTTCATGTCACTGGCTAGTACAATTCAAGCCACTCCACTGCAATCTCTGCTCATCAGAGATCTGTGCTTTCTAATAAGCACTGCCTGGAAAGTCTGCCTGGGTTAAACTCTGCTATATATTCATCAAAGCTCCTTTCTTTATTTTCTTTACCTTTGTCACATACAATGTCTCAAGTAGCCAATACTAAAAAGTGCATATTTGACGTAAGAAGGTATGTCCTTTACACTTAGAAAGATAAATATAACAGAAGAGGTTTGTATGATAAAAGTACCTTTCATAAGAGTGTTTGATGTCAGAGGAAATAACAGGTAAACTTTTGATCTTTTTTCCAATTATATCAGATGGTCTAACAAAAGCCTGCCTCAGTCTATAAGCCTCAATTCTTTCTTTTGACATTCGTGGCCACAACACAGGTCCTAAATCCAGGATCTCTTTCTTACAGCACTTGTCCTAGTTTTGGCCAGGAGCTTAATGTAATTCAATACCATCTCACATCATTGCCAGGGCTGGGGGAACGGACTCTCTCTGGCTTCCAAGAAGAAGGGCATTCCTTCCAGTGGGAGAAAGTGGTGGGCAAAATGGTCTGGTATTGTTTTATTTTACATGTAAATGGTTTCTTTGTCTTATACCTTTTGTTCTCAATCTCATTGCTGTTACTGCTTATTTTTTTTATTTCATTGCTCTTTCCAGTAAATTGTTTTTATTTCAACCAGTGATCTTTGCCTTTTGTGCTTTCAACTAGAGGGGGAGTGAGTGATGGGGTGTTTTTAGTGGAAGCACTAAATTGGAGAGTACCATTCCTAAGCCATGACAGCACTGTACGGAAGCCACACCTCAACCCTGCAGTGACAATTTCGTATTCTCACACTGATACTGATATATACAACTCACACTGAGTTGTAGAAGTAACATGAGCTAACTTCTATGTCTTTCTTAGGACATACACCGAGCTTTTATTCACTCTACTATGATCTGTGCAATAGTATTACAGAGCGGAAAGGCACTTCACATTTTGAATGTATTTCTGGAAATTTTATGTAAGTAAAACGTTTATCAACTTACATAATCACAGATCAAATTTACTTTCAAAAAAATTCTACCTTTCTGAGACATAATTTAGTTTTCTGATTTGCTATCTTATCCATAAAGAGTACAGAGATTTTATCAGGACCTCTCCAAAATCTTGATGTATCATTTAAGAATTATAAAACTATCTACCATTTGTACATAATCTTCCATCCAAAAGTATTTTAAAATTCACTACAAAAGGTATTTCACATTGCTAGTCACTGTAACTTGTTAAACGAGAACGTTTTGAGCCCCACATCAATTACTGTTGCAGATGCTCCTTTATCGCAAAGAACTGTCACACTGCACATCTGGCCTGGCTAGATGGACACACTGCTCTTAAGGGGAAAGAGATACCCTAATTCTTGTTCCTTCCTTCCTTCCATCGCTCTGTTATGCTCTTATCTGCAGACTTTTAATGGGTTACATCACAACCCTTCTCCTCTTCCTCATGAGAGGCAACACGAGCCAAATTATGCCTTTAAGAAGCTGTGTTCTCACACTCTGCCACTTAGTCTTCTTCACAAAATGATTAATTTCATTTTCTATATACAGTTAATTTGTATGTCTTTTCATCTGATATATTTGGACTTTACTCTTTTTCTTGGAAACACTAACTCAGGTATGGCAGTACCCCAAAACACGGCAAAAAGGAAGGCCATTTAGGAAGTAACTTTCAGTACTACATTACTCTTTGCATCATTAATATGAAATACAGAATTCATACTCCAAGCTCCCAGCGAACTAGAATTGATGAGCCCAGTAACACGAATATTTACAATGAGTACTTCTCATGCAGTGTATGACTTGTAGAGCTGGGTAGCAATTGTGGAGATGCTGTAAACAGGAAAAAGCCAGCTAAGCTAGAAGGAATGTGCTAATTAAAGGATACAAGTGAAATGCAAGTTAAAACCAGCCAGATAAGGAGAAGGGAAAATCCTGTCCCCAAACAAGAAGGAAGGAAGGAGGGAGAGCGTACCCCTTGCTAGATTTGCATATCATATCCCAGGGCCCAGCCGCAGCTAGCAGGGGAGGGAAACACTGATCCTTCACATCTCTATTTAGTGCAGGTCCCCAGGCAGCTTTCCTATTTAAAAAGATCTAGGAAGGAAGTTAAAAAGAAGGACGGCAAAAGGAACAAAAGAGAAGGCAATGGAGCAGAGCTCAGAGCAGAAGCTGCTCCAAGGGAAGGGCAGTTTCTCAGCAGCTCACTCTGCAGATACAATCCAAGGACGGCCAAAGTCATTCCAGTCAAAACCAAGACACGGTGCCTAAGGCAGAGGGCAAGTTCAGAGGCCGAGTAGTGGCATCACCGTATTCCTGATGGGTTAAGTATTTAGGCAAGGCAATGTTTGTCAGTGAAACTAATGCCTTTCATCAGAACAACCAATTACAATGCGGAGGGGGAAGAAAAAGACAAGTTTTGGCTACACAAGCCCTTCTTCAAATGAGGTGCTGAGGTGTGACACTTAGGTGCAGTGTGTGAGTAAGGATAGTGCCCTCAGCTCGGGGACTTGAGTGAGATGTCCTGAAAAAGACACAGACTGAAACCACAGGTATGCCTGTGGGTATGGAAAGAAGGCTTTAGCAAAATTTCATGTGCTTTCCACGAGCAACAGGTTCTGGGAAGATGGCCTCTAGCCATTGAAATATCCACACATGTAAGAACAGGTGTAGAATTTGGTGGCATAATCCGCAGTCTCCCAAAGTCCATGGTGAACCTGCTGACTTAGGGGACTTTGCATCAGGTCCTGAAATCAGATGTCATGTGGAAAGCCACAGACAAATCCGTGAAGCAAAATAGACCGACATTGCAGTTCATATATGAAATAACTCTAATGATTTCCCTGGTTTTAAGTTGCAAATGTTCCTTGGTATTCAGCTAGCTGGCTTTTCTCAAACCCAGTCTGCCAATAGTGGAAAAGAAACCTAAGGAGGAAGCACTTAAAATAATTACTAATCATTATGGGCTGGGTTTAGTTTAACAAGCACTATCTGTGGTCTTGGAATAATTCTCTGAGGTTTACTGGAAATTTATGAACCATGGGAAAAAAACTACTGATAATGGAAGGAACAGGCAAAGGCAGAGTGTTTTAAAACTGCAGAACCTTAAGGAGTTGTTGGGTTTGATTTATTTTAAAAATCTAATTCAGAGGTTTTTTTCTCGATTTTGTCCAAACTCTGAANTAAACCACAATTCTTCTATTCACCTCCGGTATCCATATTGTTAAATAGTCTCCAAATAACATAAAGGAGAAAATGTTCAACTGCTGAGGATCAGAAGGGTTTTTCCAGAGTTTCAGTTTAATTAGCTTAAAGCTAAGAATAGGTCCCATAAACTAATATCAAGTTCTTAGTCCATCTTTTGACATTTTTGCCATTAATTATTTCTGTTATGCCGGTGGGAAAACAAAGATACAGGCCCTAATCAGTGCTCCCAAGTGTTTGCTAATGAACTCTGAGGGGACCAGACAGTAATAATTGTCTTTCAGAACTAGAAACCTCCCTTGCTAAGAGGTTCTTTGTCTGCATATCACATCTTTATATAGCTTAATGTTGCTTTTATCACTTTATTGCTTTTGTTACTTTTTCATGTGGGAAATGTTTTGATTAGATATAATATACCCTCAGAGATACATCCTTATCTTTCACAATAGCTATCTCTGCATATACAGCAATAATGCAATCTCCATAATCCCGAATTTGTAGAATTTTCTCATTATTTTATCATAGCACTTATCATCCTCTAACACACACAGCCAGCTTAGCAATCATAATGACTGTATTATTACCATTTAACAGTGAGTTGTAATGTTTGTGGCTAAGATAGAAAAGTGGTCCAGAATCTGAATTTCAATAACAGAATGCATCATTGTGGCAACATTAACAAGACGCTTTAGTGAATCTTTAGTATTCATTCGTACATGTGTCTACCACGGTGTTTCTGGACCAAGATTCTGATTGAAATCTCTCCCAAGAATGCTCTAAGGAAGCAAGGAGGCAGATTCTTTCTAACAGTTGCCTAGCATAGGCTTCTTGAGGTTCTTTCACAGTACATCTACAAAGCCATTGGATTGCAACTCACACAGGTGCTCCTAAGCAAGTAAAATTTATTCCAACAACTAATACTCGATTCAATCCAAATATCAGCCAAAGCAGCTGAACTGTGATATTGGCCAGCTGGCTGTGTGCAGGTGAGCTGGTACAGGTCATATTGGGGTGTATGCTGTGGCAGCTATGCTGCTGGAGTCCACTTGGGCAAGTTTACAGGTACAACGCACGTCTCAGCTAAGTGCTGAGACAGCTTTATGCTACACATGTGCAGGGTGGGTGAAGGGCACTGACTCAGCCACCTCAGATGACAAGAAGGGGCAGGTAAGTCTCTCTCCAGGCAGGAGGACTCCCCAACAGAATACAGATGTGATCAGGTAAAATGTTTATGTTTCCCTTTCCCTAAAGGAAGTACCTGCCTGGCCTATATTGTAGCTGTCGGTTGGATCCAAACACCTGTGCAGACCTGCCTGCCACATAAAAGCATTCTTTTGCTTGCATACTAGCTCCCAAATGACAAATTATGCTCATTTTTTGCCAGACTGGGTGTGAACGAATCACAGTGCTTTGACTTTCCACCAACACAGCCCTCTGCTAAGAATGCTGCAAACAGCAGCCATCACACTGAATTCAGTCCCATCTGGATCTTATGTGGGGTTTTTACAAAAACAATAATTCTCTCTAAATTTACTGAGAAATGATGCCGAATTGACCTAAGTCTAAATCTGGAGCAGAGTAACTGAACTCTCCTAGAGGAAATAAATTTCAGAGGAAGATCCAAAATATTCCAGCAAAGGGCTAAACATCTTGGTTTCTTCCTGTTTAATTGTAATGCCAAATTGTAATCACTAATCTGCTCCTCATCATAATCTAGAAAATATATAGTTCACCATGCAGTTCTTAAGCATTCAATTTATATTTAAACAAAAAGCAAATGAGCACATACATAAAAATCTGGTTTGATATCTTGAGATGAAATTGTGGGTCCATTTAATTCAGTGGAAAATTTGTCATTGACTTATGTACTCAATAATGTCAGCAGGCACTTTTTCACATAAAAGACTAAACTTTCAGAATAAGCATGAAGGGACTGGCTTTGAAACTAAATTCAAGATTTCTTATTACTTTTGTTCCTCTCACTCCAAAGGAAAAGAGAAATCAATATGGGTTAATACAATGTTTATATTTCTGTCATCCTGTTTTAAATCTAAAGTGAAAGGGATTGTTTTAACATTGCAAATGCTTCTTTCCTCCATAGAACTATAGATCAAGGTTTGACATAAGAAAAGCATAACTCTATAGGGAAGCTGAAAAATATTTAAAGTATTTTTTCATCATCTTTGAACACATGGAGTTCATTGCATAGATTTATTACTATTAACTCACAATGTGTGCACTCCCACATTTTTTTTTATTTTTGTGTCCAGTTCTTTCTTATTTTATCCGTGTCAGTCACTTCCCTTTTTCCACATCAAACACCTACTCAGCCAACATGTGCATCAGTCCAAAAGGCAGGGCAATGATGAGGGCAGCAGGAAACACTTTGCTAGGTGTAACTGGCTTTCACAGTCCACGATATCTTTTTGTGCTGGATAACATCCTTTGTTGAGAAGGGATGTTTCTCAGGAGTGGTCAGAGTAATGAGACTTTGGAAAAGAGGCAGGCATGACCTTCTTTTGCCTGCACACAACATTCCCTGAATAAACCCTCAAGATTCCCCACCTGATCTAGGAGGAATAAAGACTGAATTGAGACTAATCCTGAAGAGCTCATTGAAAAACAAGTGAAAGTCACAATTCCTTTTCTCCTTCCTTTGGTTTTAGTTCTTCCTCTAAGTTTTTTTTGTTGTTGTTGCTTTTTGGTGGGTTTGTTTGTTTGTTTTTGTTTTGTTTTGTTTTTTGCAAACGCAGGAGAATTTATGTATTGATTAAATAATACTTGGCAATATGACAGAAACTAGGCAATATGACCAGAGAGGATTTTTGATCACATAAAGCAGGAGTATGATTCAATCAAAAAAAGTGGTACAATTTTACCTTTAAATATATAAAAATAAACATATACCAAAGTTTGAATTAAATTACGGAGTAAGTCATATATAAAACAAAATAGAAGACCAGGTTTGTGCTTCCAGTGACAGCCATGCAGAACTATGGCATTACTTTTTAATTTTAATTCTCTATTTTAACATTTCTCTTACTTTTAAAAAAATTAATTAATTTCATTTTCACATATATTAATGTATCCCCTGGAGCCACTGGGATTATATTACTGGTAATTACCACTAATATATATAGCAAATAATACCTGTGTGCACCTAAGCTTCCTTTTTCTAATGTCTATTTTCACCCAGCTTCACTGCTGGTATAGAGCAAGTGCACAGTTCTACTGTTTCAGTAAAACAAGTCTGATTTATACCAGCTGGGGATTTAGCCTTTCTTGTTTCCATGAATTCCAACAGTATCTCATAGAGCTGTACAGATCTCTTATACAAGCATGTAACAGAAAATGTAGAAAGCTCTAAGATGGCTGAACATTTCCTCAGACTGCTGAGACTTCCTTCCTGTTCATTTCACTTGTAAGACAGAAATAACTCCCTGATGGCTTGACCTCTTCAAAAAGAAAAAAAATCTGTACTGATACCTGCTTATCAGGTCAAATTGCAGAAGCAAATTTATTTTATTTACTATCCTCTGAAAACTGAAAATGATTAATAATTCCTTGCTCAAAGGCCTGAGGATAAATTCTGAAACAAACACTCCCTATTTTAGCTCAGAAAATCACCTTACCCATTTGATTTACACATCACTGTCTAGTGAAGAACTAGTACGTGTTTCCTTACGTTACACCTATAAATTGTGCCACCATCTGTTAGGATATAAATCATTGGTCTCCATAGTGTTTCAGAGGATGGTATGTCATGGCTCCAGGTCATCTGTATGACCACAAAAATAAGGATATAAAAACTGTCAGTATTTAACAAACTTATATAAAATCAATTTCTTGCTAAGAAAGATTAGGCACTGCACGGACATGCAGGTGTACAAAGTCCTGATGAGACAATGTCAATACTTCAGGCATGCTGCCAATTATTATTCAAACAGCATCCCTGAAATGGATTTTCTTCTTGTAAAAGAACAATAGAGTGTTTCCAAAAATGAAATAAAGTGCACAGTGCTGTTGAGGTTGGGCAGAAGGGAGAAAATATTATATTCTCTCATTTTTTCCATTAAAAAAGAAACATTTATCATAAGAGGGTACTTTACAAGATGGAGCAAATCATATCATCTTCAAACACTGACTTTTGCAGAGGCCTCAGATATGACAGGTGGATATTTTTGCCCCTTGAAGTGTGATTTATAAGAAATGCTGTGTTTGGCAGGCTGTTATAACATGTCACGGTGCTATTAAATGCAAGTCAGAAGTCCTTTATAATTCATTAGCATTCTTTCTTGATTGGAAACTACACAGCCACCTGCCCCTGCTGTTATTCAAAAGCAGAAGACAAGGTAGTCATTCAGAAAGTACTGGACTGATAAGCATTTGGCAGGGACGAATACCAGCATATCAAAAGACAAGTACAGAACAAGAGCGATGAAACTGCTCATGATTTACTGGTCAAACTACTGATGTAAACTGCTGGGACTTATGCAAACCTTGTTTCTGCATCAGACAACCAGGGACTCATATCAGTATCAGGCAAATTCCTTGTTTCTGAGACACTGAGTTTTACAGCAATCACGCACAAACAAAATTGTTGCCACACCAGTTGTTAAAACACTCACACAAATGATATCAATACAAGAACTACCAGAGAAAAATCTTCAGCATTAAAAGGAAATCACTATCTAGCATAACATATAATTTGCACATTCTACAATTCTCATCAGTGAATGCAGCATTACCTTCCAAGGATTCACCTGCATTTCTCATCCTTAATTCAATCAAAAAATTCCAGGCAGTCTGACTTTATTAATAATGCATCCTACTTGTGCCAAACATTCGTTTCCAAAACTAAGAAATAAAGAACAAAAAGAGTCCTTTTATACAAACATCCCCATAAAGTTGAAGAATATATAGTCACTTTTTTTCCCCCTGTCTTAGTTCATGCTGTAGACAGGCTGGATGGAAGCATTTCCCCCTTCGATTTCCTTACTTTGAAAATTATATATCTAAATGTGAAATGGGGACTGTCTACATTGCTGATGCCTGTTAGGACATTTTTCATAGACAACAAACTGCCAAAGACATTTCACATACCCAGGTCCAAAGACAGGCTGTGATAATCAGATTAGACCATTCGCTATGCCGTGTTCTTTAGACATACAAAAAACACATGTATCCCCAAAAGTGTAGCTACTTTAGCTGCAATACACTTTTCTTCAAGTAATGTAAAACTTTAAAGGGATACAGAACCACCATTTATTTTGAGTATGCTCAGTTACTAGCCTATAACAGAGACCTTTTTTTTCACTGAGCTACTAACATGCTTACCATGTGTAGCTTTTAAAAGGTGGATTTGTTGATAGAAATCCACTCATAACAGTGAGCAAAGTAAAGTATTGCAAAGCTGTTTCTAATGTAAATTATGCCACATGTGTGGCAGACCAGTTTTCTATACAGAATTTGTACTAGCAGTTGAAAAAAGTGTGAAAGAGGATCATGCTCTGGAGTTCTGAATTTTGAAAACCAGTAACTAAGTTTTCAAAATCCATACACATCCTTTTATGCCTTAAAATGATTATACACCAAGTTCACAGCAATAGCTTATTTTTTTTCCTGAAAAAAAGAGCACAGGAGGAATACAATTTCTAGCTGAAACTTGAACTATAAATCACACCTATAATATCTATAAATACTTCATGTGAAAATCATTTCCCCATCACTGCATAACAGTCTTGTACTATACTTTCTTGTATGCATGTAACATATGAACACATACTTTTAACAGATTAACTTATTAATTACAATTTCGAAGTTTACAGTTGTTGCTTTTTGATCTCTTTATAGAGGGTTGGCAAAAAAGAGACTGAAAAGAGTCCTACATGAGGAAAGCAAAAAGGAAATACCGGTGAATGGGACCTCCTGTTATTACAGAGGAAAGGAGATAAGCTGTAGAGCTAGGATTGCAATTTTCTAGCCTGCAAAAAGCCCAGCATTATCACTATGTACACTCTTTCACCTTGGACCTATACACTATGTACAACTCTTCCAGTTTTCAAGGAACTATTTAATGCCCTTCATCTGGAGGTTTAGACTGGACTGTAGGAAGCATTTTTTAACTAACTGAGAGGGTGGTCAAACACTTAAAGAGGCTTCCTAGAGAGGTGGTTGATGCCCCAAGCCGCTCAGGGTTTAAGAGGCATTTGGACAATGCTCTTAACTACAACCTTTGACTTGGTTGGTCCTTGGTCAGGCAGGTGGACTAGGTGATCATTGCATTTCAACTGAAATAATCTATTCTATTCTATCTTATTCTATCACATCTCTCCTCTAACAAGTAGTAAGAAAGCAGGGGATCTAGCTTAGATTCTAGCTCTTTTTAAAATTAACTTGTACTAAAATTTTAGGGGGTCACAGCTGAGGAAGTTCTGCCAATATCACACCAAAATCTGCAAGCTTCACAGTATGAAGCCAGGTACAGTGGAAGTCCTCTTAAAGAAAGTATTTACAAATAACAAACAGTGTTGAATAAAAGTTTCAGTGTTCTCTTTTCATCAGCAGTTATGCAAATCACCTCCTGCTCTACCACAAATACTGATTTTTATTAATCACGAAACCTTCATGACTTGCAGGCATGAGAGAAAATCAATACAGTAATGTTCTTGTTGGTTTTCTGCTAGCCAGCACATTTGTGTGACAGAAGAGGGCACACGATGAAGTCCTGTGGCAAATCTGTAGGTAAACAGATGAGAAATGCGAGAGCAGAAATGCTGGTAGTGAATGGAAAGTAAATCCTTTAACAGCCCTAACACAAATATGCTTTGAATGCTGATTTTACTCTTTCATCTCAGAAGCCTATATTTATCATTCAGTATGAGGGAACAGCTCTAGAAACCACATTTCCACTAGGCTTTTGGTACATCTCGGGCTTATCTTTCAGATGTTACTGACAGATCTCCTCTCATACTCTTCATACATAAAAATTGCCACAGTGAAGCTTACTTATCCAATACCAACAGTGCATTTCATTCATACATATTTCTCTGTGAAACAGACACTGCTGTGTGACTTCATGACCAATGTAACGATGTGCTCTTTAAAATAACACCTCCATGATCTCAAACACACCTGAGTCAGAAAAGTTGGCGTACGGATGAATTAGTACTTAAGTGTCACTGGAACTGATATAACAGGATCTGTAGCATGAAAACCAAAGCACAGATGCCAGATGAATCACATAGCTAACAGAATGAGACTAAAAGAGAGTAAAATACATCCATCTGTGCTGAGTGAGGTACTGACTCTTTAGACTGCTCTGTCTCCTGAAACTCACAAGGCCAGTGGAGTCATTATAGACATTCCTGCTTATGTTTGCAATGAATTTCACGTAGAACGTTTTCTACTGAATTGTGGTTCACTGCTCTCAAGCTTAACCTAGTTCTGCTTAAAAAATTAGTACTATTATTCCATGTAATTCTGTATTGGAGTATGAAATAAAGATTATAAAAAGTCACTGAATTCACTATCCTAGAGTGACCCAAAATTCCTGTTGCACATAAGGAATTTTGGGGAAAGTCAGTTTTCTTTTTGTATTGCATTGGGGAGGCAAAACTAGATGCCACAATCTTAATTTCAGTTTTAAATGCTAGGAAATGAACTACAGGATCAGTAGTTTGCAGCTGCAGTAAATGAAAGCAGAATCTAATTCTTACTAACAGAAGACAAAATAAGAAAAGTATGAATATATATCAGTAGCACTTCAAGAGATTATAATATGGCTGAAGTTTTTTTAAAGATAACTCCCAATATTAATGAATGCACATGAATTTCAGCCATAACAGTTTCTATTTAATTTACAAGGCTGTCAGTTTGTCTTTAAACAAAACAATTCACAAGAGGATCCAAAATTATGATCACAAAATGAATACCTATTTAAACCTTCAAATCTAATTTGTAGAACTTACTTCACAAATGAACTCCTTGCAGTTGTGCATTCCTCTCTTGATAAAATGTTGAGATTTGCAAGGAAATGATCAGATACTATTTTCTAGTTCTCTCTAGAAACCCAGGAAAGAACAGTTATATGGTATTAGCCCTGTCGTAATGAAGCTGGAGGAACTGTCCAGAGCATATGAATAAAATATAAATATAGAAATATAATAAAAATTGTGAATTTGCAGGTGCTACTCTTGACAGGTCGCTTGATGTTCTTTCTACTCAGGTCTGGTTTTCTCCTGTGAAGTTAGTGACTGCACTGCAAGTGAATAACAATCAACAAGAAACTGATAGCAAAAGTGTAATGGATTACTGCACAAGTGATCTCTGTGATTTCACTTTAAGTAATAATTTTCTACTAATTTCTGCTATTTAGAGGTTGAATTATCTCAAAATTGTTTTGTAATTTAAACTATTGGTAGAAGTCCTAAAGTACCAATGCTAATACAGTCTTTAGAGGAGAAAAAAAGGGTAACAAGGAGGAGAATTAAAAAAAAATAATTTTACTTTACAAGTTCAAAGCAGTTTAGTATGCATTTTATGGAATTCTGTAAGTGGCAAAATTTATCTGCAACCATTATTTCTCCTTCTTTGCGTACGGAACCCCTATTTCATGTGAGAAATCACTGTAAAATATTTTACTGTCTGAAAACAAGACCAGTGTAACATCATGCAGCCCAAGGAAAAATTGTGGGGTTTTTATAAATCAAAATGCTTTACAGAATTAAATGTTCTGAGGTTTTGTTTGTTGGTTTTGGTTTTTTTTTTATTTTCAGTGGTTTTTTCCTGATACTTTTGATACAGACAAAAGTACTTTGAAACTAAAGCCTCAAAACATTTAATGCAAGCACTATATATTTCCCTGAGTCCTTATGTAATGTTACTTTTCAAGAAAGTCAACTTCAGTACAAAACCTGCAATCCTCAAGCACTGGAGAAATGTGGGAGCTGTAGCTCCAGTGGCTGTTGCTTCACCTTCTCTGTCACCTACAAAGTCTGTGGTCAGACTCTCAGCCTTTTGCCAAAACCAGGAATCTCTGTGTGCACAAAGAGATTTGGGGAGCGGGCAGTACGGGAGGAGTGAAGGATGAGGGAAGAACACCCGCGCACGGCTCCCACGAGGCACCAGGGCAGCACACACCTGCCACACAGACCTCAAAGGCATCTGAGATCATTGCATTTCAGCAAACTGTTTTCATTTTGTTTGATTCAAACCAAAGACAGTAGGTTTCCTTAGATTTCCATGGCAGAATATTTGCATCTGAAGGCACTGAGAGGGAGCTGAGGTTATTGTGTTTTATGACCAAAAGAGACATGAAACCAGGCTTTCCAGCATACTGCAACTCACAGAATTCATCAGTCAGGCATTTCCAACCATGCAGGGCCAGTCCTGCAAGAACTTTAGCTCCACACAACAGCAATACTTCTTCACGGCTAAATCCTATGCCTATGTAATTATATCCAGTTCTTCTGCAGTTAATAAAGCAGCAGAAATTTACAGCAAGGGTTAGTACGACAATCTTACCCACCTTCAACTTTGGTATTAAGTACAGAATATCTCCATTTATCTCATTTGTTCCCATCACAAACATCTTTAGAGGAGTTCTACCTATTGCATAAGAATTTATTTCCTCGAATTACTACATCATGCATCACGGTAATTTCAACACTTACTTCCTTTCAACAATTCAGATAATTATGTTTAAGAACTTAGAACAAGCTTACATAAAGTCACTTTACTCTATTTATTATGTGACAGTTGCTGTATTACTCATGAGTAACCAGAGCCAGTCACATTGCAAAATTTCATGAATAATATGTCATATTATGCATGCATGTATAGTTCAGCATCGTCAAATATAACCAAACAATTAATAAAACAAATGAAGAATGCATAATTGAAGTGCTAAATCTGAGAGCTCAGAACTGAAATGACTAGCAGAGGATTACTTATCTGCCAGGAAAATATCCATTGTAAAGCAATCCGTGTGCACTCAACCAATCTACAGTTTTTTTAAAAAATTAAGTATTGCTATTAGAAACTGATTATATTTTTAACAGCAATAAATCCCCATGAAATTAGTTATTGTTTACCATAGCTGTAGCATTAACCTTTCGAAGCAAATTTAGCAAATTGCTAGCTAACGCTAATGACCAGTTTTGAAAGGGATTACTCCTTAATTATATCATATACAGTAGTAGTCATAAGATAGGATCATTCTGATGCCAACTGCATCTTAACAGGAACAGTCTGAATTGGAATGAACTACATTAATCCAGAATCAGTAGCATGTATAATTAGGAGCATGAGGACTACTTAGATGTGTTATTTTTGTATGACCAATGATAAAAAAACCCCACATTTGATTTACATTATAATTATTATGCCCTTTTAGAAGAACTGCTAAAGCATGGACAGCTGCTTCCAAGGACCTATCTATTGACAGACCTACACAGTGTGCTTGCTCAACTGTCTGCTTCACGTGACCTAACCACCAGGACATAAGCGAGCATGGGACAGCCCTATTTTCAAGACAGACATTTATGATTTAGGAGACCCTGGCTTATTAAGCTTTTACAAAGGGCCACTAGCTTCTTTTCTTACAAAACCACCACCAGCTAAGCAAATAATCTCTTCAAAACCTGTCTATTTTACATAATATGTCACAAGCCATTGTAGCTATATTAAATGCAAATTTCAGAATCTGATCAATAGATGCAAAATTGTTTAATTAGACTGGTGTCGGTTTTATCTATGGTTGAAATGGAATAAAATGAAAAATGATTGAAACAGTTCCAGGCTCTCTTATTCCAAAGGAGCTTCTGGACATGCTTTGGACCCCAGCTCAGGCAGAACTCCTATGTGCAGAGGAAGTGCCTTTTAGGATTTCAGGTGGTGAAACTCCAGCAAAGACTTCTTCCAAGAAGCAGGGATTCTCAAGCACCTCCGAGAATTAAGGAGCTCCTGCCACAACTGAAGTGCAAGAGAAAAGGGAGAAGGTTGTAGGCCGCTGCCACACCAACTCCAGCAACCAAGGATGTCTTCTCAAGTTCAAATAAATTAAGCCGTCTCCAGCATCTTCTGTATATTCTAGCCTATTCAATTAGGTCAGGAAGATGAGCACAGGATGTCCATTTTTATGCTTGTAGCAGCAGAGTCCCCAGAAGTGGGGTAGAGATCAGATCTTCCAAGCAGAAAAGGGGGCTGTTTAGGAAAATGCAGTGATGTCCTACAGCAAGTACAACTCACTGCGGCCGTTTCTGCCTACGGTTTTGTGACATTGGCCGGTGGCTGCCACATCACTGCCAGCACACTGGCTTCCATCTCTTCTCCCTTAGTAAGGTTGAAGAGCTGGTTTTAGAGTAGGGTAGGAGCTCACCCTCTCTCCTGCAGATAACCAGTTGCTCCCTTAAAGCACAAGATCTAATATGAAGGCACAAGAGGTATTTACTCCAAACCTGATTTCAGGCTCATTTAAGATTGGTCTGCAGCACAAATGACAAAGTACTTGTCATACATAAATTTTCTAAAATAAAGTAAATGGCACAGAAAATCTCATGTAATCCTCTGGTTAATCAAAAATGCTAAAGGGCTTAAATACTTGAAGTATTACAGCTGCAACTTGAAAATCATCTTTGTTCATGTTTCGTACTTATTTTTGTGCATGGCTAAGATGAGTAAAATCTCAAACCAGAGGGATAACTACTCCCAAACACGCAGGCATTTGGATCCAGATCTGAACTTTGTGGTTGGCCTTGCCTCCCTACTGGCTGAAGCCCAAACCTCCATTACCAAGCACCCCAAACTGTGATACTGATGAGAACACGTGTGGGAAACTTTGCTCTTACGCACATATAACCCCACAGTTGTCATCACTTCCCTCTCCACAGCCTTGGCAACAAATCTGAATGAAGCCCAGTGGTGCCGCAGTCCCTTCCTCCCCCTCTTTATAATCGTCTTTTTGTCCCCACTTTGAAATATATTTTCATACAATGCCAACTGAAAGCCCTCAAAGCTGGAATGCTTGCTGTCACTTAGACTATGTAAGGGAGGCAAACTTTTATTGGAAACATTCCTTCCCTTCCTTTTAATTTTTGCTGCTCCCACGCTGTTGTTGGCAGCTTTAGATCCATATCAGAAGAAAAGCATGTAAAATGCACGCAGTTAGGCAGTGGTCCTGTAAGGCACTTCATGTGCACAAATATCTGCAGCTGTGCACTGCTTCTGATCTGTAGGAGACTACATATGGGCACTGAGATCAGCATACATCAAATCCCTGTTATTAAATGCATGTGTCTTTAAAGCAATGAGTCTTAATTCCTGCTAAGAGAGTCCAATAATAATAAGAAAAATAAATTATATTTGCCCCCAGCAGAAGGGAAATTACAGTCTCATTCTCTCTGTTCAGGTCATACCAGCCCAGAAATGCAAGAACATAAAAGACTAATAAGGCTTCTAGAGAGACGTCTTAAAAAACCTGAAGTACAATTAGCATTCAAATCATATTTACAGTCTTTTCCTCCCTATTGCCAGATGTCTTTTATGGCTTCACACTCTTGGTAGGCAGCAAGAACCATCAGCTAAAAGCCAAAACTGCGTATTCAGATTCCTACCTGATATCCATTCTAACAACAAAGACGAGAAGCTGGAAACAAATTAACAGGCAAGGTATTAATCTCCAAGCACATTTATATTGAGTTTAACTGTCTTACTAAAAGCAATCCTTATAAACTAAGGAGCACAGAGCATAATAAAGGAGAAGCTAAGTGATAATTAAGGAGTTGCTATATGCAACTGAGACTAGCTGGCGCAAAAGTCCACTTTGGCTTCATTCCCTGAAATCATATGCTGCAAATGAAGTAAAAACAAGAAGAAGATTTATTGAAAAGCCAATGAATAGCAACACTTTCTTGCAATTATTATTTTTCTTTCTTATACATGAATTGAGATATAATTCCATGCTGACCTTTGAAATACATGGCTAAAAAGTACATCTTTTTTGCCATGAGTTGAGGAAATGTAATGTAAGACAAGAGACTTAGGAAGGCTTACAGTAATAATTCACAGGAAATACTTCATTTCTGTCATGTAATTTTACAACCAACATAAATTCATATGGGTACATATTTCAGCTGGCTTCTGCAGACCAACCCATCAGTACAAATTCCCACAGAATGAAGCAGCCATACACCTCAAAAGCTACTGACATTAGTAGAACCATACCTTGCAGCCTTGCTCATGCAGAAATTCCTACCAATATCTTGAGAAATGTTACTGGTATAAATAATTCAAGACGCAACAGAAAAGCTGGCACTATGCTGAAAAAAGGCCTCTTTATTTTTCTAGACTCTGCTTACCAGGTTACTGATAAAATCAAATCTTCATATATGTTTGTGTTTCTGCCCTGCTTTTATTTTCAGATTTGCATTATATGTGCAAATCTACATTCAGTCATTTATCCATGGTTGTGCGTGAGGTGTTTTGGGACATCTCTCCAGCCTGAGCACAACCCCTGGAGAAGCCAGTTGTACTGAGGGACACAGCAACTCACAAAAGACTCACAGCTAACATCTACAAGGAATATTCAATGATATGCATGGAATAGGTTGGTAATTCCTACCCTAGCTGACCCTTGTGCTTCTAGTGAATATATAGATCCAACAGGACACACACACATCTAGGCTCAAGTTTACATATTTCTAATTTTACTTACAGAAGGATGAAATCTTGACTAGAATATTTAGCAGGGAAATAAAATAATTGGTGCTTTTTAATTAGGGTAATTTAAATTTACTAATTAGTAATTTTTAAATACTTAATTCTACATATATATATATGTAATAGAATTAGCCTAGGCAACAGCTAGTTTGAAAAGGCTGAAGATATTCTGGGGTTATTTTTTCTTTATTTCCCAGTGTAGTATAATCTTAAATTGCAGGTATAGGTATCTGACATTACAGTATGCCAAGCAAAACACTTCACACCTTCATTTATTTTTTTCTAGTCAGCAGTTGGCCACCAAGCTTCTGCACTGAGGTGTATAAGAACTGCTCTCATAACCTTTATCTTTGAAGTGAGGTAGGCTTGGTACCTTTTAGTTACTTTTCTCCAATGGGAGTCTACCACTGAGATGTCTATTTTCTTGTCCTTGCTGTGGAATGATGAGTCTTGGTTGTGTTTGTTTCAAAAATACTGCAATTCTCCTATGAAACTGATGAAAATTTCCATTGATTATATATCAAAAGGTTCTCCTGGCAAGGCAGTCCCTAATCACTTCACAGGTAATATAAGTGTTTCTTAAAGCTGATGTCAGGAATATTTTGTCACTTGAAGTGAGGCAGAGACAAGCTTCAAATTCACATTGATCATCCCCTCTCCAAAACACCGGCATTTCAATTCCTGCATCCCTCTGGTGTGTAACTGATAGGCCTGGGCAATTCATCTCTGCTTTCCTGTATTCCCAATCTGCTGTTACCAGCTGCTCTTACACTGAAAACCAACTCTTGTTTGCAACTGCTCATGTAAAATACGACTTAAAAAAACATACCAGTAACAGTGAAAATGGTAATATGAAAATACTAAATGCCAGACTTTTGTTGACTTTGGTATTTCATGTTTGATGAGCAAGCTGGAATTCCCAAGTTGAGGAAGCAGTAATTAGCATCAAATACACATCCATCCCTATGAACAGGATAGTCCTGGTATCTGTTAAGAGGTGGTAATAGACTGCATTCTTCATCCTTCTAACCTCTAAAGTCATAGTGTGAAGATAACACATGTGCAACTTCTGACAAACTTGCAAACCCCAAAGTTCTCTTGGTGGGGGGAGCCCTGTCCACATCAAAGAAGCATTTACTTTCCTTAAATGCAGAAATCAGAAGATGACTCATCAAGTAGTGGCACAGGTCTCTGCAGACAGTGAGAGAGCGGCGAGAGGAACAGAGATTTAGTGGATGTCTTGAAAATGCCACAATGAACAATGTGGAACTAATTTTATTTGGCATATAGGCCCAAATTTTCTAATACCAGGTATTAGCAGCTGTCTGTTAAGGAATAAAAATATGACATAATATTTACAACCTCCAGTACTGCTCCTCTGTCTTCTCATAAAGCATGAATACTCAGCTTTTATCTCTATTTTAATAATCAGTGATGCTACAGTAATATTTAGTACTTCTTTACCTTACAGCAGTAAAAATAACTTCACTGAGGAATTATGAATTCATATTTAGTGGCCAAATTAAGGATTTGGTTTCAGTTCAACCTTCTTGAACCTCTTAATCCTACTGAACATTTACAGTTCCACCCCATCTTTCCTAAGAATTTTTTAATCAGTGGAGTCAGTAAACTGAAGGAATTCAGCATTTGAAGGCCAGGAGATTTTTGCCTACAAAGTAAATATCAGATTGTGATCACATATACCTTTTACTATGAATTTTCCCATCTTTAGACAAGGACTTGGAAAAAAGGATATAGAAGTTATATCAGAAAGAAAAGAAACAAAACATATAAAGCAAATGATTAAGACTTAATTCTGATTATTTTCTGATGGACCTTTTTATACAAAATTCATCACAGTACACCCTTTTTCCTTGTTTTGCTGAAAAATACATTAAAAAAATTGTGCCTGCCTTGTCTAAGGGAGCTGGTGCATATTAAAAAAATCTATGGGTCACTGAAAATGGAGTTCTATAATAGAATACATTAGTATACAAGGTGTATTAAAATAAGAGGGAGCAAAACTTGCTACAAGAAAATTTCATCATTTCATACTGCAGTGCATCGGTATAAAACAGCAGCTGGAACAACTCTGCAGGCTTGATACCCTTCTATTAGTGGTTCTCAGCACACTGATTTACCAGTGTTGGATGTGCACAAACAGAAACTGCCTCACCATTATCAAACAGGCAAGTGAACACATTATTTTCTCCCTTCTCTCCCATCCCTAGCTAATGTCTCATCATAACAATCTCGTCAGCTACCACTGATAATCTGCCCTACCTCTTGTCTTCATCTCAAACACAACCTCAAAAATGACTATAAGTAATAACCAGCCTGGCTGTGAGCTGAAGGCAGGCAGGGAACTGGGAAAAGCTGTATGTGCAAATGGCTGACCTTCAAAAGAGCCGTTCGCAGAACACATGTGCTGCCACAAAATAATATTAAGTAACCTTTCCCGTGCTGCCACTCTCAGATTCACACTGAGGCTAATCAATATTGCCCTGCAGTGCCAGAGAGGCATTCCCACACGCTCATGAAGGTTCCCAGTTGAATGTCATTCAGCCTAATAACACCACTAGCTTCAAAACAGCCCAGCATACCCCACAGAGGTGGCAACAAAGCAAAAGCCAAGCCAGGCCAGACAGCCCAAAGTGCTTCTCCCAGCAGATGAACCCAGTGGGACCCTCTCCTGCAAAAACCCTCAAAGACAGAAGCACTTTCAGGGCCAACCAGCTAGACCACAGCTGATGAAGCTGATGGGGTCACTGAATTTGCAACTTCTATGAAAGAAGTCAGCCTTCCCTCTACCCAGCCTGTCTATAGCTTTGTGGGGAAGAAGTTTTGTTTCATAAGTAAGGTTTTGTTTTATAAATAATTGCCTATGCCCATGAGAGACCATGGGGCTCACCGTAAGTGCCCTGGTTCTGAGGGATTCTTTTCCTAATATATATCTGAAAATTAGACTCAGGGTCCTGCACTCTCTCAAATTGCAGAAAACACTCAGCAGTATTATCCAGAGGCCTGGGTACTCAGCACAGCTTCAGATGGAGCCCTACTCCGTTCACACACAGTGAGCTAATAACTGCAGCTCAGAGCATGAGGCACACACAATAAAGAGAGTCTGAAGACAACTTTTTTCCTCCACACCACTCATTTACTCTCCCTGGTGTTGCTCAGGCCTCGCAGCTCCCCAGCTCACAGCAGGAACTTCAATCCAGTGTGTTATGACACGCACACTCCAGCGGCCAAGGAAGCCCCTCTAATGCACTGGCAGTCTTATTTATAAACTCCTTCCAGCATTTCAAAAATTAAAAAATAAGCTAACTTGCCATGTATCTGAGATACTTCTTCCATAGAAAAGTCCGTGAGCAAACATAAATTTTAAATGTTCCTTTCTCCATTACTTATTCCCTCCATACTTAGTGTTTATACTTTGTGAAGCACAGAATGATCTGTTGTTCATTTAGGAGCTCAAAATCCATACCAGTTTCTCGTAACTGAAGCCAACATGCTGCTTTACTCAAGCGAGATCTACTCCACAAAACACAATTACCCATCAATTGACTACACATCAATGAGACAGCACATGATTAGACAACAGTGGGGAATCCTAATGATCCCCTGTGAGAATTAGGGGAGTGCAAGCCTCTCATTTTCTGCTCCATGACGTGTAGATGAAAAGTGCACTGGAAAGCATACAAAATGAACGGCAGCATTTCTGTGCACATCCTGACTTCATTTCCATGGGAATGTGGAAATCTAACGAGACCATGATTATCACATGGAAGACAAAAAAACCCACTGACCTTAATGTCTTACTTAAGATCACAATGACTTGTCCACATCTTTAACCCCGACATTTTCAAAGCGGCTGTTAGACACACACACACTCAACCTCCAAGAATTTGGGAGTTCATCAGTATCCACAGGTAGGTGGCAGATACGCTGTGCCACAGCTCTAGCGACACTTCACCTGGCTCTGAGTGGAGGATTACTCCTCTGACAGGGCGCTGCAGTCAAATTAATACAGCCCTCCCAGAGCCAGACATAATGCAACAGCACACTGCAAGGATGCTGACCAGCTTTTACTTGTGTTTATTCCATTCCCCGTCACATGGTATGGGGAGAGTTCAAACCATGCACATGGGTTTCTTTAATCTTCTGAAGAAGAAAATAATTTTAAAATGAGCTATAAACCATGATTGCACACTCTATTCATTTCAGCCCAGGACATATCAACATCTCAAGAGAGATCTGAATGTAACCAAAGGCTGTCAAATTAACAGAAATATATTGACAAAAAGAGTTATGCTATGTTAGTGCAGCAATAGTGGTGCTAAGTGATGGCAAAGCATGGCTAAGCTTACAGCAAAATTCCATTTTTGCCTGCTCACAAAAATAAATGCAATTTCTGTCACCTGATTTTTGTCCTTGCTTGATTTGTTTGACACATTTTAAAGGGATTCTGTGGCTTTCTCTTTCGTGATTCTTTCACAATCAGTACTTTACAAGGTTCGACACAAAAAAACTCTTCAACAGAGCTGATCAAACTGCTTCACAGTTTTAGGAAATTTAGTCATGTATACACTACAATACAAAGCCAGCAATTATACAGGAAAATTAGGACAGCAATGTGCACCACATGCAATTTCAGCAAACACCTCCTATCTGGGGTGTACTATCTTTCAGTAACTGGATTTTGACTGCTTTGGGTCTCCTGTGTCACACAGTTAAAAAACAATGTTTCCCTTGTTCCCTGGGCAGCCAGTTTTGTGGAGCGCATGCCAACATTATCAATGGGATTTTCCATACTAGATTAACCTCATAGTTCACCTTGTCCAGTACCAAGTGACTAATGTGATCCATATGGTATTTGCAAATATTACTTATTTTGCCAGTCTCAGTAAACCTAGTTTCATTTCTTTTCTTGGCAACAGATGTGCATTGAACGGGGCTCTCAGTGAGCAACAGCTCTCTAAAATGTAGCTCACTTTTCTCTTGTTAACTTCATCCTCTCCCACAGCTTTCCTATCTCACTGCTCAATTGCTATGCAATTACTAAGCCCCCTTCTTTCTTTAGTTTTTTCATCAATACAATTCAGTAGAAATCAGTATGTTTTTAAGACTCTTTGAACGAATTAAATGGTTGGTTTAGCCTGAAACTTATTTATTGTCATGTTGGGTGATGATCAACACTGAAGGAGAGACAGTAAGGCACTTTTTACAGTGCTCTAAGTCAGCAAAGGACTGGGAGAGAAAAGATTGGGACATTTCTATCTTCCCAGCATGCACAAACATCTTCTGTTGTTGCAAGCATCTGAGACCTGCAGATCTGGCTCAAAGCTGTCTTTCCTTCCATTGCTCTGATTCTGTGGTGAAGTATCTCAGGAAAACAGAAGGATCTGACAGCACATCTATCTTTCTATTATTGGTACTCAGCAGTGTAGTACTTGAGCAGTTAAGGATAACAAGCAGTGTACCAAAACCAGTGTGCTTTGGCAAACATCACTTAGGACACTTGTTTTGCAGGCTGCACACAAGTAAAGTAAATATTTCACTTCTACTTTGAGGAACTAATAAAGCCTTTGGGTCACAGACATTAAAATTACTCATATATTGGGAGAGTTGTAAGATGAAATACAAAGGATGCTATGCCATATTTTGGATGACCTTCTCAATCCTAAAGTGCCCATGACTATGTGATGTTGTTTGCTCCCTGTCTCAAGTCATTCTCCATACATTCAATTAGCAAAAATAATTGCTTCATCACAAACTGAATAAAAATGCCAAGACCCATTTAGAGACGACAGCAATCACGAAACAAAACCCATTTGAAGGAGAGCTAAAGGCATTTCAAATACGCATGTGAGATTTAAAAATAGAAGAACACTTCAGAGTGTTCAAACTGCAGACAGAATCCTGTTTAATTTCAAAGGTGGCAGGGTTACTAATGCACCAGCTACTTCAAAGACGAGAAAATAAATTGCTTTTTTAAAACACTGGCAGTTCCTTCCAACATGATCGGAAACACATAAGATCTACCAAATATGAAATGTAATGTGCACAGGTTGTTCAAAAGATGCCTTAATTTGCATGAGTGAGCATTATAAAAGGCATAACTTATCACAGTTAGACTCAACTTTGGAAATTGCTGTTCAGTCATGAACTTCAAATAGTCAACCCACGAGGCCATCTCTCCGTTTTATTCCATAATGCTGGAAAAATAAAGTGTTGTTTATATAGCTGGAAGGCTTTGCTCTATTATAAAACACAACAGGAGAGTAATTTATTTAATATCATTATTTAGCATGTGCATGACCATAGATAAATAGCAATCCACTGAAGAATTTAAGGCCTCCCCTGAAATATTTTTACAATCCTCTCAAAACTGATGAACTTTTGACTCAAGACTGGGTTTTGTTTTCAACAATTATTTTTCATAAATCTATTAGCAAGCTCTTATTACCTTTGCACTAAATCCAATTGAAAACCCAATACCACGCACACAGGAAGGGATATGCCTGGTTACTGGGATCCTCATTCTCAGTCTGGGCTGGCAAGAGCTGTTCCTCCACATTGAGTTTTACTGGCTCCATACAGCAACTCAAAGATATCGCCAAATAAAATATTACCAGCCATGTTTGGTTTATGTTTGAGAAGTTTTCCTTGCATTTCGGAGCTCATATGAACACAACACTGCATGGATAACACCGGCTGAGGCCCTAGGCCTCTAAGGTGTGCTATGTTGTGTCCTTTGGATCATATTGTCTCAACGACAAAATGGTCACCTGGAGGGATTCAAGCCCACCCATGCTTATGAAACGATAGTTTACGGATCAGGTGATCCTTTAAAATACCTTCAGAAGATGAGCATAAGGAAATATATAATGAAAACATCCAAGTTTATCAACAAAAACCTGAAGCNCTAATGATTAGTGCTTAATATATGATGCCTATTGATCCAGTTATTGAATGTGTTTTACAGGGAATTGAAGTATTCTTGAAAAAAAGACATATTGAGAATATTGAGAAATAAATGGACATTTTTAAGCTTTTTTTCTACCACTTTCACACATGT